>CM067361.1:51130739-51365739 GCA_034401795.1 Chaetoderma sp. LZ-2023a
AAGCAGAAATTTGTTTTAATGAATTCTAATACGAGTCCCCCCAGGTAGCAGAAATATAGCATAAAAACGTGTACGGTATATTCCATGTACGAATATTGATCTAAGTATTTTCTTCAGATATGTGGTTGTATAGCGAAACTTTGTTTATGTCTTTAAGCTGTTCGTAGGAATCCTCATAAACTTCTTATACCTGGCTTTTGCTCGTTAAAGTTCTCGGACGACCAAGCCTACTTCGCCAGTCCTCTTCGCACACCTTTCAACAGACACAAAACTAATCTCAGATGCACCACGAAGACCAGCTAGCAATCTTGGGAGCTCTATCGGAAAATGGCCAGCCATTTCTAGGATATTATCTCTCGATTCTTTGTATGATCCACATTTGAATACGCTCCACGACTTTCTGGCCCGTGTCTCTTTCACAAATTAACCTCTCTCAGAACGGGCGTCCAAGTCACTTTATATACATGATCTCCTCGCATGGCAGTTTTGAACTTGATTTCATAGGACCTATTAAAGCCAACATTGTATTTGGTTCTCGCCATGTTAGAGTAAACATAGGCGTAGGAACAATAGTAGGCTGGGGGTAAGGGTCTGTGTGCCAACCTCAGAGGGTTTGCCTCTTCCATAGTGTATCATCATGGAGCCCCTAGGTGGTGGGCCACCCATAGCTTAGCAACCCATATCCGTCAAAATACGTTCTTGAATCTCTGATTAAAGTATAGCGCTTTGGCGAATTGTTATTCATCTAATTTTAGTTCAATAGGCACGAACTAGCGTTAGGTCACATGCATTTTTCAGATCTCATAGGCGCAAGCAAGTGTCCGAAGTGAGAGGGCGAGTTGGCGACAAAACCAGACCAACCCCGGGATGGGGGAGCTTGAAAGATAAATGGTCTGGAGTGCTTTCTGCAATTTTGGTGGTTGTAGTGGTGTAAATATGGATATACTTGCCTCTCAGTCCGGAGGGGGGGGGGGGAGTGTGTGTGCGGTGCGCGCGCGCGCGCGTGTGTGTGTGTGACTGGCCGACCTTCCGGTCCATCTTGCTACACGTATGCATCTCCTACAGTATGAATGTTTTGGATTCCCCTATATCACAGGTGACAAATAAGCCACCCTGCTTGCACTGCGCAATCATAAGTGCTGCGTTTAAATAAATCGATATCAATTTCTGTTTATTTTTGCGTTGATGATGATGATGATGATGATGATGATGATGATGATGATGATGATGATGTTTGTCTGTTTGTCTCTCCATGGCTTTTTATCGGGCTGTCTGTCTGTCCATGGCTGTTTCTTGGACACTACTATACCGGGCTTATTCAGAATTTAACATATAATAGTATCTTACAATAATCTATGAACTACAGTGAGAATGCCCCGAGAATGGCCACCTGCATTAAATGCTCTCCCTCATGACACCACACATTAAATAATCGCCCCTCTCTAAATAAGCGCATCGACACTATTTAGCGCACCCCCACCCACCCAGCCACACCCTTCCACGCCCCACCCCCGTCAGACACAGAACATTAAATAAGCGCCTGTGAACTTAATATAGCATTTTCTGTATGCTCGATATTCGAGCCAGTAATTTCAGCGGTAAATATTCAAAAATAGTGTTCTCTTGGCCTGCACATGGACATTCAATAAGTAAATACTTTAATTTTTTGAATAAATTCAGTCATTATTGGGTTACGGCAATTCTAAATGAAGCAAGAATTTTGCATTAACATAATAATAGAGTGTGACATATGTAAGCAAGAGACGCAATCTTCATATATATACATACTTAGTCATCTGAGAAAAATATTATAAATGTGTAATTTCAATATATTCCCCAGGTTTACTGAAGCCGCCATTGCATGGCATTTCACCAAAGATCCAATACGCCATTCTGGTTCAGGTATAAATGCAGACTAGTAAATGATATTCTCGTAGTATCGATAAAGCCATCCAAGCCATTATGCTTTGCTGCCATACTACGATTGCATGCCAATTTCACTTATGCCCTACGTTGAAATCCCAATATTTAACTCAGAACATGAAAATCCTATGCAAGCCTGTTGGAAAACTGTTGAATATGTTGTGACTAAGCTTGATCTAAAGTGTTGTTCTCCTGAGCAGCAACACGCAATTTGCACATTTAATTTCAAAATAAATAACAAATTAGCTTTTATATCGCAGTGAACATGGCTAATGATTGAATATGAACTCTAGTCAAACCAGTTTATAACAGACGGCGTGTGCGTAATTAACAAGTTGTCACCAAAGAGCCGCAGTCGCTACTAAATTCAGCTCATTTGAGCGTGAATTACGGCAGATGCCACCGCGCAAGGAGACAAGATGGACGCCCTCTCAATCGCAAAATAATACTATGTTCAAAGGGTAATTGGCAAGTTGTCAATACACGAATGTGTCTGGATATCAGTTATATCGTATCGTCGTCATGTCACACTCTATTATTTCAATTGGAATGGCTTTACCGTGATTAAACATAAACATGAATATACAGGGCACATCACTGTTTAACCTAATAGAAAGCATGAATATGCGTCAGAGTCGGGCATTTATAGAATTGATGAATCGCACTTTGCACATGAGATGAAAGCATTTCCGACATCTCTATTTAAAGATCATTTCATGAGAAAGATAGGCAAAACTGAACTAGCTAGGAGTGCACAAATACATTGCCTATGGCAGCAACAGCGTCCAGTCGAATTAGTTTCAAAATATTCAACAACATGTGTATCAACTAGTAGAGACATACAATTCGTACACCATGTCAGACTATTAAGAGTTAAAGGCGGGCTATACAGAATCATTTATGACGTCATCCTACGCGCCGTTTAGCTGATTATGACGTCATGTGACTTCAGCTGATAGATAGATACTCTGGAAAGGTGAACTGATGGTCTATGGCTGCTGCACTACCAGAGTTTGAAAAATAATACAACATACTCATTGCCATGCAAAAGTACAGCACCTTTCTCGGATATCAGTAATAGTATAATGTGTGCTGCATCGTGTTTGATAGATACGAGAAAACAACACCTAAAGACCACACACAAAAACGTCATCAAACTGGACACTCTCAGCCGATGGTTTGATAGCAGAACAACTAATTCTTACAAAGATCAGAACGGATTTCTGTCTTCTTCTTTTTCTTTTCGATCGCTGGTATCACACTTGGAGAGCCGTTCTCAAGATGAAATCTGTGGTTTTCTGCAGTTCTTCCACAGGCCCATACAGCTTTTCAAGAAAAGAGGTTGACAAAGGCCAGATCTCTTCTCTCAGCAGCTGATACGTACGGCAACATTGAAGTATGTGCTCTGTGGTCTGTTCTGCTTCTCCACAAGGACAAGCGGGCGATGTCGTAAGGTGGAATCGCCTGTACATGTGTTGGTTTAGTCTGTTGTGTCCAGTTCTGAGACGAATAATGGTCACTTGCTCTGGCCTCGAGAGACAATGGTAGGCATCGTCTGATTGAGGTGTTCTATAGATGACTAAATGATAGTCTTCATCTCTGTATGGGTAACCATGTTGTCTGTCTGATTCTCTTCTGCACCAACCTTTGCAATCCTGTGTGCTTCCTTATTTCCTTGGACTCCACAGTGTGAGGGGATCCACTGCAGTGCTATCCGAAAGCATTTGATGGTGTGTAGTGCTTCTTCAAGTCGTGGCAGCTTACCTTTGGTGATAGCCTCAAGGACGGAGCGGGCATCAGATAAAAAGACAATCTGTGCAATAGGGTCTGCTGTTCTGCTGATGGTATTAGCTGCATGAATCAGTGCTTCGACTTCAGCTCTATGGTTTGTGCAGTGTTTGCCTGTCGGTATTGCAGCTGACTCATGTTGTCCGTTTGGATACTGTATGTGCAGTCCGGCACCTCCGCTCCTAATTGAATCTTTGGCTGATCCATCTGTGTAGATCCTTATCCATGTCTCCTGAGGGTACATTTCTTCCAGCATGACTAGTCTCGGGGCCTTCTTGCTCACATCACTGTGTTCATCTTTGGTTGTGAGATGAGGTACTGTGGTGCGAATAGCTATGCTCTCTAGTTTGTTTTCCCTGGGTGGAGGATCAAGGGTGTGGTTTGGGTCTTCTATTTGTGCTGTCAACATTTCTTGGTGTTTCCTTTGAAGTGCTTTTGTCTCTTTCACAAAACTTGATCTTTTAAGTCTTCCTGATGTCAGCTGTGCTTGGCTGATCTTCTTCGGGTGGTTGTTGAACGATTTGAACTTTGCAGCTTGGATCAGTGCTTTGCATTCCCTTCCTTTGCTAAGTGGGGGGAAGCCTACTGTCTGCTCCATTTTTTCCATAGGTGTTGATCTCAATCCGCCAGTGATGAGGCGCAGTGCCTGGTTTTGTACTCTGTCGAGGTTCTGTTGATGAGATTTAGCTGCTGTCATCCATGAGCTGGATCCATAATGAAGGTGTGGTCGTACGACACCTAGGTAGATGGTCTTGAGGATCCTTTCATGGCACCCCAGTTTGTTCCTTCCAGCTTCCTCATGATGTTTAGCTTTCTTCTGGCCTTTGCCTCTGCGTTCTGGATGTGCTCCTTCCATGTTAATCTTCTGTCATAGGTGTCTCCCAGGTATGTCTGATGGTCCTCGTACTCGAGTGGGGTACCGCCCAGTGTCAGATTGCCAACCTTGGCTTTGGCGGACAGTGAGAATAGCATGGCTGATGATTTTTCTTTGTTGATGGTAATACACCAGCGATTGGCCCAAGCTGTAATTCTGTCCACGGCGAGCTGCAGTCTGTACGTGGCAGTCGTTGTGTACTCCTCGGTGCACCAGAGTACGAGGTCATCTGCACAGAGGGCTGCTTGGATCCCATTGGGCAGCTCTGCTACAATGTCATTAATGAAGAGTATGAACAGAGTTGGTGATAATACTCCGCCTTGTGGCACCCCTTGTCTCAGCAATACATTCTGTCCAGATTGTCCATCCACCAGCACCCTAGCTCTGCGATTGTGTAGGTATGACCTGGTCCGTCGGAACATGTTGCCAGCGATGCCTGTGCGCCAGAGCTTCACGAGGAGGTCATCCTTCCACACCTTGTCAAATGCCTTCTGCAGATCGATAAAAGCAGCTAGCATCACCTTCTTGGCTTGAAAAGTGTCCTCTATGACCTGTGCAAGATGTGTTGTTTGATCTTCTGTGCTCTTGTATCTTCTGAAGCCGGCCTGCTTTGAAACTATAATGTTCTCCGACTCCAGGTACCACTGCAACCGCTGGTTGATGATGCACTCCATGGTCTTGCATATGTAGCTTGTAAGACTGATAGGACGGTAGCTCAGCACTTTCGTCTTGTTCTTCCCTTTTTTCAGAATAGGAGTTATTCTGGCTTCTTTCCGGCACTGAGGAACCTCTCCATTGGTCCAACTGAGATTAAAGATATCTAGCAACTTGCGGAGAGATACATTACCAAGGTGTTGGATCATTTCATTAGTAATGCCATCTGGCCCGGGAGATTTCTTCTTCTTCAATTGGCGGACAGCCTTCTTCAGTTCTGCTAAACTAATGTCAACTTTCATTGCATCGTGAGTGTTGGTGTCTGTTCTTTTTTTTTGCTCTTTTCTAACCTCTTTTTGATGCATTCGTGGTATAGAAATGTTGCTTTCTTTTGCATATGCCTTCGCAAAGGCATCTGCAGCCATCTTTCCTGTCAGTGTTTGTCCATCTTCTTCAAGAGTAATCTTCTCTCCCACGACACCCTCATCATTCAGTGCTTTAGTCAGTCTCCATAGCTTTGTGGTGTATCTCTCTAAATTAAACCCTGCCGTCTTTTCCCTCCAGCTTCTTCTGTTGGCCTCCAGCTTGGTCTTTAGATACCTGGCTTTAGTTTGTTGTAGCGTGAAGTGGTTTTCATGACAGGGATTACCCTCTGCATCTCCTCTGGCCTTGTCTAGTTTATCATGTGCTGCTTGCAGTTCTGTTGTCCAGTAGGGGCGGTAGTTTTTCCTGAACCCTCGAGGAATCGCTTCGTTGGCAGCATTGAGGATACTTGAATTAAATTCCTTGACCACATTGTTGATGTTTCTCCCTTCTACTGCTATATTATGGGTAAGCTCATTGGAACGAATGCCGAACAGACTCCAATTTTCCTTTTGGTAGTTCCACCTTGGATGTTGAGGTGAACTTATCGAAATACTTCCAGAAAGAGAGAGGAGGACTGGGCGGTGGTCGCCTCCTCCTAAAGGCGATCCGACCACTCTACTGAGGTTTCGGTGAATGTCTTCTGTACAAAATACCAAGTCCGGCGTTGTTGTCGAGTGCCACCGGTGCGAGTAGAGGGTAGGCTGAGCTGTGTGATCGTTGACAAGTAAAAGGTGCTTTTCATCTTGCCATACTTCAATGTCTTCTCCTCGTTTATCAAGTGTTCTGTATCCCCACCTCTGGGACTGGCTATTACATTCTCCCGCAATGAGGAAATGGCAGTCCGGGACTTGGATTGTGTCAAGTGAGAGATTCTTGTCATTAGGGCAGTAATAATTGACAATGTCAATCACAGACTTGCTGGTTGTTACCTTGATCTTGATATATTCTGCCTCTTCCATAAAGGTTTTGATCTGGCTGGCGTTCACGCTGTTTCGGACCAAGGTGATCACCCCGCCTTTCTTTCTTCCTCTTCGATCACACCGGAAAATCTGGTAACCTCTGATCGTAAATGGTTTTCCTTCTTGCAGGTGTGTCTCTTGGATGCAGCAGATATCAATGTTGTTTTCGTATAGGAACTGTTTGAGCTCTGATTTCTTGTTGGTAACCCCTTCTGCGTTCCAGTGCATGATGTTGATACTGGGGTTCTCTTTGGGTTTGGTCTTATCTTTCGGTTGGCCAGTAGCTCTCCATCCTCGTCCCCTGGCTCCAAAAGACGAGTTGACGGGACCTCCAGTAGCTGAGGGTGGGCTCCTTCGAGGCATGGAGCCCGATGATGCACCTGCCTGGCGGATCCTCACAGGGCGAGCACCATTTCGGTTGATTCGATCTCCAAGTGTTATTTCATTAGCGTTGTGCATAATGCTCTGGTTAGCCCCTCCAAATTACACCCCTGCGCCACGTTGAGACCGAGCATATAGTCTTAAACAGGGATTTCTGACAAATGAACGAGACAAAACACAATTTATTGCCCTCCTTGCAAAGCAACTTCAGATCCATAGGCATAGTTTGAAACTAAGCAATGGTATTGCGGATTCACTAATCGTGTGAACGCCGTTTTAATTTGCCTACCATGGACAGTCCGTAGTTGTTGCAGAAGATACTGCCGTATAGAGCCATATTCATCATGCTGTTTGATCAGAAAGGAAAGCGGGTACTCAAATTCAGGACAGATGTACACCATGAAGGAATCATATGGCAGAGTGCATGAAGATATCGGGGAACTATTGTTCCTTCATACATGCATTGAGTGGGTGTGACACTACGTCAGCAACATATGGTTATGGAAAGACATACCTATTGAAACAGCTGAGAAAATCCACATACATACGAATGTGGTCCACCAAGTTCAGCATACAAGAAAATACAACAGAAGAAGTTGGCGATGCTGAAACTTTTCGGCTTGCTCTATGGAGGCAGTAACAAGGACTCGCTCACTACTCTGATATTTTCAAGATGCATGGTACTGATGGCCAATGGTAACAGAGTGGGTTTAGGGGGGCTACTTGCTACCGGTCTTGTATCCTACCACCACATTCTACGTGCCCACATGCAGGTGGGGAGATGGATGGAGCAGGGCAATGCCAGCTTAGAAAACAGTGTGTGACGATGAAATGAGACTGATGGACCCCTTCACCCAATCATGGCTGAGCTAGATACGCCACCACTAATGGCCCTCACATGTATACAATGCAAGTGCAAACACACAAGGAAAACCCCATTTTGCTAACCTATGCCCTAGTTACATGGTTACCCACGTCGAGGGGAGACTATTGGTCGTGGTGTTAGCGCAATTGACGCGCATGGTTCACATCACGCTCGATTGTCATGTGATTAGGTGGCTGACGAGCAATCAGTTCCTCTTTCCACCCAGGAGTATAGATGGGTACCAGTGTAAAATCTGGGGAAGTTACACAATAATAGATTGAAATAAAAGCGGTCTCGAATCAAACCTGTAATCAGGGACTTGATCGACGCCAATCAAACCAATACATTCTTCGTTACCCTCGTACTGTGTGTGTGTGGGAGAGGGTATTACGAATGTGTCTGTCTGCGCGTGTCTGTCTATGCGTACATGTGCGTGCGTGCGTGCGTGCGTGCGTGCCTGCCTGCCTGCCTGCCTGCCTGCCTGCCTGCGTGCGTGCGTGCGTGCGTGCGTGCGTGCGTGCGTGCGTGCGTGCGTGCGTGCGTGCGTGCGTGCGTGCGTCTGTCTGTCTGTCTGTCTCTCTGCCCGAAGCTATATCTAAAAAAACCGGCTGATCCGATTTCGCTCAAATATTCTTTTATGTCATGTAGGTGTGTATTAGTGCTGTATTTGGCCGTTCACAAATACATGCGGTGGTACCCACAAACGTTACACCCCTGCGCCCTTCTAGCGATTATAGCTGACCAGAATCTTCTGTCAGGCCCAGCACTATAGTTCAAATATTGAAATCTTTAAAATCTGGAATATTTGAAATGAGAAGTGGCAACAGCCGGAGGGGCGAGGGTCTGCGCTCTCTGATTGCTCGTGTTTGTTCATCTAGTAATGCAACACGGTATATTATGTGTTATCAGCTTGATTAAAAGCACGGGGAAGTGGGAGTTCTATACCTATGCCCATAAGTCACCTTTCCAGTGAATCCATCTATCAATCTGACGTCATACTCAAATAAGTGGCGTATAGGATGACGTCATAACCATTACGGCATACATGATTCTAGGTGCTCTTAATAGTCCGACACGTTTTACGAATTGTATGTCTTTACTATTTAATACACTTGCTGCTGAACATTTTGAAACTAATTTGACGTTCCCAGCAACAGCGCCCAGTAAAAGTAGTTCCAAATTATTCAATAGCTTACCTGTATAGATTTCTGGAAAGTGATGGTCAGCGAGTTCAGAGATCCATCGATCCCAAGATGAGCGAGATGTAGGTGGGGCTTAGCTAGAGATGGGTGGGGCATAACTAAAAATGGAAAGGTTCATTTATTTTATCGAACAATGTTCTGATTTCAAACAGTTGTAAATAATTTTCCCCAATGGGGATCAATAGGGATTTCTGGATAGGCATCCGCAAAAAATGACATCAAAATAATATTTTTTTCCGTGTTAAAGCAAAATATTGGCTAATTCTACCTAGACTATTTTTATTGTGGTCGTAAGTCAGAATGCCTGAATTCTGATTATGAATAAGCACAATACAGCTTAGAAATAAGTTTTTATATTTCCAAGACAAAACAGGAACGTATTTTGTTAGTATGAAATGGTTGTTTGAATATTTTGAACATAATTGGATTGGAAGACGGTACTATCTTAGGCAGCACGTTTTATTTTGTTTATATCTCAACCGTACCTATATGCTCGCCAGCTGAACAAGTGAAACTAGGGTCAAGTTCGACTCCTAACCATAGTTAGCTATAGCTAACTAGATTCCTAGCCGAAGTTGAAATAGTTAACTAGCTAGTCAAACTATAGTCGACCGAGCACATAAATGTATAGTAGGGAATTGCGTAAATTTCAAAATGGCGAGCACGTTCGCTTCACACGAATAAATGCATATAATAGTTTAAATATTTCATAAAATAACGTCGGTTTGATAAAATTATACTTTCCCATTATATATCAATGTTCCCAAGCCCCTATTCCCTCCCACTGTAGTTCATATCGACGCTTTTTGACTTCGTATCGGACTGAAATAACCAATTTTTGTAGGCCATCAAAACAGACGGCAGAAAGGGTTAAAGGAGATTTGTACCCGCCTCCAAATTTTCTGCGATAGTAATTCAACTATTTAGCGTTCGGATGGGCATAGCAACTGCGCATGTTCAGTAAACCAGCACACCAACTATAGTTAGCAAGTCGAACGTGACCTAAATTGTTCCAGCAAATAGAGCAATAGAGTAAACCCCGCCCATCTTTAGCCAAGCTCCATTCCTGCTTCGCCCATGTTGGGATCAATTATTCATTGTACCCGCTGAATCTCAATTTTCAGAAAAGTATACAGGTAAGCTGTTGAATATTTTGAAACTAGTTTCATCGGGTGCTGTTGCTGCTATGCACCCCCGAAAAATAAATAAGATTGGTCGAGAGAGAACAATAGAACGGGCTCTCGACCCGTCAGCTTCGAATATTCGTGACCATTGTACACGGTTGAAATGTCAATCGAGGTCACGTGACCACTCGAGGCCTATCAGCGCAGCCACCTATGTAGTCGTCAACGTTTACCGCGTAGATGAAATGAGGCGTGAAACTGTTAGGAAACCTTAGGGTAATTCAATTATTGATGAAGCCATAGCTACTACTACTACTACTACTTTTTTTTTTCTTTTTTTTTTTGAAAAACCGACGCTGACGCAGTCGGACAAACTTCACGGAGGAACTCCTTTAAAAAGGCTTGCAAACCCCCAGAAAAAAACCTGGTGAACTAGTAATCTTGATTAATATTACACCAAAACAATGATAAATAATGAGCATTAATACAATCTATAAATACATATGGCTTAAAAAGTATAGATACAAAACAATATGCTGATAAAGCTCCGATAGCAAAACAAAACTTAACAAAGGCATTACTATTCAACCCAGGTGTAGTAGTAGACCCGTGTGGCGAGTGCAACTATCCAACAAATGAAAAGTGCCTCGTCAATCTATGACAAATAAGTCAATCATTGACGCCAGTGGGCTGATTCTCTAAAGATCAGCGGGCGTAGTAGCATTTGGGTAGTATAATACATATAGTCGGCAGAAAAATTCCAGAAAAATTGATGGCCCTCTTGTTTACATTTTCAATTTACTTTATTATAAGGTTTTGTAAATTACCATTCAATCCATGTGTGGTAATAGACCCGTGTGGCGAGTGCAACTATTCAACAAATGAAAAGTGACTCGTCAATCAATGACAAATAAGTCAATCATTGACGCCAGTGGGCTGAGTCTTAAAGATCAGCGGGCGTAGTAGCATTCGGGTAGCATAACATATATAGTCAGCAGGAAAATTACAGAAAAATAGATGGAAATAGATGGCGCTCTTGTTTCCATTTTTGATTTACTTTGTTGTAAGGTTTTGTAAATTACCCGGGAACAAATAACCCTATAAAACTCTGTGCAAATTCCTAAAATTACCTGGGACAATTTTATAATTCAATGGCAAATTACTTTATCGATTGATTATTAAATTACCCCAGTCTGTTTATTTCTTAACATGAATTATTAAACATAACAATATCAAAGTGCAGACTAAAATGAATTACATAACACAGATTAATTAAAAGACACAGATAAATCAGCTGTAGTAATTAAATGATTTAAGCTAGTGCAGGCTCATTTATTTTTACAGCTCCCAACTCTATTGAAACTATGTTTGTTTTGCACCATATGTCCTTGAATCCTTTTTCTTTACCATGCTGCTTTAATCTAAAATATTCGCAAGGAATATGATTCAGCAGCAATGAACGAAATATTGCCTTTATTGCTCTATTGTGATTGCCCATAGATGGATTTTTCGTCTGTGCACACCGATGTTTCCAAATGGCCCAAACACCTATGGTTAGTATTGTTATTAAAATAGTCCTTTCAGACTTTATGATATTTACACCGCTTGATCCAAATTCTCTAAATAAGACTACATGCGTGTCTAAAACAATGGGCTTCGCTCCAAGTTTTGCCAAGATTTGGCTGATATAGTCCCAAAATTGTGACGATATTGGACATTCCACAAATAAATGCTCGATTGTTTCCTCGTCTGTTTGACATAAGTAACACCTATCAGAAGTCGTAATATTGCACTTGTATGTCAAGTGTCCCACCCATAGACGTCGATGTAGTAATCGTCACAATAAATCACGAGCCATATTTGGTATGGATGGAGAATGTAAGATTTTCCATACATTTTTCCAACTGGATGGTTTATAGCTTGAGTCATCCCATCTCCTAATTGCTATGGGAGGTGTTACTTGTTTTCGTCTCATAATATGGTACCATTCCTTGGATCTCATCTTGTATTTTAACATCTCATCATCAAGAACTAATGCGGGTTGTGGAGTCAAACTATTATTATTTACATTTGGCAGACGAAACCATTCAATTGGTACAGCATGTTTTATTTTATTTAGCAACCGCTGGACATCTATATGCCTCATATGTGTTTTTCTAGCTACGTCTTGCATTGAAATCCATCTACGTGTTTGAGGGTGTATCATATCCGATAAATGTTGAATGCCATATTTTGCAAAGGACGGTAGATAAAGTACTGCATTGTTATAACATATATTACTATTGCCCCACAATTGCTGTTCTAGTACTTCCTTCCAGCACGTAGGTGGAGGCATGTATCTGTCAAATATTTCTAACCCCTTAACTTGATCTTTAAACACATCTGGTATCATTTGGCTATTCGGAGGTGGCTTCTTTGAGGTAAACACATGCTCCGCCAGAAATGGTTCTACAATTCTCTCCATGAGAGCTCGTGAAACACATGCCCACGTCTCATCTGATGTAATAAGATCATCCAAAAATTTTAACCTTAAAGAAACACATTTCACTTTAATATCAATTAAATCAAGTCCTCCTTCTAACTTAGCATTATTGAGAACACGATGGGAAACTAAATGATTCTTTTCTTCCCATATGAATGACAATATCAACTCATTAACCTCCTTTTCTACATGTTTTGGCATGTGTACAACCGATGCTGTATACCATAGCCCAGATAATGCCAAGTTGTTGACAACAAACACTCTACCAAAGATTGAAAGACGACGACGCTTCCAATTTGCTAGTATTCTCTTAAGCTTAGATACTCGTTCATTCCAATTTTGTATTGTATTCGGTTTCCTGCCAAAATAGATGCCTAAAATCTTAATGGTATCATTAGACCAATTGATTTCAAGTGGCTGGTCATTCCGCTCTTTCCATGGCCCCAGAAATAATCCTTTGGATTTTCCTTTATTGATTTTCAAACCAGATGCATTTTGGAACTTTTCTAGTACGTGGTTTAAAATTGTAAAATCATTGTTTGAACTGGTAAACACAGTTGTGTCATCAGCATATTGTGACAGCTTAAGTGGTCTTTCTATGCCACGAATACATATGCCTTGAAAGTTATTATTTTGCCTCAATGCTATGCCAAGTGATTCCATCACAATAACAAATAATAATGGCGATAGGGAACACCCCTGTCTAACCCCACGTTCTAAGACAATTTCTCTGGATAATTGATTGTTCACTAAATAGCTACTCTTGATATCCGTATATAAAATCTTTACCCATTTAATAAAGTTTGAGCCTAACCCAAACGATTGCAAAGAATTAAAAAGAAAATCCCATTCCACACGGTCAAATGCCTTTTCATTGTCCAAGGCAATCACAGCTGAAGGGATGCTATCCTTCTCAACCAATTGTATAAGGTCTCTTATTACCATGGTATTGGTTAGAATTGTCCTCCTGGGTACAGCACATGTCTGCTCTGTTCCAATGATTTCTCCTAAAACACTACCTAGTTTCAATGTTAGTGCTCTGGATATTATTTTGTAGTCTACACATAGTAGAGAAATTGGTCTGTAGTTCTGAATTAGACATCTGTCATTTCCTTTATATATTAGCCTTACGTATGCCCTAGCCATAGTTGGTGGTAAATGGCCTTTCTAAAAAATTTCAGTGCCTAATTCTTCCATTATTGGACCTACAAGGTGCCAAAACGTTTGGTAAAATTCAACTGGAAGGCCATCACACCCCGGTGATTTTTCTAGTTTCATACCTTTAAGGGATTTAGTTAAATCTTCTAGTGTTAAGGGTTGATCACAAAATTCACTGCCTGTGTCTGACACCTTTTTGTCTATATTTGCTAACAAATCCAATTTTGCATCTTCATCAATTCCCTCTGACTTGTACAATGACTCATAGTAATTGCATACAATAGTACTCATTTCATTGTTGGTAAAGATGGTTGAACCATCCGGCATGTTTAATGAGCACATCACCTTATCTATTGCCCGTGCTTTTTCTAATGCGCAAAAATATCGGGTTGGCTTTTCCCCTTCTGCGTGCATCTGGGCTCTTGCTCTAATTTTTGCACCCTCAAACTCATAGTGTTCTATATCTCTTATTTTACTTTTAATTTTAACCAGTAATTCATAATAATTCTCTTCACCATTATTTACTTTAGCATTAATTTTCATCAGTGATCGATGAAGTGTTTTCTTGCGTTTGCGTATTTCCTGTGCTTTTCTAATAGCATACTTTCGGGAAACATACTTTAAATCCAGTTTAACATCCTCCCACCATTGCAATGTGCTCTTATATGATGCTTTCCTATTAATCCAATGTTGCCAACAACTCTCTATATTATTCTTATAAAATTCTTCTCCCAACAGTGTTGTGTTTAATTTCCAAAACCCGACCCCTTTTGTTACCCAGTCAGCATTGGCAAAGGTTACACAAACCATGTTATGATCAGAGAATGCAACTGGCTTAATATTAACATCTCTCCAGTACCCTGTTAACAAACTATTCACATAAATTCTGTCGATCCTTGAACCAACTTTACCATCTACCGAAAACCATGTGAGATCTTTACCATGAGGTTTTGATATTCTATAGGTGTCCACTAAATTTTCATTATCACATATTTCTTTTAAGAGTCTATGTGATGTATCAGTATAAGTTGAAGTTGCATTCCTGTCATTTTCTTTGTCTAAGACACAATTAAAGTCACCTCCCATTACTAAGTTTTCAGTGATGTTATCTAGTGCTGTTTTAGACATCTCCTTAAAAAAATTACGACGTAGTTGATGAGATGTAGGTGCATATATACACAGCAACGTGATACGTGTTTGTTGTATATCTAGCGTGACTCTCACCCAGCGACCATTTGCACCTGATACTGAAGAGATTATATTTACATAGGCTGAACAACGAGGGAGTATAACAATTGCTACGCCTGCACTATTATCTTGAGATAACGAATAAAATATTCTGGATCCAGAAATCTTTTCTAAATTATCGTATAATTCTGACTTCTGAATTTTTGTTTCCTGTATCAAAGCAATGTCAATCTGCTCATTTTTCAGAGTCTCTAGTAAGTGACGTTGCTTTATGTCACTATTTAAGCCTCTACAATTGAGTGTGCAAATTAGCATAAAAGGTAATAAAATGCTGTGTAAAACCGCCATTATTAAGCTAACTAGATTTTGTTTTTTTCGACCCTCTCTTAGACCATTTACCTATTTTACTCACAAACGCTGCATTACTTAGCTCAACTTTTTCCAAATGCTTATATTTTAATATATCTGAATCATGACGCAGATGCCTATATTTAACACCATTTGCCGTCACATATGGAACTAACACCTCTCCTGCCTCTGACCTGTACATGACCATTTCATCAGGTGATTTAGAACTCTGTGTTTGAATGGATATATCAGATTCAGCGACTGACATATTATCGTCTTCTATATCACTTTCCTCTATTTCTGATTCAGAACTCTCTCCATCTTTCTGTCGCTTTGTTCCACTCAATCGAGCCGAGACACCAATTACTTTCTCTATATTATTTAAATCGTCTAGATTGAGTGTACTCAGTGGAAATTCAAAGTTAGTTTCAGTATCTTGCGACCTGAATTTTACTTGTCCTAAATTAAAACTCTCTTCCAGAGGGTATTGATCCTCATCTTCAACTTGTGTGGAATTATCCTGTCTGTCATCAAACTTGGATTGACTTGTTACTGGAGCAAGACTTAGCCCCTCATCTAGAACCTCTATTTCATCGCCTGCAACTACAGCGATTGGATTCTTAGTTTTTTCCCCATGCTTCTCATTAACATGGACTTCAGCTACAATCTCAGCAACTACTGGTTCGATGACATTTTCCTTAGCAGCGTGCTTCCCATTAATATGAATTTCCGCTACAATCTCAGCAGCTACCGGTTCTATGACATTCTCTTTAGAGACAACTTGCTCTGCACTTTTATCAGCACCCTTTTTGACATATTTGTTCTGCGGGCATCGCCACTTAAAATGATCAGATGATCCACAAACTAGACATTTGTTTTTGTTAGGGCAATCTGTTGCAAGATGTCCTGTGCTTAAGCAGATTCTACACTCTTTGATTTGCCCCCTGTACCATAATGGCAAGATAAATCGACCATCTATGGTGACCTTGCTTGGGAGAGGTTGTTCTACCTTTTCAAACCAAATTCTTCTGATGCCATTTTCTAAGGTTCGATCAAATGGATAGGTCTCGTGTTCTACTTTGTCCACTTTGCCATACTTGATCAATTCAGTGATAACCCGTTCATCTGGGATCTCTAATGGAACCTTCATCTTGACTAATAGACGATCAGAATCTATTTCCTCCACATTACACACCTCACCCTTCACGACAAGGACCTCGTCGAGCAACTTTTCCTTCACACTTTCATTAACTACGGTGACATTCCATACAGATTTGGAAACATTAACGAGACCTTGAAGGACCCGTGGCCCTGCCCCAACTACATCCTTCAACCCATGATACACCTCAATTGCCGAAATACCCCAAGCCTTTGTCGTGATTTTAAGACTCAGGGTACGCTTATATGAGGTTGCCATGGTGTTTTATAAAAAGAGGAACCCCATACTACTACAATATAATACAAATATATAACACCAAGACGTCGGGGAAAGAGCTAAACACTAAATAAATAGTGTCCCCTTTTGAAACCCTGACGTCTACCAACAAATATACGAATAGAGAGTACAGTCGTATATTTGTTAGTTTGAACCACTTTCTAAGTGGTTCACTAACACCTAGCCGATTAAAGTATGCTAACAAATATATGATTAAATAGTCAAGTCATATATTTGTTAGTCTGTTCGAGTTGACCGGGGACAGCCAACTGACTATAAGGAATAATATAGTTAAAGAACTAGGCGTGTGCTTACAAATGACAAAGGAATTAAATCCACTCACTCAAGCGATCTTGCCAAATACATTGCGCTAGCCTACGATCTATAGAAATAGCAGACCGGCGCGGGGAGAAATGTATTGCATTGACCACAGTAAGAGGAGCCCTATTAAATGGCGAAAACCGCCAGCTAAGAGGAATGCCTTTAGAAAATAGAGACACAAAATGCGCTCCAACCAAGACAAGAATTTACAAATTAAATATAAAGTTTGAAAGGAAATACTAATACGAAATATATGTATAAAATTTATCTACAAAATCGCGCTAGAAACTAGCAAATTCGGGCAGCAATTGCAGAGCTAAATAAACGCGTGCGTTCACTTCGACTACTACTACTACTACTACTACTACTACTACTACTACTACTACTACTACTACTACTACTACTACTACTACTACTACTACTACTACGACGACGACGACGACGACGACGACGACTACTACTACTACTACTACTACTACTACTACTACTACTACTACTACTACTACTACTACTACTACTACTACGACGACGACGACGACGACTACTACTACTACTACTAATAATAATAATAATAATAATAATGATAGTATTACTACTCCCACCAGGAGCAACAATAAACCTCAGTCGACCTTAGCAAGAATAGGTGCGGCAACAATGGTAAGTATGACAACTATAACAATAACAACAGCTAGAATGCACTCGCGGGAGATAGGGGCTCACAATTTCGCGCTCTGCCTTGATAATGCGCTTAGGGAACAGTGCCACCTAGATAGTTGATTTGTTGACCTCAACCTCAAAGCAATAATAAACTGTTGTAATATGAATGTGTGCGCGAGATACGGCGTATCTACCTTCTTGAATTACTGGGGTATGGGCCAAAATGCGGGTTCCAGTATGGCCATCCTGATCCGGAAGCTAGATAATTGATTTTTTGGCCTAAAGTCATAAATCTACTAAACCTTATAATAAGAATGGATGTGTCAAAATTTGGATACTCTACTTATTTCCGTTAACGACTTATGCCTCACGATATGTATTTCTGGATGCACTTACTGACCCCGTGGCCTAGATATGTGATGCGTTGTTTAAACTCATGTAACTTCTAGACCACAACCCCCTCCCCACCTACCCCACCCCTGGTAAAAGGAATGGATAGTGATTGTTGTTTATACAATTAATATTGCATTTCCAAAATGAAATAATGAACGCCAATATTGCTAAGTTATGTGAGGTGTGTGAAAAGTGCAGCGTGCGCATGGCTGACAAGCAAGGACACGTCAGTCTCCTTTCTTGTAAGTTACGCCCATGAGTTTAGAACAAAGCATCACATATCTAGCCCAGTGCGTGTATGATGACGCCATACTCATTACATCACAAAGGGTTCCATATAGACCGTCATCAAATCTCAGAGTCCGACATGTTGTATAAATTGCATGTCTGTGTAATTCTTTGCTATTTAATAAACATGCTGCTGAATATTTTGAAACTAATTGGACTGGGCGCTGTTGCCTTAGGCAGCAACAGCACTCAGTCAAATCAGTTTCAAAATAGCTTACCTGTATATATATATATATATATATATATATATATATATATATACTCATGATGAATGAGCTATATCGTAGTTCCAGTGCTTCGTCAATGACAGGGTTAATAGAACTAATGCTTGACAATAATACAAACTACATACTTACGAGTGCCTAGCGATATAGCAGAATGGATCTCAGAAACGTCAATGGACCTTTCCATTTTAGCTATGCCCCGCCCATCACTAGCTAAGCTCCACCCACACCTGGCTCGTGATGGGATCGATCGATCTCTGAACACCCTGACTATAAATTTCCAAAAAACCCTACACAGGTAAGCTGTTGAATATTTTGAAACTAATTTGACTGCGTGCTGTTGCTGCCTAAGGCAGAGCCCAGTCAAATTAGTTTCAAAATATTCAACAGCATGTTTATTAAATAGCAAAGAATTACACAGACATACAATTTACACAACATGTCGGACTCTGAGAATTGATGACGGTCTATATGGAACCCTTTATGATGTAATGATTATGGCCTCACCATACACGCGATGAGCGTATTATGACGTCATACGAGGTCAGATGATTGATGGATGCTCTGGAAAGGTGAATTCAATTTGGGACTGAAGGCGGCTAATTGTTAGATACTGATATTATTTATAGTGCCATAGCAAGCTCTAGTGTGTCAAATTTCAGGTTCTAATGTGGATGTACATGACTTGGGTATGAGTGAATAGCTGTGAGAGCATGGCTAATTGTGTATTTGGTTACGGAATAGCTACATGAAATGGCCTTATGGTTAGACGGTATATGCATATCTAGGATTTATTACCTACATGTACCTGCAACACAGCATACAATTTACCTGCCCACAATTAAATATTCATACAGTAATAGTGCTACATAAAAGGTTTGGACTGATTGCAGGATATACTGTATTTTTATTTAGAAAAGCAGTGATCCGGTACTGATCTGTACGCAAAAATGCCTGCTAGGCCTGTTTTTGAGTGTTGGCCAAAACTTTCTTTTGTAGTTGTATGTATTGAAGGATGTCCATTTGCAAGCCATGGGAAGGACACCTTTTAACTGACACATCCCTGAAAAGTAATTCTTTACAATATAGCAACTATTCTGTTGAATGTTTTGAAATTAATTTGACTGGAAGGCATTGAAGTAAGATTAATTTCAAAAGATTAAATAGTTTTCATGTACGCATGGTTGCCTTGAAAATAAGATATATAGAATTCATCGGTGAAGGGGTTAATGGGTAAATGGTCCGGTGATTAAGTTGACTCGGAGCGATTCCAGTCAAATTGATTTCAAAATATTAAACAGGTTTCCTGTATGGCTGCCTTGAAAATGAGATATACAGAACTCATCGGTAAAACGGGTAATGTCTAAATGGTAATTTACGCCAACAATTTCTTTTATCGACTGCGGTGTTAGGTCTTGAAAGTCGTTCACTTGCAAGCCAAGAGAAGATTATAGTTGAATACTGAATTGGCAGGATTGGTTACTGAGTCAGTTAATCTAGTGATGAAATAAAAAGAAAATCTTCCCTTGACCTACAAATGAGCATTCAATTTAAGCAAATATTCCAATTTACCTTGCCAATCTTCACCAGTATATGATTAAGCTCTAGAGTCGGATCCCACAACATATGGTTTCATTCCAGACATATTTTTCATTGCCTATTAAAATACTGTACTGATCAACATTGGAGTAGGATTATGTATTGATTACTATTTTATTTACTGCCTATTATATATTCTCAGGGTTTCTGTCGGGAAAAGAAATATGCCACATACACATTCTGGGTTAAGTAATAGTATGTATGCTATGTATGATACATGTAGTTAACTGTTTATGCCTTTTCTCAAGTTTTCCTCTTTCAAATTATATTATATCAGTTATAAGGCAACACGCATACATTCAAGTACAGGACAGCTGATTATCCATCCACATCTCGTCCGTGTTGGGACCGATCGATCTCTGAACTCCCTGACTATCAATTGCCAGAAATCTACACACCTAAGCTATCGAATATTTTGGAACTAGTTTGACTGGGCACAGTTGTTGCCTATGGCAGAAACAACATCCTGTCAAATTAGTTTCAAAATATTCACCACCATGTTTATTAAATAGTAGAGACATACAATTCGTACACCCTGTCGGACTATTACGAGTTAAACACGTGCCAAATAGAATCATTTATGACTATTGATTATGGCCTCATTTTAAACGCCGTTTTGCTGAATATAACGTGATATGACGTCAGATGATAGATGGATACGCTGGAAAGCTGACTTGTCCTTACACACCTGAACTCATTAAATATGCAGCTTTAAGACGATTGGTTGTAAGACCACCCGTATTAAAGTAACCACCTTATTTTGGCCTCAAATGAAGATGGTCTCTGTAGACAGGTTTAACTGAATCAATGTATAGGTGTAGATCATATGCTTACGCTATTGTGTCGCACTTCATTGATTGTTAGTAAGGAAGTTAAAAACACCAAGTGTCCAATTAAATAGAGAAACAGTTCTTGACGTATCGGCACATAGGACTTATTCCTCACAATATGTTCAACAAGGCATGGTTCAATACTGTTTAGCGTACGTGTATCGATTTCCAAACTAAAACACGAGAAAGATTGCCGCGCATAATTTGACAATAATGTACTTGTAAGAACATTCCGTCAAATTATTTTCAAAATAAATAGTATACAATGCGCGTGCTATGGATTCGATTCAAATTTGAAAATAATGTTGCTGCGACGACAGTTTTCAATATAAATATTCTAAAATAATCAAAATAGCTTTCAGTCGATACTTGCTGCGGATTTGATGAGCAACTTGACTATGCATTGCTGCTAATAAGGGCATCAACAACTGTAGCAAATTGTTTCCATACAAGCAGCTGGCTTTCAATATTCCTACCTAGCTAAGTAAAATAATTCTGAACGATGACACACTTTTCTCTGGAAGAATGAACTATCTAGCAAGATCATCGCATGCACATGTCTGTTCAACGAATGCACCCCTAAACAACGTGCGATCTGCTGGCGCTAAATCCGCCCCAGACCTGGGCGATTTTAGTCGCGCGCAATTGAGGAATCCCTTGTTTTGCTATTCCTGCCCTCCCCCCATCTTTAGCTAAGACTTAGACGTCATCTGTATTGGGATCGATTGATCCCTGCACGCCCTGACTACCAATTTCCAGAAAACTATACAGGTAAACCTGTTGAATATATTGAAACTAATATGGCTGGGTACTGTTGCTGCCTATGGCAACATTAGGATGCGAGACCAAACACGCATCAAATCACGGGAGATCGTATTGCTAAAAAATGTGTGTTCTGTCGCATGCAACACGTTTACGACGGTATGCGATATTTTTGAAAATTTACCACTGGAATGACTGGCTCAGTTATCGAGCCAGTCATTCCAATGGTAAATTTTCAAAAATAGTCTTCTCTTGCCCTGCAAATTGCCATTTTTCAAGACCCTGCAGAGGCCGGTTTTGGCTGGTTTCGCCCTGAAAGGGTTAATGAACATTTTTTTCTCCCTTTGACCATAAACTTTATCCAACGAAATTACAATTTTTACGAAGAAAATATCCATTTGCAGATCTAGAGAAGACACTTTTTAAAAATTTCTACTGGCCTGAAATCTACATTTTCCAAGACCACTACAGAAGCCATTTTGCTTAATTTGTGTGATCAAGAGTCAAGTACACTTTGAAAATGGTGTTGATGGAAGGTGTTGCTTTCTAAGGCAACACCACTGTTCCTTTAGTCGCATCATTTTCAAAATAAACACCACCTATTCATATATAGCGAGGTGGATAATGCCTGGCAGGCAATATGTAATGATATGGTTCAAAGAAATAGCGTGATCTTCTGTTATTGATAAGATTGGCGTCATCTGATACATACCGGTATGCGGTTGTCGCAATAAATACCGAGTAGGCCTAGACATGTCACGCATACAATCTCATAACAGCTTTAGCGTGTTATTGATCGGTGGCGCTTCTGCTTAATCTACTGTTAATATTAATTCATTGAAATTTTGTTCTCAAAGACGATTTTTCTACTGATGTGAGTATTACTTAAAGGTCTTGTGAGGACTTGCCGTCGATAACTAGTTTTAATTAATGTTATGGTCTACTACACTATTTAAACACAATAGCGTCACTTTGGAATGAGAAAAATATGTTAGGCAGCCCAAATAACGAGATTAAATGACGCCTCAATCTGAATCACATCACCAATCGCTGTTACGTCACATCAGGAACGGCGCTGTGAGCTGGGTCAATATTTTTCTGTCTGTAGTACAAAGGTAACATATTTTAAAACGTGCGTTTAACAGGATAGACTTCACCTACCATAACATAAATTATGTCAGGTTGAAGCTAAGTCTTCAAGAAATAAAAAATCTTGATTTTTTAAAATCTATTACGATATTTACTCATTTTAATGGTTTCATGGATAGCTATATTCCCATAATAATCGGCCTATAACTACGGTAAACCACGGTAAAGCACGGTAAAGCACGGTAAACCACGGTAAACCACAGGCAGTGCTGAAAATCGGCAATATTTCAATACATGTGACAAATACTATGTAGTCTAGTAGGCCTAATTGCGGATCTATTACCATTCTTGAAAGGACTGGGTGTACTATGTACTGTCTGGGATGGATGGATGTAAGCGTGATGATCGAGGTTGGTGGGAGAGGTTGACGATGGCTATAATTGTACTGTTATTCATATCTAGATGTATAGGCTACAGAGTGCATGCAGTTACAACTTTTTCTGAAGATTACGAATCTACAATAAGTGTGTCAGTGTGTCCTATGTGAAATTTCCCGTGATTACTGATTAGAATGTAATTGTTTACCTATAAGCTCTTGGCAATGTGTTTGTAAAATAATAATGTTTAGAGGCATGTACGGGTCAACACGTACGTTGGTGTGTGCATGCACATGATACAAGAAACGTTATGTTGAATATTTTGAACACAATTTGGGTTGACATCCAACCCAATTATGTTCAAAACATTCAACAGTATATGTTATTTAAGTTGTACTATACGCGTGCGGACGGCAGTGAACGCCTCACTACGCACCTCGATCGCTGCCTAAATTGTAAACAAACCGTGTACTGTCAATAATATGTCAATGTAGACTATACGCAATTAGATTAGTTTTGATTAGATTTATATTTACCCGACATTTTAGTTAACTTTAAACACATAACTGGAGGAACTGCTATAGTGCAATCATACATTTATTCATAAGCCTACACAATGGTAAATTTCGATCGTACGTGCCCTGAGCGGTGTAGGCCGACTTAACTATCATTTAAAAAGTTGTGTACATGCATGCCTTTCATATATGCAAAATCTCTGCAGTCAATCCAGAAAGATAACATATATATGCATTTGTAGAATTCTATTCCAAGAAGTGTGTCGGTGGGTTTGATTAAATATAGCCTAATTCACGTACACGAAATCCGATGTTACTGTCACCTCTACCAGGCCTATACGTTAGAATTGTGATGTCAGGCACCGTGACCATGAGGTCTGTCCTTTAAATTGTAATAACAAAAATATCATCAACTTCGATATTATTGAACCTTTGTGCATCTCGAACAATGTAGTGTCCCTGTGTGAACAATGAATTGTCAAAGAATAGGTGCATCGGTGCCTAATACGCGCAGCAGTAGAGAGCCTAGCTTTGCTCCCGAGATAATAATCTAGACTAATAGGAATTGGTGTCATCCCGGTGTGACGTCACAACTATAGCGCGATAGCTAAAACGTTTGGTTGTCAAGGTAGTTGCTATATGCTTATCTCAGCTTTGGCTGGGCCGATTACAAAAATTTAAAAAGCATTTTGTTCTTCTAGTAACGGAGAAACTGTATTATGATTGTCAAGTTAATCAGAGCGATCGGATATCTAGTCATCATAACATCTTTAAAATGAGGATTTGATTTTTCAAATTTTTTTGCTAGAGAGAGAGAGAGAGAGAGAGAGAGAGAAAGAGAGAAAGAGAGAGAGAGGGTCTAAATGTTTCACACGACACTCCGCCGACACTCCGCCGCTAACCTCACTGCACCATATCATAAGTCTCTTCTTTAAATCCAGACGCGTGATTCATATTTTAACATCATGGTATCCGCACTTTGGTAGAAACAGTCTGAGTGGAAAATAGTTGAAAATAAAGAATCTCCCATCTTTACTATCAGCTGCTTAATCCTACCTTAGTTTAAAGGAGGATCACAATTACACACACGTTTACAGATTTTCACAAACCCTATCATTGTTAAAGGTTAGTCTGCCGGTCTGCCTGCATGCATGTGTGTCTGTCTGTATGCATGCATGTTTTTCTGTCTGTCTGCCCGTCAGTCCGTCCGTCCGTCCGTCCGTCCGTCCGTCCGTCCGTCCGTCCGTTTGTCAGTCCGTCGTCCGTCTGAACCTCTGTCTATCTGCCCATTTGCCCATCTGTCTGTCTGTGCGTGCAGAGCTGAGTCAAAACTCATTTGTCAAAATTTTAAAACACCAAAGGAACTTGCTGTGCAAGATGATCTCCAGACATTGGCCGTGATTCATGCAGCATAAACCCGGATCCGAATCAGATGAACGTCTATGAATATCTCAGACGCTATCGGTCTGATTTGGTTCAAATTTAAAATTTGATACCGCTTTATGGGGCCTGATCCAAAGAAAATCCGGAAAATCCGAACCGATTCCGGAAAATTCGAAAATATTTTTACAATATAACCTATCACAATGAAAGAAACAACGAGAGCGTGGTGGCGGGGTGGGTGAGGGTTTGCAATCTTTGAGCATTCTTCTCAGTTGAATTACGTTATGGGTATAGGGCGGGGGGGGGGGGGTGGGGGGCGTCGGGGGGGGGGGGGCTGTGATATATAGTGGATAAATTCTACTCCATGCTGAAATGAAATGAAATGAATTTAAATGAAATGTATTTGTACGGAGCGAAATTACACGTGTTGATCATACACGGATCGACAATGTAACATAGAAAGCTGGCATAGTATAACGGTGTAACTTTTATTCATAAACAGAAACAAAAGCAAAATTCGAACACGAAATTGCATAATATATACAGTCAGCCCTGTGCGACGAGCCACTTAGCTCTTGTAGCAAGTGGATGCCGCTTCTCCAAGACAGGTGGTCAGAATACCACCTGTCTCAAAAATACGCACAGTTGCTAATGAAGGGATTCGATCTGTAATTGACGTCATATTAAATTACATTATTAGTTGTATGTAATTAGAACATGCCATAATAGACTAACTATATAGGTATTATTGCCGTGAACTAATATAAGGATGCAATGCACATATTAGATTCACCTTTTCACTTCGAAATGTGTCCTTTGAATAATGCAACTATCCACCCGGCCGTCCTTCCGATAGACCTGCTATCTCTTCCAAACGCGTGTGTTGGAATTCAAATATATTTGAGCTACGACATATGCTTGGGGACAGCAAGACACAATTTACATTACGCTCCGGCCCAACAATCGGGTGGAAACATAGTTGTGGTGGCGTGAGTAAAAAGTCAATGTTGGCGGAATTCAAACAAATTTGCTATTTTAGTTACCCATACGATTGCGAGACAATGTTTGCATTAGGACCCGACCCAAGGTGGAGGCGGGTAGAGTGCGGGTGTGGTGGATTGTGGTGTGGGTGGGGGTATGGGTGCAGCGTGAACACAGAACGTCAAAGTTGATGAAAGCATGGAGATTTGCGATGGCATGCCATCGACTGCGTAATCTAGTTTATACACAAGTTATTTCCTTTATCATGTCTAAACATGTTTATTTTATTGCCCATGCTTACGACCCGGCTGGCGTCCTCGACGGCGTAGGCAGTGCTGCAGGTATCTGCGACCGTCGGATCTGAGTGTGACGTGGATATGGTATCATTGCCGCACGTGGCTTTCGTATAATGAACATCCACATGCGGGATAAAACACCACATTTATAAAGAATAAAAACATGCACAATAAACGAGACGACGGAGGCCGTCGAGTAAGAGAATATAGAACGTATGCCGATGCTGTCGCCCATTGCTGGGTCGACTTCAGATAATGGTACTAGGGGCACATACTTAGTTTTACGTAAATGGTCCCACTTCTGTGCTTTTAGATGGTTTATAATAAGTGATTGGTTGAGTACTTCGGCCACATCCAATCTGGGCACATCCACGGCAAGACTGATTCGAGTATGCGTCCGACTGTAAGACTGTATGGGCTCGAATCGCCACCCTTTCCCACTATAATCACATCCACTCGATATTAGGGCATACAGACAACTTTTCACAACACATCGGTCTGTCAGTCGTCCACCACAATGCACCTCGATAGTTTCGCCAAAGGTTTGCAACACAACACCTATTTTCTTATGGGCGAATAATTTGCTAGATGTTTCACCGGACACAGACAACTAGACCAAGTCAAAAGACTTACATTATGTCATATTCTTGTCACATTATGGTCCATATATCCAATCAGTCCCCGCAAAGTTGTGATAATCGTCGGAAAATCTTCCATTTATAGGCACCCATTTTGCGGTAGATAGCATCATCACCCACGGGTAATATAACCACAATTGCATTTTTACGAGGGATAAAACAGAGGAAGTGATGTGCAACATTCGAATAACGGTTGCGTATTCCTCAACCTTAAGACATTTACTCAAGATAGTTATTTCCCGTCCATTACATTCTACGGACATCATTATCAACGCTAATGCTACACATATTCGTAAAGTATACATGATGGTTTAGACAAATGCGATGTTACTAGTATCAGCGTTTAAGCAGAGATTAACGTTCTCCTGCTACGCCGCTTTATAACGGCTTCTATACGAATGCACCAATCCTAAGTCGCTTACTGTCTGAGCTGCACTCAGGAGCGTGACTGCGCTTGCGCAGAAAGTAGGGGTGTGATGGAAGTGTTTCCATTGGCTCAGTGGCAGGCTCGGGTGCATCCTCCGAGGTGTCCATCACTATGGTACGAGGAGTCTCTGATGTATCCATCGGTGACTCATACTTTGGGTCATTACTCGTACCAGGTCGATCTACATCCATGTCGACCACCTTACCCACCTTACGCACCATCGGCTCCCAATTCGAAGCTGGTGGCTTCCTACGAGCTACTTTATGAGGTGTCGCATCGGAGTCGGGTACCGGCAAAGGTTCGGACTCGGGTAATACTACAATTCTGGGATGATGGCTGGCTTTCGTACCTTTTGCAGGGTTACGAATAGGGCGTGGTCGTACTTTGTCCCAGCACGTGAGCCACGGGTCCATTGATCTTAAAGATCTCATATTCAGGGTCACTGCGAGAGGTCAATTTCATCCTCTCCTCAGCTTTTACAACCACTGAATCGCCAACCTTATACTCACCAGCGTTTGCACGCTTATTAATCTGTTCTCGGTGTACTTCTCGAGATTTAGCCGTTTCTCCATGAGCACGCAGTAAGGCATTATTGAGACATGTAAGTCTCTCACTAAGATCATGCGAAGCATCGAGTGCGATTGCAAACAGAAGTCTTGCACGTCGACCATACGTCAGATAGAATGGCGTATATCCGGTCGTGGAGTGACGAGTGTTGCGGTACGTGGCTAAAGCTGCACCTAACTCATCTTCCCATGCACGAGACTCGTTGTTTACACCTTTCTGGATTAACTCCTTAAGAGTGCGATTGAACCTCTCGTTACGTCCGTTGGTTTGTGGATGGTACGGACTCGATCGTCTATGATCAATACCATGTTCATGAAATCGCTTTCCAGAGAATTCGAACACAATTCTTTACCCTGATCTGTAATGAGAATTTCAGGGACACCATGACGAGCGACATACTCATTGAAGAATTTATCTTCAACATTCTGAGATGGCTTGGCTGCGATCGGATATGCTTCTGCCTATGCAGAACAGTGATCGATCACCGTCATGATATAATTGTTACCTCTGCTCGACTCTAAAAGTGGACCAATCAAATCCATACCAATTATCTGACTTGGGTAACTGGCCATGGGCATCTCACTATATTTAGGTCGAGTAGTGACAGGTCGGTTGACCTGGCACGTCGTACACGTTTCAAGCATACGTACCACGTCTTTTCTCAAAGACGTCCACACGAAAGAATCTCTTACCATACCGATAGTCTGCTTCAGACCATGATTACCAGCTCGTTCATGAGCTTTCCGGAGCACACTCTCACGGAACATGGTAGGTAATACGATTCTGGGGTACTCAGCGTCCAACGCTGAAGGTGTAATCAAAGAATACAATATGCCATTCTTAACCATGTACTCCTCCGGTGTATTTCTAAATAACTCCGGGTATTCCTTGGTCTGTTCGGCACATAAGTCGTCATATGGTATGTCATATACCTCTAAAGGGACGTGAGGTAATGCAACTTCGTCTACCTCAGGTATGACGTAATCGCCCATGTCCAGCGTGGCGACTTCTGCCGAACGACGTAACCTGGACAACATGCCCGCTCGAATATTCTTCGAGCCTTGGATGTAGTCTATCTTACATCCATACTCTGCAATCAGTACTGCCCAGCGCTGCACCTTCGTGTTCTTTACTTCTCCCACAAACACACTCTTTAGGGGTTTGTGGTCAGTATACACGGTAAACTGCGCACCAAATAGATACGGTCGAAGCTTCTTCAATGCATAAATCACAGCGTGAGCTTCCTTTTCTATTACGGGCCAATTTAACTGACTGTCTTTAAGAGTATAGCTTACATACGGTATCACTCGCTCTATACCCTTATCATCAACCTGTACTAGTATCGCACCTATTGCATAACTAGACGCATCAGTATATAACTTATATGGGCATTCAAGTTCGGATAAGTGAGTACAGTCTCACTACACAGCAAGTTCTTCAATTTCTCAAACGCTTGCTGTTCATGCTTACCCCATTCAAATCGCTTATATTTCTTAGTCAACTCGATCAGAGGCTTTGCAATTTCGGCATAGCCTTTCACACAAGAGTGGTAGTAACCTGTAGCTTCGAGAAAACTACGTACTTCACCCACGTCTCGGGGTGGTGATATTTCTCGAATGACTTTGACCTTTTGAGCCTGTGGAGCTACACCTTGTGCAGAAATGTGATATCCTAACAAGTCAACAGACTAACTGGCGAAGTCACACTTCTTTTTCCTCACTTGCAAATTATTCTGCTGAATCTTGCGCATGACCTTACGCAAGTGATGTGTGTGTTCCGTCGGATTTCGTGAATATACGACTATATCGTCGACGAAAACGTGCACATATTTTCCTACATATTCTCGGAAAATATCATTCATTGCCCTCTGAAATACGGCACCTGAGTTGCAAAAAACAAAAGGCATCCGAATCCATTCGAAGAGACCTTCACTGCAAACGAACGCTGTCTTCTCTATGTCTTGGCTGGCCATTGGTATCTGCCAATATCCAGACTTCAAGTCCATAGTAGAAAATATCGTTGCGCCGTGCATCGAATTAAAAATGGTGGATATATTCGGCAGTGGATGACTATCTTTACGGCACACGGAGTTCAATTTCCTGTAGTCAATACAAAATCTGGTGTCACCATCCTTTTTCGGTACCAAGGTTATAGGTGACGCCCAGGGTGATGACGATGGTCTTATGACGCCCGCTGCAAGCATTTCTTTCACTTGGTTTTTAACCACATACTGCTTAGCAAGCAGTAGACGATAGGCTTTCTGTCTTATAGGAGGATAATCTCCTGTTGGTATCGTGCATTTAACCTTGGGTACTAGTCCTAATGTATTTGGACGAGCCGTATCGAAATTATTGGCAAAGTCACTCAGCACTTTATCAATAACTGCATAGCCGGTCGTTTCTTTGCAACTGGCATATACATACTGTGTTTGTTCCCTATATGGAATCCTAAAAGGGTATACACGACCAAACCATACTACCTCTCTGGTCCTGTAGTAAATCCTTGCATTTCCCAAGTACAAGGCCTCCGCTCCAATCAGACATTCATGACGCATACTAATCACAACCATACTGAATTTGATTTGGGTCTCTCCCAAAATGTCTATGGGCGAACCATTTACTGCTAATAATGTGTTAGCTTTCATTAATGGCCTAGCATTTAATATGCTACACCATATGTCCTTCCTAATCAAGGACGTACTAGCACCAGTATCAATTAATGCATCTACATACGTACCTTGATTCTCTCGACCGTGCGGTTCGAAATTGAGCCGGATTAGAAAGTGCTCGGTCACCAGCGATCTCCTCCATTCTCGTTTAATGGACTCCGTCGTCCGCTAACTGCTTCCGCATACGAATGGCGACGTCCATCCACTGACAGGGCTCCTCCGCCACTGTAAGAAAAACGGCCATACCTGTCAGTGTTTTCTCCGGTTAGAACGAATCCGTCCCGGTCCTCATATTCATCGTGCATTCGTGCTTGGTTCGTGAGATCCTTCCGGGTATTCCGCGAACCTGACCGTGGAGTGGTCTCAAGTCCATACACATTCTCACCGTTGTTAATTTCGTCGATCTCCATCGATTCTTCTCGGCGATTTACTGGGCGTGGTCGTTTCACTGCTCGACGTTGCGGTAGTGGTGATGACATCGGGCAATTGGCCTGGTAGTGGCCCTCCTTATCGCATCTGAAGCATCTTACCGTTGGTTGGTCATTCCTATTCGAGAAACATTCCCTGGCTACGTGTCCTTCACGTCCGCACGTGAAGCAAGTCATTGGGGGACGTTGCTGTTGTGGTCGTGATTTCGGGGCAGTTCTGCGTTGAGGTGGTTGTACGCCCTGCTTACATTCACTCTTATAATGTCCTATACGTCCGCAGTTAAAGCAAGTTACTTGCTTTTTGGCAACTGCCTTTGGTGCGGCTGCTGGGTTACGAGAAGGCTGTTGCACTTGGCGTCGCGGCGCAGCTCATTGCTTAGGTGTTGGTGAATTTGCGGTGCTGCTCTGTAGATGTTCTATTACGGCGCATAGGCGCTCGATCAACTTTGTCTGTTGATTTATCTGTCTTTTCATAGATCCTATAATGGACCACACATCTTTTCCTTCTTCTTCATCGATTATGTTCACCTCCATATCCTCGTCATTTACCTTGGTGATATATGCATCGCCTGCAATAGATCATTGCATCCTTCTTCTTCTTCTGTTAATTCCATTGCGCGCTGCACTGTAGTGATCTTTTTCCTAACTATTCGACGCCCCATCCCTTTATCGCTCAATGCTTTTATGTAGGTGGATAAGATAATGCGTCGGTTATCTACATTCTCCGTCAGGTATGCTCGGGTAGCCATCTCCTTGTACCTTCTGTTAAAAGACACCATCGTTTCATTACGACGCTGCTTGACACTCTCTAGGTCATATTTGACCCTTTCATTTTCGTTAGCAGAGACAAAGTTAAGTCTAACGTACTCACGTAGCTCTTCGAAGGTAACTGTATCCCTCACTTTGCCGACTATAAATGCATCTACTGCTTTAGAAAGCTGTCCTCGTACCGCTCGTGTCATTATGTACACCGGGATCCCATCGAGGTTGCCCTCGGTGGCTTCCCACACTCTCCGCGTCTCATCCAGAAACTGCCTCACCTCTTCTGGTATCAAACCGTCGCAAGGCTTGACTTTCTGCGTAAGTTCTCTTACTTCCTTCCAAAACACGCGGTTTCTCTCTCTTCTATCGCTCTCCATCACAATGGCGCCAGCCATCGCAGTCCCCATCATTCTCATCGCCTCGACTGTCTCCGGTCGTAGCTCCGGCCCATGTTGTGGCGGATTTACTGTCGGTAATGTCGGACCTCCTCGACGTGGTGTTGCCATGATTTATTTACCGGTACAGTTCTAAGTATGTTAAGTTCTAAATATGTCACAGAGTTCTGATCACAATTTATTCATAGTACAACTGTACAATTGCGCATTTAAGACTCGGTTGCTCCTCACAATTTATATCCGTAGTAATCTTGATTATAGTACTCTCGCGATACTCCCTATGCTGAGTACCTTTAGTGTTCTGTGATAGTTTTGCTAATTCAACAAATGTTTTTAATCTGTCCGCTACGTCTGTTAGAACAGTATTTACGGGTCTATCTGCAGACATTTTAAGGCTGTCATAGTTATGATTGTACTCACAGATCTCGTGATGTCTTGTTATATGATGACGTGGACTCCAAATCCTGGCAGACGAAGCCAATGAAGATTTTGGATCTCCGGGTGACTTCTAACTGAGGTTATTTCTTACTACCTCTATGGCAAGATTATTATGTTATAAGGTTGCTGCGACAACCTCTTAGCAAAGAAGCAGCAGAAGGCTGACCGCCGGCTCGCCTCGTCGCTAGATGAATCGCGACGATATTTATAAGTGACGATTGGGCCTATCTGACTTGATGAAGATTCCCGGCTTCGGTGGAGTGTTTCTCTCCACTCTAGAGTCCTTACTTACTGAACAAAAACCAAACTCTTGTCTTGCTTTTGCAAGATGATAGTTTTAATGATATTCTAACTGTACAACATTGAATAAAAGACTTTGATAAATTATAACTTTAATATTTCTAGTACTGAAACAGTATCCAAACTAACGTAGCATCAGCGATGTCTACGGAACCCTGGTGTTGGATTGATTGCATTTACAAATGGCAAAGTGCCTTATTTATTCTCTTCAGCAACTCTGAAGTTCTATACATATTACGATATATAGTTATATACATATCGTAATATTTACTCTTTGTTCTAATGATTCTTCTAGGTAGGTTATAAGCACAGCTTGACTGGTCTGGATAATCAGTCCGCCAATCAACGTCTGCTTATTCCCTCCTGGAAGCTTCTATCTATTAACTGTTGGTCGTCCTGACCAATCCATGATCACTTACATTTCGATTCTTACTCTGAAACTTGTTCTTCCTAATTCTCTGCCACAGAGTTTGATCGACGCTCATTGATCATGACGTCATTCTTACCAATCAAACTCTGGGCTTCTCTTCTATGGAGCTACTGCTGCACATAGTCAAAGCGGTGTTGGCTGGTTCTGATTTGATGCGATCTGTCAGCTAAACAACAACATTATGGAATGTGTTGTTGAAGCATGCCATTGTATGATTGACATATGGTTGATATACAAATTTCGATTGTGTTATTAATTCCTACAGGACGCTACAATGCCTATGTCCGGTCCATTGCCTATCGTGAATAAGCCTGTAGGAAACTAGAGTAAATAGACACATGAGCTGTATGATCTCATTGCCAGCTGGTGTTGTTCTATTCTCGTATGAGAATCCGAATGCCTATCGTCATCAACTATAGTCAGTCTGTCACGTACGATATCTATTAATTCTCATCCATTGATTATTTCCTAAACTACTGATCCAAACGACTGCTGAATATTATAAAAGGGTGTGCTGATTCCGCAGCAACAACTTTTATCTCAACTATTTCCAGATACACATCAACTCAGAACCGGAGGTCCTATTCTATTCAATTCTATTCTTTAAACTTTGATGCTAAATATTCATCCATCAATCCTCGTCAGTTTCGCCGAAACTGAAACTGTACATCATCAGCTGATGTCAACCAGTGCTGTATAATACATAACTAAATAATAATGCATAACGTAACTCGGTCCATTAGCTCACCTGGTATTTTCAAATATTAATTTCACTTAGGACTTACTCGTAAATATAAGATATCCGGCGGGGTCATGACTTCCCACAAGACAATCCCATATCTACAGTGTGTGTGACTAAGAGAGAAGAGAAATCGCGCAAATAATAAACTTGATATAAAATGCGTATAATAGCACACAACATAAGCAACATGCTACATTACTTGTGAATGCTTAAGATCGAAATATATATATTAGCACCATGAACACAGAGCTTTATCTATAATTCGAGCACGATCAAAACACGCATGCCACATGCGTAGTAGTAGTGTCGGGGTCAACATGATAACACCTCCCTCAACTGGCCGCCATTGGACGATCTGTGGCCCCCACCTCCCTCTCAATCCCTGGGGCATAGGTTGCGGGGGCCACCACGGATCGCCGAACGGCTGCCAGTGAGGTAGGATCATCCCGACACTACTACTACCAGGGGGTGAACGTCAATTTAGAGACAAGCCTCCACAGTGATATACACCACTGATCGCCATCAACCACAGGGCCGGCCTCTCTCTATTCTGTGTAGGCTCAGACAAACACGTGGTCTCTGCCAGAGTCGCATCGGCATGATCGGACCACCCAAAGGGGCGTCCATCTACCTTGACATTTGCTCACCTGGGAGGAGGCTAAAGTGATTAGCATGTGAACCACGGCAGACTCTGACATGTTCACATGTTATGCAGAGAATCTGGTGCTGAGCAGGGGGCTCCAGCAGACAACCACGGCCTAGCCTCTCCACCCCATAGACGTGGCAGACAGACTCGATCTCTTTACGTGGGTGAAAGCGGTCGTAAATGTTACTCCGCAATGAATCGACCTAAGGACTGTACTTGGGGGCATTCCGGAAGTGGGCCCACTTGGCATCCAATATCATGGCAGTCTCAACACCCTGTGCCCCTGCTGTAGACGCCCGCACGAGCAGTATGATGAGAATATATATGAAGAGTTAAACTGAACAGAGTGAAGCCCTCGAGAAATATCTTTGCCAGATCGAGCCCTGTTCCATCCGGATCGATAGTGATCTTTATCCCATCAGGGGCAGTGGCTTGCTGCTTCACTCTGCCGCCAGCTAAGAAACGTAGTTCTAGGACTATATGGGTCGTTTGCGGGCTAGTGAGTCCGACTCGCTGAAGCAGTTTAACTGCACCCTTGACTGTGCAGACATGTGACACACCATCTACCCATATGGTGCCCTCCTGGAGCTTAACAGCTTCGTCGGGTCCATCGAATAGACGACGCAGCAGGAGCTTTCCACCTGTAACCCCGATCCAGTGACCCACCCTCGTCAGGGAGACACCTTCACCTATGTAGGTGAGAAAGGATGATCCCCGGTTGTAGAGCTTTGGAACTGTCCCATCGTTTTTCACAACAGTGGAGAGGGGAGTAACCTCTATGTCAATGACTGCGGGAGGCCTATATAGGGGCAACCATGTTTGCCAGTCGCCCCCAGGTCCAGCGCGGTACCACACTTCATTCTTCTCAAATATGAACTGCAGGTTTTTTGCCAGGGTCAATAGCAGGCCATTATGGGCCACCGCTCGAATAGGGTTTGACCAGATGAAAGCTGACGTCGTTATTAAGGGTGTTGATATCTGCCACCTCTGTATCAGAGAGCTCAATCAACGACTCGAGGATGTACTTCCTCTTCAGGAAATCGTACCAAAACACGATCTTGTGGCCATCTGTGTTGCGACTCATGTGCTCCTTCGACACAACCTTGAGGTATGTGAGCAGTTCCACCCCACCACCAACAATGGGGTGGAGGGAGAATGCCTTTGAGTTGGCTTCATACTGTACGGCGAATGACTTGCCATCGCTCTCTTCTACCTTGGCAGCATCAACTGCGTGCACATCTGCCAGGTCAGCAAGACCAGTCGAGTGAGCAAATATGGCTCCATAGCATGCTATTGGAGGGGTTTAAACAGGACATATAACCATGCCGAGTGTCCGACTGCTGCTCACCAGTGGTGAGAACGTAATCTCACCCTCTCTAGAGGGGAGACTGGTGGTACAGTACCATGTAGAATGGGTCCTCTTCGAGGTGCCCCAGAGCGGCACAACATACATATACGCCGATGTGCTACATCAACCTCCGGCAGTGCACACATCAGCTCACTAGTAGAAGTCGGCCGGGACGTGATAGAGTATCTCCCAGGTGCCAACAGCAACCTATGGAAAGCTATCAGTCCTAGCCTGCTCACACCTGTAAATCACCTGTTTGACAGCCCCTCCATTAACATATATGCCAGCACGGATGGGATATCGGATGCCCATTTAGAGTTTATACTCTTATTACTCATTGATCTGACATGGTATCATACAAGCATTATCTGACCTTGGCCGAGATGATGAAGAAAGAGGTTCGCCCCTTCATGACCCCTGCACAGATAAAGGCCTTGAACGAACAGAGGCTCGCAATGCAACAAGAAGGAGAGCGACTACAGCAGGAGAACTGGTATCAACAGAACACAAGCCTTGCAAGGAGGGGAAGGAACAGTGAATACTTCCGATACTGGCAGGCCCTCCTGGAGGAGAGTAAGTGGGACGCATGGGTCTTGACAGACGATGATGAGCTAGATGTCTTCACAGATGGGGATGAGACAGATATCATACTGTGGAAAGAGGAGATGGCACAGAAGTGTAAGACCAAGAAAACCATCTAGCGGCGGACCTACTATCTTAGTGATAAGGCGAAGTTCCAGATGTCACGTCTCAGAAAGCTACTGGCACCCGACATAGTGCTGGATGACCTCTGTCTAAGAGACGTCTGTCTCGAAACCCGCAAGCTGGCACGGTTAGGCAGGCTCTCCAAATGAACCCTTCTATGATTCATGATCAGATTCTGCAGGTGATGCAGGTTTAATCTCCAGGTATACTATGGCAAAATCAGAGTGGCGGAAGCACCCAGAAATATCCCCCTCCCTGACGGCTGACGAGGGGGGTACAGTACATGGCTGGCGACTCCAGCAGATGGATACCATCAGACAGAATCTCGTCCATGAGGCAGAAAAGTACAGCAGAGCGCACAGGTGATAAAAGACAGCCTCGCGCATGCAATCACTGCTGCAGTTGTGATTGGAGCCAGTGCTGGGTTGGCAGCTGTGGCCACTCTTGTTACAGGGGTGGGGGCCATCGTCGCCATCCCGATGGGTCACGTGACCATGTCCGCCACTGTCTTGGCCACGGGCTTGGGGGTGGGGCAGCGGCATATCACAAGGAGGCTGTAGAAGCATGCTAAGTATGTGGCACTGGCACAGAGCATGCTATGGACTATCGACGAATCTGTCAGCAAAGCTCTCGAGGATGGCCAGGTCACAGATCAAGAGTACCACCATATATTGAAGGTCCAAGCACTGTACCACACAGAGAAACCTAAAGTTCGACAGCAATACCTCAAATGCTCCAGTGGGCAGGTTGATATGGACGAGTTAAAAAACGTGATGTTACGGCGAGGTCGCGTCACTGGTCTCTGGAGTTGAGACAACTACAACTAGTGTGCTGCCTGTACGGTAGCTTTAAGAACACCAGTATAGATGGCCTTCCCACTGAACCTCACGACAGTCATCTGGAGCCAACCGCCCCTCCTGTGTACACCCTTGACTGGCCTGTGACGTCTACTGGATGATATTACAGAGCTAACACCTTTCTCCATCACAGTGGATGGACAGTCCTGAACCAGCTTCTCCGTCAACCTACGACCACTAACCAACCTCCCCATCACCATCAAGGATGCGAAGCAAGCTCATACTTGGATGGCTGCTCCAAGCCTCTCATACTGGAATCAGCAGCTGAACCTTGCCGTGTGGTGTACCACGGCAGGATGTGGAGTAAGTTCCACTCTGCTTCACCCCTATTGTGGTACTCCTGAAGCTGTGCTCATCGCCAGCTGTCTCAGATTCCACATGTACTTCACGGTGCGACAAATCCTCCATGAGCTGGGTGCAAGCCTCCCTGAAACAAACGCCTTCAACCCACAGCTCAGCAGTCGTAGCGTCTCAGCGGCCAGCAGACTACAGAGAGAGTTCAACGCTCACCCAGACAATCGGTTGCATGGTGGTGACAACAGCGGTCTAGAGGTTATGTACGCTGACCCGAGACGTGACTACTCAGGATTCCCCTATCGAAGCATCCCCCCCGCCCCCCCCCCCCCCCGACAAGTAGGCCGTCGGAAGACAGCGACATTCTCGTTCGATCCAGACCCTGACCCTGGAGCGCTGGTGCAAAATATGCACATCACTGGCTTGTGGCAGGACAATTCAGATGTGTGGAAGCACTTTGTCCCACACACCACCTCAGGCCTCACACCAGCAGGGATCGTTTGGATCAACCAGTCCCTGGAAGCACTGTGCTACTGCCTCCCTAGGACACAGACCCAGCTGTGGCATTCCATAGATGGTGTCAGCAGAGCAGAAGTCCAGGCCATGTTCATCAGTCTCGTTGAGGATATGATCTTCGTGGCAGACCACAGTCGTCTTATTGCTAAGTTCCAGCAGGGGTTGCAGAAGGCCCGTCGCAAACTTGACTTTGCTATTTCGCCACACCTATGGTTGATTCTGAGCAACATGATGATGAACATCAGGCCTATAACAACATGATAGTCGAGGGGAGTTCCCCGGTGTCCACTTCGGCTTCAACACTGCCATCAACGCACCTACGTGTAGTACGAGCCATACAGTCGTTCCGACCCTGACACTGCAGCCAGTCGACATGACAGCTCCAGGCTCCCTGATACTGCAGCCAGTCGACATGACACCGCTTCCCATAGTGGCGCTACCTGTGGTGTCAGGCCTAGCTATCGTGGCGCTCGGAATCAACCTACTCCGCCGCTAGCAAATCAACTATAAGACTATCCTTACTCTCTACAGTAGCAGTGGGGACCACGGTGAGACACTGAACCAGCTTGGCATGCCCTACCGCCCCTATACCTGCTGCCAACATGCATATCCAAGGGCTGGAGGGGTCGGCACGCATCCTTTTTCCGGCATGTGGTATCGCAGAGCCTTGTTCAGCTCTGAGGCCAGTCTGCAACTGCTAGAACACATCTGACAGATACTCCCGATCCTTGTAGAAACATTTAGCTCGGAGGAGCTGCTCGACGATACTCCGGCCCATGATAAGGTATTCGAGGAAGCAGATCTGTCCATTGCCAAATCCTAGATAGATCTTCACAGCTGTCAGCTCCTCTGTCAGCTCAGCACCGGGGAGTTGAGGGAGCTCATCTGGTGTCTTCTTCTTGTAGACCTTCAACTCCCTCCGGAAGATATCATGGTACTTCTCACATAGCATGAGCCCGGACATATTTAAGATGTCTCAATAGAGAGATGAATATTCCTGAGTACCAACCCAGCCACCCGGCAGATGCAGACTGGCAAGGTCTTATTAGCTCTCTCGAAAGGGGACGCAGACATTTAACTGCATTGCATACTCAGTTCTTAGACAATGACGTCCATGGTAAAGTCGTGAACCAACTGCCCGAGAGCCAGGCGAGTCTTTAGAAAGTGGAGAACCTGCCGCGAACCAAGCCACAGAAGTTACTGACCAAAGCAAAACCTCTGGCAGTCCATGTCGCCAGTAACGTGGCGGCGAATGTGGCCATGGTGAAGATGACAGGGGGAAATTAGGTTCTTCCGGCCGCCACTGTGACTGTCCTCGCTACAGTGGTGAGTGGGGTGGCTGAGCACTCACCCCATCCCAAAGATCGCCGTCAGTGGTGCCTCTTACACTGTTGCCGCCAAGATCATGTGTGAATGTGTTACACTAATGGAGGCCGCGGTTCTAGGGCTAGCAACGAGTGCAATGTCTAGTAGGTTTAAGCCGTCTGTACATGACTATGACTCTGTCACTCACAGACCTAGAAACCAAAGAGCTAGGCGATCTTGCTCACTAGGGCGAGGTACGCCGCGGTTCAGATGACACTGTTGCCCCTATCTCCTTCCTAGACTTCGATGAGAAGGGAGACCCGCGGCAGATCCGAGGTACCATCCCAGTCCAAGATCTCATTGGGAACACTGATACGGTATGACAATCGGCCATTAACAAGGCCAAGACTGTATACAAGGGGATGCGCATCAAGGAGAGGGCGACTATGCTCGGTATGCTCGGAGTTTATGAGGCTGGAGCCATCAAGGTTATGGCTGAGTTCTATGCACAGGACCTGGGTAAGGATCTCCTGAACCCACGGAGCTCATTCCGACAGGATGGAGAGAATCTCAAGATAGGCACCCTCAGCCTGAGCCATAACACTGTCGAGGGCCAAACAGGTGCTACCGTTAGCCTCCAGCTACCAGAGGTGAAGAAGTCAGGGTTCATTGCTTTGCCGTTTATGACCACAGGATAGTCATGGCTTCCCGTGCATGTATCATACAGATACTGGATGTACTAGACACTGTGGGTGTTGACACAGGCCCTCTACGCTATCTTCTTAGCTGCTGCTGGGATTTCATGCTTGATGCCTCCATCGCATCCTTCGTATCCGCCGGAGGTGCAGAATTACCCCCTCTGCAGGCGAAAGAGCTGGTCCAGGAAGTACTGCCATTTAGTCTCCCAGATTTTGATGCGGCTACCGCCGACCAAGTGTTAACCATCCTCCTCTCGCATGTCTGTACCATTCGACAGTAGGCCAGCCGATGTTGGCCAGGTGGTGCAGATCATTGCCCCATCAGGACACAGAAAAACATCTAGCTGCGGGATCTCCTGGCCGAACATCTACACTCTCAATACATCTTTCTGGTGTCTGTCTCCACCGCTGATGCGGTTGACAGTAATGATCAATGGTACAATGACCCAATCACCAAGACGCAGAACCTGCAAGCACCGATGGAGAAGCTGCTTGCAGCCCGACTGACATAACCGCTTGTTCTTGTTATCAATGACCCTGCAATGGAACAGAAGACAGTCACCTACCTCAGCAACATCAGCAGGCGCATCCGGCACACACAGACAACTGTCTTCATCCTCTTTCAGAAGTACACCCGCGAGATCTCACCAGATATCCACCACAATACCCGGTTGCTATACATCAGCTTCAAGTGTGGACGTGCCCTGCTCGAGACCATATATGACAGCCTAACCCTCAAGGAGACCAACGGGGACTTTATCGCAGATGTACAGAGGGCAGCTGAGCTGTACCACTTCATCTTCAGCAACAAGGAGACAGGTGGGCTACATTGTCTGCTGCTGGGAAGTACATTGACTTTGCAGTCTCGGCACAGATCCACGAGATCAAGAGCATGACACCCGAGCTCAAGCTTCAGAGCACTATAGAACAGACGGTAGAGCTCCCGCAGGTTCTGAACAGGTGAGAGATCATGCAGAGCAACAGCACCGTGGACACCACCTATGTGAACGTGGAGTACCGAGTCCTAGGTCCACTGGCTCATGGCCCAACCTTCTATGAGAAGGGAAAGGGGTACTACACTGTGGGGTTCAATGAGGGGTTCACAGAATTCGAACAATGGGCAGGTGTCGAGAAGCCTGTGGCAGTTCCACTCTTAATCCTCCTCGAGAACACACACATGAATCCGCCTGCCATGCAGGATAGGCTGTTCCTCCGGGTGTACACTGAGCAGCTCGTAGATGCGACAATGAATGCTCCAAGACTTCATGTCTGGCATGACGAGAATGGCCAGGAGCTGAAGCAAACGGGTTCTCAACAGTGGATCGTGCATGTGGTGCGAGAACACCAGCAGGTCCAAGGCACAGCTAACCAACGGGTAGAGCTGACATTGCATCGTGGTGCATCAGACTATGTCGCTGTTGTGGTCCTAGCTCAGAAGGGGGAGCCATCCAGTAGGTAGATAAGCGAGACTTCAAGCTTGTGGTTGCTGGGACAAATGCTCTTGGTTGATTCCCAACTCTACAGACAGAAAACTAAGTCATATGCACTTCTGCGCCTAACCAGTGGAAGCGACGCCCTCGAGTCGGCACTCGAGTGCCGTCACCACATCGGGGGCAGGGACATCCCACCTAATCATGGCAACTGGCTCAGCTTCAACATCATATCTGGAACTCACTCATTAGGTGTGACGGTAGTTTACTTTGGCTATGCTAATGTATGCGTGTTGAATACATCAGGTATTCAGCTTGAGCGTGCGTAGAGCACGACTCCTGTCGTCACAGCTGCAACTGTCACCACTACTATAAGCCCCGCTGTCTTCTGACCTATCAATGCTTCATAGTCGAGCATTGTCTCAGATACAGCCTCGTAGTACTCATTGAGACTCTCATCTGCCTCTTTGAGGCTCTGGTTGGCCTGAGCTCGGAGTTGGCGTCGGCGTGCTCCCTCTGGCGCATATGATCGAGGGCTTTGCTGTACTCAAACTTCTCCTTAGACAGCTTCTACATCGTCTGGCTATGCTGCTCACACTTGACCTCTGCCGCCTTCTTGTTGGTGAAGCTGAGTCCCAGTTCGCTAAGGCAAACACGCCCGCATTCAAGATTGCGGATGTGATGCTATAGACTACAGTTTAAAGCTACTATATAACTGCCCCGGCGATGGATCCGCAGTGCGATGTATGATCCAGAGGCTGATCCGGTCGAGGATATAGATGACGAGGACTATGAGGAGGACTATGCTGAGGAGGAGGATGCAGACGACTACGATGTAGCGGAGACCACGGGTGAGTATCATGATGGAGAGCCTGAATCCTGCAAGCTGGTACACAGAGTGAAAGACTATCGCACTTACGTAAAAGGTTCTATCGGCCCGCTGGCAGCATTTGGAGCTCTGATCGCTCTAACAATGAAGGCTGGTGAGACAGTCCATAAGATCACCAATAATGCTCTCCATAGGGTGGAGAAGATTTCTGAAGCCATACCAGCCAGCGCCCCAGGAGTAGGTACGTTCTTCGGAGTAGTAGGCCCTTGTCTACCGTACATTGCCATAGCGCTCACATCTTGGGCTGCCAAACATTTAACCCATACTATATAAGGATGCAATCTCTGTACGACCTGGTCAAAGCCCTTAACTTCCGAGGGTTGGTCGATAAACTACTGTTCAGTGTGGATCCAGCAGAGATTAGATGCCAGTGTATGGAGGTGTTTGAGGAGGTCTTCAGTGATGGTCGAATGAATGACGGGCATCTGTTCGTCCGTTTAGAGTTCACCCAGGCTGTGTGTGACAGGACGGGATTGGACGTCAGTGATGAAATCTGGGAGTTTATCAACCGTCTTTCTTGAGGAACTCTACTATCAGCCTGGTGGATATTACCATGAGCCCCCTCAACTACTCGAGGCTGCACGTCGCAAGGGCCACAACTTCACTTTGGAGACAGTTAGCCAGTGGCTCAGCCTCCAGGCGATGTGGCAGATATACAGACCTCGTCCACGGCACATCAGGCATGCCCATTTCGAGGAAACTGTCCAGAACAAAGTTCACCAGGCGGATGTTCTATTCCTTCCACACGACTCGGTTGGTCGTAAGTCCTACAAGTATTCCCTCACCATCGTCGAGGTCGCCAGCCGGTACAAGGCGGCAGTACCGTTCACAGACAAGTCAGCTGGCAAGGTGGCCCAGGCATTCCAGGGTGTCCACGAGGCTTGGGAAAATTCCCTCCAGTGGCCGGAATTGTTGCAGGTGGATGAGAAGTAAGGAGTTCAGAGAGGAGACTGCAGCCCTCATGTGGAAACACGGTGTGGCAGTTAGGCGAGGCGAGGCAGGGCATCATCATGCCCAAGCTGTGATTCAGCACTGGAATCGGACACTGGCAGAGAGACTGTTCCCACACCAATACGCCCAGGAAATGGCTGCGCCGAGTGAACATTCTAGAGTATGGGTGCGATGGGTGCCTGATGTGGTGGAGAGATCCAGTGCCGAGGTTACCAGGCTAATCGGGAAGAAGCCGGTAGAGGCTATCAGACCTTCTGCTGGTCACAGCTCTAGAGGAGCGAACAAAGGAGAGGAGTGCCTACCACCTGATGCTCTGGTTCGGTACCTGTATGAGCCTGGTGAGCTGGAAGGTGGTCGACGGCGTGCAACAGATCCCAACTGGTCGATAGATGTTCACAGCCTTGACAGGTATGTGGAGGCGGAGGGGCGGCCTACACTGTACTACCTGGCACGCCAGCACGGAATGCCTAGGCGACCATTTGGCGTAGAAGAGGTTCAGCTAGTCCCTGAAGAAACACAGCTACCACCCCCTAGGGTGCTAACATGATACTCGATGGGCTCGGTATGGACCCCATCTGGCAGCACACAGTGCTTATCGTAGTAAGCGGAGAGTCCAAGTTTTTCCTGCGTATACATCACCATACCCTGGTTGCACATGCGTAGGCCTCGGTTTTTAGCCCTGTCCACCCCGCCATGTAGGGCACTGGAGAACCTCTGCCAAGAGACTTCATTCTACTGCTTTGACATTCCCTTAGCCGAGCACTTACTTGCAGCTGCGCTCTCCACGTAGTAGCATTTGAAGCAGAGAGCGATGCCACGAGAGCCTTCGAACTCGAGCTTGAACAGTCCCGGAGTCTGTCCAGACCATTTGTCCCAAGCTATCCCATCCCGCTTATGAGCCTGGTACTCTGCTCGCATCTCAAGGCGAATGACGTCGTCGAGTTTGGAGCCTGCTATCGTGATATACGTGGAGTCAGTGTCCATCTGCAGGTCCTCAAAGCTGTCATAAGCTACGTAGTGATCGAGGAAATCATAATAGAACTCCAGCTATCCCACCTGTAAGAGCCTTCGAATAGTGATTCTCGGCTTGCGACTCTGGAGCTCGTATGACTCACTGATCTCCTCGAGATCTTCGAACCATGCACTACGCAGGGCCTTGTCTAGCACACGTTCATCGTTCGTGAAGCTGGTGTTGCTATGACGTTCTAGGGTGTCGATGAGCTTCCCGTAGGCACTGTTGATGAGGAGTTTGAAGAGATCTGCCAAGAGCGCTTTGCACTTATTTACATCTCGGCGGGCCTCCGTAACATTCTCCACAAACCTTTCGAATGGGTGCTTGGCCTCATAGTCTATGGTGCGGTATACAGCTGTGATCTCCAGGCCATGGGTTATATACCAGTTGAGGGTCAGGGCATACAGCAACCACTTCTTGCCAGAGAGGGCACCGACCAGCTTCTGGGTGGTGGGCTGCTTCTTTCCTGTTCATCCTAGATATGCCAGCATCTCAGACGAGATTTCCTCTACTGGGATCTTGCGGTTATAGAAGAGACGAGGCATTTCCTCGAACTTTGCCCACAGAGCCTTGGGGACCTCTATATCAATGTCAGTAAACCCAAAGCGGCTATCTGCTAGGAGAGCTCCTTAAAGCTAGCTACCCCACTGGCCCCGGACCAATGGCACACTTTCCCCTTATCACATGGCATCTCTTTGGACATCGTTGACAGGTACAGAGCATTTGCGTCGTAGCCGAGTAGATATTGGCAGACACGCTCAGTCTGCGGATTCGAGTCACACCACGCTCGTCGTATCTGGTGAACACGATGCTGGGACCGCCAACAACAGCACCCTTCAGCATCGTGTAGGCTTCCTTGTCCGGATGAATAGAGGCTAACATCCATCATGTGCTGAGCGGTGCCACGTAGGGGGTACTGCAGTGACACACCTGGGAGAGACACCGCGTCTTTGAGGATGTCTATTTCTCGTTCTGTGTAGAACTCCCGCATCCGCTCTAGGGCTTCGATGAATGGACTGATGTCCAGGTAGGTTGTTGTGGTATCGCAGCCAGTCGGCGAATGTCCACATTCCATGCTCGCTGAATGTCTGGTTACACTGTTCCCACTCTGTTCGTGTCAAGAGGTAGCTCCCCTTGAACTTAGATGTCCATGCTGAGTAGTCAGGAATCCCTGGATAGTTGAGCTTCTCATGTGTGTCAAACCATTCATACGGGAGCCAGCTCTTCTGCTGTGTACATCCGTAAGCTTTGACACATACCTCGTACTAGACTCCTGGGCCGAGGTAGTTCAGCACATCGCGAAACCGTAGCTCAGATGTTATGAAGAACATGGTCTGACTAGCCTTCTTGACGACTTTCACTGTACCTGTACTGTCAGTCAGCTCATCGAAAAAGTACTTCTTGATGAGGTTCAGGTCATACCGCCCAGAGTTAAACCCCAGTACAGGCACTTGGTCACACCACTCATTGATCAGTCGCTGCTGTTGCTTTGGGAACTTGTCCAGGTCTGTCGGTATGTACTGTGCACTAACCTTTGTCCGGATTAGAGATGCTCGCCGTTGGATCTCCAGCATGAACTCTCTCATCAGTTTTTTGGGGTCAGGTTTGCAGAGGTGAGTGGGCTCACTCGTGCCGCCCTCTAAGGAGCAGCCAACCGACACAGAGTTAGGTATGTGAGTACTCTCGATCGTGAGCGTCTCCCTAGGATGAGTCTTGATACCATCTAGGAGTGCTTCGAAGTCTTAAACTATGAAGTGTGGGTATGGGACAGTCCGAACTCATTTATGGACGCATGGCCAGCGTTTTATACAGCACTCCCACTGTACCACAAGCGTGCATCCAGAGGCTCTCAGCTTCGTCTCTCAGGACTGTCTTGCGGTATCTTTGTTCGGCATCCTCACATCGCTGGTGTTGGGGACACCTGTGCCAGTGACAGCCATGGAACTGGTAAATGGTGTTGGTGGTCGGATCATAACCGTCTACGAGAGCACCCTCGATCCAACGCTCGCCACCGTTCCCACACTCTACATGGTGTATGTGTACGCCTCTGTTTCTTGACTCATACTCAATCCAACGAGTAGCTACTGAACTGGATGGGTGGGGCGGATAGAAGGCTTTCTCATATGCAGACTGTGGCACCTCAACCTTCTCGCCAGGACACACGATTTTCATTTTGCCGCCTGTACAGTGATCAGCGTGGCGTTGAAGATGGCATGCCTTTGTAAACCTCTGCTGACAGTGACTGCAAACTAGTGTATGTGCCAGCTTGGAGATGTTCTTGATGTAGAAGGCGTGGTGGTCCCACACTCCAATGGTCATTGTGTCACGGTAGTGAGCCGCTTGCCTGATCATGTGTCATGTGCCCAATTCGGTTGGTACATACACGTGAATCCCGATCTTGGCGAAGAACTCTACCTTGTCCAGCTGATCCAGTGAGGTCTTGCGGACATCAGATACAGTCTTGCCATAGAACTGTGTGGCAAGCTGTCGTACAGGAGCTGTACTTCTATCAGCTCTCGCTCCTCGGTGGACTGCTAGACATCTCCAGAGACATATGTTGCCCTTGTAGGTGTCGAGGGCAGTCATACTATTCTTCTCTTGTGCCAGTCTGGGAGGGGGTCTGTCCCAAGCAGAGGCTGGCGGTCGATGACAGCCATGACCTCAACGTTGATTGATCGAACGAAAGCCCACTTGGTGTTGGGTCGATCAATAGTGTCTGTGTCGAGGCGGGCTTGCTCTCTTGCTCTCTTGCTGCCACCCAGTCCTGAGCTGCTCTTATCGTGTTCTGCCACGGGCTCCCTGGAGCATTCTTGTGGAAGAGCATCACCCTACCGTCTTCGATGTGACGGATGCGATAGGTATGGTGTAGAGGAGGTAGAAGGCGTTCTGGACAGTCTTTTGGATCTTTAGCATGATCTGGCCTGTGAGGTCTCCTTCTAGACCTCTGAAGAATGTCCAGCGTACTGACCGGCGTCCTCTATTCTCTGAACCCTTTCGCCGAGATGCTGGTCGAGAATGTGTTCGCCTTCTCGCCTCATACTCTGGGCTAAGGGTTCAGACCTCGGCCCTCTTATGCTCAGACCTCGGCATTACTTAGCGATCCTGCATTTGACAGTTAAGCGGTGCAGTGGATGGGCCTCCATCTGTCTCGCTACAGTCTTGGCTCGCAAGCTAGCAGTCACCTCCTCGGCCAACTGACGACGCTCACGTATCCGCTGCGCTTTCTTGTGGGGATTCCAAGGAGCCTCTTTCGTAAGCACTGGAAACCTTCCCGTATTCATTGCTCGGGAGAGACGCTTCTAGCACTCCTCGGCACGGACCTGTCTGATCATCTGGAGCAGGTCGGCTTTCTTGGCCTTAGAGTCGACTCTAAGGCCGAATTGCTTTGCAATAGCACGAAGCTGTGCAGCAGTACTCATGGTGTATATCCCTGTCGATGCCTGTATAGGGTGCCGGGGCCCCCTGCGTTGGAGAGTTAAGGGCTCAAGTGAATGGACCTCCATCCACCTCGCTACTAACTAAACTCACGTATCCACTGTGCTTTCTTGTGGGATTCCAAGGATCCTCGGTAAGCGCTGGAAACCTTCCCGTATCCCGCTTCTGCCACTCCTCGGCATGCCTGTCTCTAAATGGGCGTTCAGATGCTATTATATGTGGCAATCAGTACCTGTGGGTGGTGTAAATCCCCTGTCTGGGCGTTCAGACCTATTATGTGTGGTGCTGGCGATCAGTACCTGTGGGTGGTGTATATCCCTATGGATGCCTGTCTCTGAATGGGCGTTCAGACCGTATTATGTGTGGCGATCAGCGGTCAGACCTATTATGTGTGGTGCTGGCGATCAGTACCTGTGGCTGGTGTATATCCCCTGTCTGGGCGTTCAGACCTATTATGTGTGGTGCTGGCGATCAGTACCTGTGGGTGGTGTATATCCCTGTAGATGCCTATCTCTAAATGGGCGTTCAGACCCTATTATGTGTGGCGATCAGCGTTCAGACGCTATTATGTGTGGCGATCAGTACCTGCGGGTGGTGTATACCTCTCTGGCAGCCATTCGGCAATCCGTGGTGACCCCCGCAACCTATGCCCCAGGTATTGAGAGGGTGGTGGGGCTCATTTGTCTAAGTGAAAATCCAGTTGAGGGAGGTCGGGGGCCTCATTTGTCTAAATGGAAATCCAGTTGAGGGAGGTGGTATCCCTATAAATATTCACCAAAAATATATGACAAAAGGATTTTCCATAATTTAATGGCTATGCAAAACTGAAAGACATCAATTTTGTTCAATTGTATTCAACCAGAATCAGGAGACAAATTTTGACATTGCACGAAGGACAGCGAGGGCGGAGAGACGAATCAGGCGTGCGCGAGTATCCTTATAAATTATTCCACTGGAACAGCTGTATTTTCACAAAGAATAAAATTACGGCTAAAGGATAAAGGGAGGCAACATATCACATTATTTCAAAAATTACAGAAAATACACTGATTAGTCGCCCTTACACCACAATCGTATCTAGAAATAGAACGAGGGAAAATTCATCTACAAATTAAATATTATAATTTTTACATTTAGATACATAATCGGGATAAACACAATGTCAAAATGGGTGACATCATACATCATACAGACTCAGCCACAGTATCATATATGTAAAAGATAAATCGACTTTATTGTAAAATTTGTATATTAAATACAATTTCAAACTCGGTATTTCATATCACTATTATCAACCTCGTCGAGCTCGTGCAATGTAATAATCGTTGACTCACTTGATAATAATGATATGAGAGATTGGACCTCGTTTGGGCTGATATAATCATTAATCAATTCGATTTTAATATATTCATTGATCCAGCAGGCATGGATTCTACAACGCCAACCGTGATACCGCCACCGGTGTATGGAGCGATTCCAATACAACAGTTCTGCCCGAAGTGTAAGATGGTTATTGTCACGAAGCTTCGATATAAAATCGGTTCGATGGTTTGGACGGGCTGTATTGCATTCATTCTGTTCGGGTATGTGCATAGTTCCTTAAAATATGCAATAGCAGAGAATTGAACCTAAAGAATTCATACAAGAATGCTTAAATGTACGTTTTTTATGTTGGATACTTTTAGAAGATGTGTATCTCAATGTAAAAAACGAAATGATGATTTCATTCCCCATAAATTATTATTATTATTATTATTACTTAGTTGCGAATTTGAATTAGGGGCTCGTATTTCTAATTCAAATTCACAACTGAATATCATATTAATTCATACGGGAAGAAATCCCCATATGCTAAGATTTATATTGTTTCATTACACTGAGGTACACAATTGATCTCTCTAAAGGTATAAACTTAAAAAAAAAAATTCAAACATTTTGGTGTGAATATGCACCTTTGCGCATCTCAAGGAGATTGTGTTGAATAGACCCCGCCTATTTCTATCTAAACTTGGCCCACTTGTATACCTGTGTTGGAATGAATTTACATACGACCAACATGTAATCGTTAATCTCCAGAATTGGAGATTGTATGCATTGTATGGCTTTGTAATTCTTTGCTATTTAATAAACATGCTGTTGAGTATTTTGAAACTAATTTGACTGGGCGCTGTTGCTGCTTAAGGCAGCAACAGCGGCCAGTCAAATTAGTTTCAACATATTCAACAGCTTACCTGTGTAGTTATTTTGGAAATTGATAGTTATGGTGTTCAGAGATAGATCGATCCTAACATGAGCGAGGTGTGGGTGGAGCTTAGCTGGATATAGGCGGGGCATAGCTAACACCGGAAGGGTCCATTTTACAAGGATGCTGTTGAATATTTAGAAACTAATTTTACTTGTGGCTGTCGCTGCCTGTGTATTCAACAACATGTTTATTAAATTGTACATCTATCAAAAACATACAATTCGGATACAACTGAGGGCCAATTTGATGCTCATAACTGAGATAGGTATGGCACTATGATTGTGACGGCAGCTATCTAGTGATCCGCCAGTCACGTATCTGACGTCATACGCAAATACGTCCCTCTGTTACATAACGTCGAAATCAAAATGAAATAAGTCAGTCACAAATGTGTATGAACGTGTATGTCTTTGATGATTTACAATTTAATACGCATTCTGTTGAATATTGTGAAACTAATTTGGGTGGGAGCTGTTACCATCATAATACGTAACAGCTCATTTACATAGTTAACTTGAAATTGAGAATCTGGGAATCCGGGCTTCAGAGTGTCAGAATCGGTTCAGACACATATAAACAGTTGCCAGTGTTTGGCTAAAATGTGCAGGACATAGCTAGAAATCGATCCACTATTGGTGTACAAAATATCATTGCTAACCGTTAGCAGCTACTATGTTAATAATAATATGATATTTCATTAAATACAGCTGTTTGTGGTGAGCGATTCAGACGAATATGGTCATTGTCTTTATATTTGCAGAATAATCCTCCAAGACAAGAAATTCTGACATACGGTCTTACACTAATAAGCATTTCTTAAATAGTTATATATCATCACATTTGAATCATGCCAGTCGAGTATTGTCGGTAGCTCTTGTAGCGCGGATCGACCGGTCAGGTACGAACCGTCCCAGTATACCTGCGTACGGAACGGTTGGACCGGGTGCGTTCCAAGCATGCCCCCCCACCCGGCTAGGACAATAAGCATATATAAAGCCATATAAGAGAGTCCGAGAGATCGCTTAGCGCGCGAGTTTGCCTACCAACGTGCGTTAGCGAAGAGAATGGCATCTCATGAATACTCCGAGTCTGTATTTGTAATTCCTTAAAATAGACCTCCCTCGTCGTTTGAGGTAAGGATCATTACCAGAATGAAACGAGAAATCGGAATCTTTATACAGATTTTAAATCGGTCAAGAAATGGCCGAGATATCCCCGTTGCTCCTGTTAAAACCCAGCAACCAGCTCTCATATTTATACTGTACCTGCAGTGGGCGATTACTGCCAGTATGAGTCAATCCCACCTTACCTATTCTAATTCTGCGTCAATGTTTTTTACTATTTCAAGCATTTTATCAATCTATATTTTCCATAAGAAACTCGGCCCAAATACTACCTGACTTATTACTGTTGTTATTAATATTATTATTATTATTATTATTATTATTATTATTATTATTATTTTTATTATTATTATTATTATTACTATTATTATTCTTATTATTACGTTTTTATGTGATGCGACTGTGCCGGTTTGTCGACTCTCCTACATGTATGATCTGTACGTCAGTCGAAAAAGCTTTGTCCGGGCCATATGTCATCTTCCTAGTGGACATATTGGGTATGGACGAAGTCTTATGCTTTCGCTTCTTCCCTAATCCTAGCCCTTGCCACTCCGACGGCAGGGTTATACAATTTCAAAATAAAGCATAGGAACTGGTACTACATTATCTAGGCAGGCTTGGTGGAAGACGCTGCTCACAAACAGCAACATCGTCCGCCAAATTTGCTGAATATTGTGAGCCGGTTTCTCTGCTTTAGATATGATAGAAGATGGAATATTGCCATCAGAGTGGTAGTAGGTGTTAACAAATGTAGGAGAGCTATGCCACGCTGAAAAGCATGAACCAAAATAGAGGGTCCCAATCAGATCTCAATTAGCTTGAACGGTCATCTGATATTCCTTTTCTCGGCCAACATATCAGATGTCGACAGTCTACTACAAAATACTTATCTAAAGTCATAACCACTAACAACTTTCTCACTCTAATATTGCTATGTTATAGTTGAACTCCCCACCCCATCCCCTCCAACCCGACTCCCAATGTACCATATTAAAATCCCTATTACTACAGTAAATATCCTAGATGGAAGACAATTACAAAATATTATGAAGATCGTTTATATGTAGAACTCTCTAGGGCAATCACGACAAAATGGTGAAAAAAATATGTGTTGTACCGTCCTGTGTTTAGGTCTATACATGCGTTATTATTATATTACAGATGATCGTACCAGCTGTCACCTTATATATTGTAATGTCTTGTTTTATGTGTAGGGGGTCCATCGATTCATAGGCTCTGCCTTTGATGAACTGCCCAACTGTGACGTATATATACTATATATTAAGCATGAAATACATAATTTTGAAACTTGAATCTTGAATCTAAAATAGTTTCAAAATAACCAACGACATAAACACATGTGTACTTGGTAATAGGTGAAGGCCAGCAAGTCACGTGGCCGAAAACCAAACCTTGTCATGACGCGCGCAATGATTGGTTAAGACGTACAGTTATGACGTCTATATTTAGTATAAAAGCAGCATCGAAATCGAAAATCATCAGACCCGTGGTGGTGTGTCTACCAGAGCAGACCGAGTCATAGAGAAACTGCTTACTGTTAGCCCGGGTGGTATATAGCCCGCAACAGTGCATATCGGGTTTGAGCATCGTCTCTGGAGCACACCCACCGCATCCACAACACGGTTTTTGTAAGCTCCCGGAAGATATCACCAGGGGCATAATCTAAATCATAAAGACGGTTCTCCCGCTACAAACACCTTAGAGGGACCTTCCGTGTGGATGGGCCTTTTGGCCATTATGTAGCACCTAAAAAACAGTATGTGGTGTTTACAGATATCTCCCCAGATCCACCGAGCCACGTTGAAAAAGTGGTAGATCAAAAACCGCACATGTATCGTGCATATTATTAACATTTTAACCACAGTCCACATTGGGCCATTGCTTGATGCACCGCACGACTATGCGGTGCATCTCGTCTTGTGATCCGCAAAGATGTTCATGTATTAAATTTACTTTTCACCATAGCCCTTAAATAAATATATGACATCTTCAAATCCGCACAAGTACGGAATTCTCTTCAAGTCCGCATAATTCTTCACATGTGTTCGTGCATGACTATCTACTAGCCATCCGCATAAGTTCATCTTCACCATTCCCGAGTATGAGCTGCATCTGATAGATCGTCTGCAGATATTCCTTAGCAACAACTCAGTATTGTGCCATCTAGCGCCTCAGATATGTGACGCTTCAACTACAGTGATGTTAGAACAATTTTGTACCGATGACTAATAGGTACGCTGTGACCATTTTATAGTAATATTTATAATAGGTACCGATATATGTAAGTACCACAAGGTCATGTGAGACCTTATTTTTATAGTTTATATATTTATTTGTATTTATTTATTTCCATATTTGTACCGATGACTAACGGGCACCGCAAGGTCGTGTGCCCTCACGTATTTACTGCACCATATTAGTTAGTAATATGGCAGCAGCCATCCAAGTTATATCTTTTTACTTATTTTTATACACAAATACTTGTACCGCACTTCGCATAGGTTACACTATATAGCAACAACAAACGCACCACCTTGTTCCCCCACATTATTAATTGTTCACTGAGGTGGTTGTTCATGTTCTCAACCTGACATGCGGCTGACTAAACCTGGCTATTTTAGCTCAGTAGGATAGATTTAAAAGTAGCTAGGGACGACTACTCTTTAGAAGACATTTGTGTAAGCCTCTTTTCCGGGAGCTGCGGATAAGCTAAACACCGCGTACCGGTAAGTTTGTATAAATTAGCCATTTACCTTAATGTCTCCTAAATTGATAGGATATGAGCAGTTGTCTCTTCCTACGCTCCTCCGGCCTCAGCGCCTATTAATTTCCTGTACTCCCTCCGCCATGTTGGTTCGAACTGACTTTAGAAAGTATTGAGGTTTCTGAGCAGTTAGAATCAAAGTGTCGATGACCACATACACCCCACCCCCATGCCTTATCTTCGATTACCTATCAGCTAGTTTCCATGCCAAAGTAGGAATCACTGCAACAATATATTTATATCATCAAACCCAGCAGTGCATTATTTGGGTAATCCTACTCAATCCTAAATGCAAGTAAATGTTAAGTTTCAGGGTGCGGATCTCACATGGTCCGCACTCGAAACGCTAGGTGAAGGGTAAAGACCCAGTTAGCCATCTAGCTCCATGGTGACTGGGTGCGGTCTTTGAGTCCACCACGCCTTCACAGGAAGGCCACCATAGTTGGATAAGTGTTTCTCCCCCGCCCATAAATATATACGTGCTTTCTAAATGCTTATGTAATGTGACTTGTCCCCATGTTGTTATTCGTGGTCATGATGCAGTATGTGACAGGGTCGTTATTTGATTTTGAAGCTGCCACAAGGTGACATGTTTGCACGCTGTCGGTTTGAGGGGGATGCTCCACGGTGGTGACCATAATGGACACCGAGCATTCTCGCCAGGCAGATATATATGTTAAAGATTGGAAAAATACATAGCCACTTGAGGCCTAAACTTGATATTTGTAGACCTAAAAACTAACTGCTAGGATAGGTTCTAGCAAGAAGGCCCGCAATAAAGTGGACACTCCTAAATAATATCTTTAACTCACATAAGGTGACGGTGTTGAATTCTATGGAGATCACCCACGCCACCTTCACATAAACCAGTGTGGATCCCTATTTCTTTTAGATACATTAGGTTGAATCACTTTCTCATTTTTAGCGTAGTTTGAATGGGAGAGTGACCCTTTTTCCAATCTCTCCTCCTCTGCGGCGGAGTTGTAGGCATTTTCTTGTGACAGAGATGCGCGGGAGGCACTTCCCTGTTGCAGCCAAAAAGCTTGGTCGGCCTGAGACTATATAGCTTATATTAAGTTTACTAAGGTGACCCCGGTATGACCCTCATTTGCGGGGATACCTCACAGAATATAATAAATTAACTCTACAGACTTGTGCCGACTTATTCTTACAATTCTTGTAATTATTTTCTATATTTTTTAGTTGTCTTAACGGGTGTATAGGGCACATTAACAGAGTTGCTAGAGGGTGTGCGGAGTTGGCTAGTTGCCTGGGTCGGGTTAGTAGCGGTAGAGTGGGGGGGGCGGTGTTCGAGTTGATTAGGGTGGAATGGTAGTTGGTAGCTACCTGGGGCGAGTTGACTAGGGTGGGATGGGGTTTGGTAGCTACCTGGGGTGGGTTGACTAGGGCGGGATGGGGGTTTGGTAGCTGCAGGAGTTTGGCTGGTAATGGTGGGTTGTGGTGTTTTTTAATTAACTCGGGGGTGATGAGTGTATGTAGAATTGGCGGGGATCGGTGACTCGAACGGTCTCCAAAGTTTTACAACAGTATTTGAGAGTTTAGAGTTTGGCCTGGAATTTAGTAGTTGATGAGGTTGCGGGGGCATAATGGGGGAGGTTACCAATTGATAATTATGAACTGTATTTAAGAGTTCAGTATTGCTAAGACCATGCATTAAGATATCTGTATTACGTTGCAATACATCATCGTCTTCAGAATTAGTACCAGTGTGGTCTTGGGATATATTTTGATCTTCATAACTATGAAAATAAAAAATATCTCCCAACATTTCCACAGGGGTTATAGTATTTAAAACAGTTTTGCTCAGTACCCCACCCGAATCCTTCGCTACATCATCAATTAACTTCGAAGGCTCTGGCGCCCTCTCAACCAAGCTATTCCTCGAGACGGTTAAAGTGGCTCCAGGGTTCGATTCCCCGTAAGCCTGAATCGATGTCATAGTCCTCACGGTCGTAGTTGTCATCATAGTCAGCGATGACGGAGCCGATGTCACTCCACTCGACATCGCCAACCGAGCAAATCGAGAGCAAGTTCATGATATTGCAAAACGAAAAAGGATAAAACGTATTAAATTATGTATTTTAGACAAGGTTTTTATTTTATTTTATTTTTTTCATGGACATAATCCTTCCCTACGCTACCCGTCAATACATTTTATATCTCTAGACAACTTTTTCACGGTCATATGTCTAATGCTACCTGACAACCCTGACGACTCCATCCTATCAAAACCCATCAAACCCACCGTACCCAAAACCCTACACCAACAGAACCCCCAGCAACCCTCACCCAACCCCAATACCTGCAACAACCAGCAATACCTCCAGCACCCATCCCCTCGCCAGCCCACCCAACCCTGAAGCACCATGCACTCGGTAACACAACCCAACATCCACCCTACAAGCCCACCTGCACACCAACTCACCCAGGCCCGGACCCAGACCGACTAAAACCAAAAAGGCTATACTCACTTACATTCGTATTGACTCGCAAACATTTCTACGTGATCATAGTACTCCGAGTAATCAGCCTCCATTCACATGGCTTCTCTCAGGTGAGCTAATGCTTGCAGAACGCAGCTCGGTAGATCATCTGGACAGATGTCATGAGAGTCTAATATACCCTCCAGGAAGGTTAATGGAGGTGCCATAAATTTTCGTTCGATGGTCACCGCTTGGCTGACACTGGAGGAATCGAGTTCATTATGGTTGACTGCCTCTAACACATCCTTCAGTAAAGCCAAGCGTGTGTGTGCGTGCGTGCGTGCGTGCGTGCGTGCGTGCGTGCGTGCGTGCGTGAGTGCGTGCGTGCGTGCGTGCGTGCGTTTGTGTGTGTGTGTGTGTGTGTGTGTGTGTGTGTGTGTGTGTGTGTGTGTGTGTGTGTGTGTGTGTGTGTGTGCCCTTTCAGCAGGTTTAGGGGTGGCTTAGATGTTTTAGCAAGCAAAAAAATTGAAAACATCTGTGAAAAATAGGGCTTTGAATGTCAGTAGAACGATCATACCAAAAGCCATAGTGTTAGCCCATAACAATATCTCGGGAGCTAATCCGCAACCTAGACAGAAAAATGCTAAGAGGGGTCAACGATCTGCTAATCAGTGCAGATGCCATTCAAAGCATAACCGTAGTGGTGAGAAACATCAGAAACGCTAAACAAGTTGACATATATAGTTAACTAATAGGATGGCTGCTTGTCACTGCACTAAAAGCGAATTAGATTTGTTTACTGTGAAACCTGTAATGACTATGGTGGATTAAGCGCTTTGGCAAATTTATCCACCCGTTACGAGCTTGTCTACCTCTGCGGGAAGTCTGGAGTTTTTCGTCTCCGGAAGTGGTGATGAATACATAGATTTAGCTTAACGTTACATTTACTTTGAGGCTAGAATTGTAGAGGTTGTCGCAGGTGTGGAAACTCCTTTAACAGCAAACAGAGAGGTTGCGCCGGATAACCTATGGGTTGGCTCTATGTTTTCTCAAGTGGATGTATTTTTAAATGGAAAACGTATCTCTGACGTTAACGACACTTACGCTTTTCGTAGTTGTTTAGTACTAGTGTCGGTAGTAAAATGATACCACATCCCTCAACTGGATTTCCATTTAGACAAATGAGCTCCCATCTCCCTCAACTGGATTTCTATTTAGACAAATGAGCCCCACCGCCCTCTCAATCCCAGGGGCATAGGTTGTTGAGACGGGGGCCACCACAGATCGCCGAATGGCTGCCAGAGAGGTAGGATCATCACGACACTATTACTACTAGGGGCTGAACGCCCATTTAGAGAGATGCCTCCACAGTGATATACACCACTGATCGCCATCAACCACAGGGCCGACCTCTCTCTTTCTATTCTGTGTAGGCTCAGACAAACACGCAGATCTGAACGCCCATTTAGAGACAAGCAATCACTATCACATAGACATGACGGACCCCCCCCCCCCCCCCCGACAGGTACTGATCACCACACATAATAGGGTCTGAACGTCCATTTAGAGACACCCATCCACAGAAATATATACACCACCCACAGGTACTGATTGCCACACATAATAGGGTCGGAACGCCCATTTAGAGACAGGCATCCTAAGGGATATAAACCAACCACAGGTACTGATCACCACACATAATATGGTCTGAACGCCCATTTAGAGGCAGGCATCCACATGGATATACACCACCCAGAGGTATTAATCGCCACACATAATGCGGTCTGAACGCCCATTTAGAGACAGGCATCAACAGGGATATACACAACCCACAGGTACTGATCGCCAGCACCAACAATAATAGGGTCTGAACACCCATTTAGAGACAAGCATCGACAGGGATATACACCACCCGCAGGTACTGATCGCCACACATAATAGGGTCTGTACACCCATTTAGAGACAGGCATCCACAGGGATATACACCATGAGTACTGTTGCACAGCTTCACGCTATTGAAAAGCAATTCGGCCTTAGAGTCGACTCTACGGCCAAGAAAGCCAACCTGCTCCAGATGATCGGACAGGTCCGTGCCGAGGAGTGGCAGAAGCGACACTCCCGAGCAATGCAGACGGGAAGGTTTCCAGCACTTACCAAAGATGAGCCTTGGAATCCCCACAAGAAAGCGGAGTGGATCCGGGAGCTTCGTGAGTTGGACTAGGAGGTGACTGCTAGCTTGCGAGCCAAGACTGTAGCGAGGCGGATGGCGGACCATCCACTGGAGTGCTTACCTCCCCTACGCAGGATCGCTAAGCGATTGATGAGGGGGGGGGGGGGGGGTAGGTCTGAACACTTAGCCCGGAGCATAAGGTGAGAAGGTGAACACATTCTCGACCAGTGTCTCGGCGAAAGGGAGACAGAGGATAAAGGATGCTGGTCAGTGCGCTGGACATTCTTCAGAGGTCTAGAAGGAGACCTCACAGGCCAGACCATGCAAAAGATCCAGCAGACTGTCCAGAACGCCTTCTACCTCTGCTACACCCATACCTATCGCATCCGTCACATCGAAGACAGTAGGGTGATGCTCTTCTACAAGAATGCTCCAGGGAGCCTGTGGCTGAACACCATAGGAGCAGCTCATGACTGGGTGCAGCAAGAGAGCAAGTCCGCCTCGACACAGACAATATCGATTGACCCACCACCAAGTGGGCTTTCGTTCGATCAATCAATGTTGAGGTCACGGCTGTCATCGACCGCCAACCTCTGCTTGGGACAGCCTCACTCCCAGACTGGCCGTGACAGAAGAAGAGTATGACTGCCCTCGACACCTACAGAGACAACATGTGTCTCTGGCGATGTCTAGCAGTCCACCGAGGAGCGAGAGCTGATAGAAGTAGAGCTCATGCACGAGAGCTTGCGACACAGTTCTACGGCAAGACAGTGACAGTACCCGATGTCCGCAAGACCTTGCTGGATCAGCTGACAGTTCTTCGCCAAGATCGGGATTCGTGTGTATGAACCAACCGAAGAGGGCACGTGGCACTTGATCAAGCAAGTGGCTCACTACCGTGACACCATGACCATCGGAGTGTGGGACCACCATGCCTTCTACATCAAGACCATCTCCAAGCTTGCACATACACTAGTCTGCAGTCACTGTCAGTAGAGGTGTACAGAGGCATGCAGTCGTCAATGTCCCGATGCTCACTGTACAGGCAGTAAAACAACAATCGTGTATCCTGTTGAGAAGGTTGAGGCGCCACAGTATGCGTATGAGTAAGCCCTCTACCACCCCAACCATCCAGTTCAGCGGTTACTCGTTGGATCGAGTATGAGTCGAGAAACAGAGGCGTACACATACACCATGTAGAGTGTGGGCACGGTGGCGAGCGTTGGATAGAGGGCGCTCTCGTAGATGGTTATGATCCGACCACCAATACCGTTTACCAGTTCCATGGCTGTCACTGGCATGGGTGTCCACAACACCATCGAGGTGAGGATGGCGAACAAGGATACCGGAAGACAGTCCTGAGAGAGGAGAAGCTAAGAGCCTCTGGATGAACGCTTGTGGTACAGTGGGGGTGCTGTATAAAACGCTGCCCAAGCGTCCATAAACGAGTTCGGACTGTCCCATACCCATACTCGTGTACCTCACCAAGAACATTGGTCCCAGCAACCACAAGCTTGAAGTCTTCTAGCTTATCCACCTGCTGGATGGCTCCTCCATTCTGAACCAGGACCGCAACAGCGACACAGTTAGATGCACCACAATCAATGTCAGCTCTACCCATTGGTTAGCTGTGGCTTGGACCTGCTGCTGCACATGCACAATTCGCTGTTTGGAACCCGTTTGCTTCAGCTCCTGGTCATTTTCGTCATGCCAGACATGAAGTCTTGGAGCATTCATCGTCGCATCTGCGAGATACTCATTGTACACCCGGATTCACATCTATGTTCTCGAGGAGGGTTAAGAGTGGAACAATCACAGGCTTCTCGACACCTGCCCATAGTTCGAATTCTGTGAATCCCTCATTGCACCCCACAGTGTAGTACCCCTTTCACTTCTCGTAGAAGGTTGGGCCATGAGCCAGTGGACCTAGGACTCAGCACCCATCGTTCGCATAGGTGGTGTCCATGGTACTGTTGCTCTGCACTATCTTCCATCTGTTCAGAACCTACGGGAGCTCTACCATCTGTTCTATTGTGCTCTGAAGCTTGAACTCGAGTGTCATGCTCTTGATCTCGTGGATCTGTGCCGAGATTGCAAAGTCAATGTACTTCCCAGCAGCAGACAATGGATTCTCATCGTGTATACTGGGTTGAATGACAGTCAGACAGTCATTCCGCGGATGAGTGCGGTGCGGTGTTGCGGGTTCAATGGCCCCATTTGGATGTTGCACATACTGCAGCATGTTCAAGGTCTTGGTATATAGTGGGGTTAAACGGCTGCTATGTTTGTTAAAGTTCTCCAGCAGATTGTCTGTAGGCAGCAGGACAAGTCAGCACGACAGGCATATGACAGCCACGGCGTGCACTGTCCCACTGTGACAGGGTCCAAGGACTGCTTCGTGACATCAACATTATCCACGAGCGAGCCAAGGTCACACCTCCATCTGAGGTGGAGATACTGGCCGCCACAGAGGAAGGAGCGCCAGCTCATAGTACAACAGATCTCCTGACTCGGATACTCTACCGGAAGTTTGACAGCACCCAGGGCAGGACACTCGACCTACCTCCTGTGGCCCAAACCAACCGTCCTGTAATTCTAGCTCTCCAAAGGAAGAGGGTCGACCCCAAAGATGTACTAATGGTCGGGAAGTGGGCTGCCGTATTTAGCCTCCATAGCCAGGAAGAGCGAGATATGCTGGATAGCCTCCAGTTTGGAGCAAATAACTACTTCAGGGAGGAGGTCAGTGCCGCTGTAGCGGAGAGCCATGACAATGGTCATGCAGAAGGTATTCAGGAGGGGTTCAATGTTTGTCGCAAGAAGGCTGTTGCGCCCATCTTCAAAGAAGAAGGGCGCAGGAGATTGGCCAGTGATCTGGCAGCATTTCTGAAATTCCCAGATAACTACCAGGACTACCTCATCAAATCCACTTGCAAGTCAAATGCTAGTCGTGCATGGAAAAAGTGGATCTTCCATGAGAAGTTCCAGAAGAAGAGAGCCCTAGACTCTGACCCTCAGTGGGTAGAGTTTAAGCGACAGACTTCTGACGAAACTGACGAAGTTCCTCAAGCTTCTGACGAAGTTTCTCAAGCTTCTGAGGAAGGTCCTCAAGCATCTGACGAAGTAGCAGAGACCACAGACGAAGTTCCTGAGCCTTTTGATGAATGAAAAAAAAGTTGTGGCAGCTCCGACAGTCTGTCAGCGATGACACATAGAGCAGGCTAGTTTCCTGGCTGGATTCACTGTGTAGGTGAAGATCTGCCCCTTTTTCAGAGATGGCTTGAAGTGTGACAGCTCACCTGTCTCCTTGTTGCTGAAGATGATGTGGTACAGCTCAACTGCCCTCTGTACACCTGCGGTAAAGTCCCCTTTGGTCTCCTTGAGGGTTAGGCTGTCGTATATTGTCTCGAACAGGGCACGTCCACACTTGGAGCTGAAGCACTGGGCATTGTGGCGGATGTCTGGTGATATCTCACGGGTGTACTTCTGAAAGAGGATGAAGATAGTTATCCTTGTGTGCCAGATGCACCTGGTGATGTTGCTGAGGTAGGTGACTGTGTTCTGGTCCATTGCAGGGTCACCGATAACTAGAACAAGTGGTTCTATCAGTTGGGCTGCCAGCAGCGTCTCCATCAGTGCATGCATGTACTGCGTCTTGGTGACTGGGCCATTGTACCATTGATCATAACTGTCAACCGCCTCAGCGGCGGAGTCAGACACCAGAAGGATACATTGAGAGTGTAGATGTTTGGCCAGGAGAGCCCGCAGCAAGATGTTTTTCCCATGTCCTGATGGGGCAATGATCAGCACCACCTGGCCAACATCGGCTGGCCTACTGTCGAATGGTACAGACATGCGTGCGGAGGATGGTTAGCACTTGGTCGGCGGTAGCCTCGTCTATATCTGGGAGACTAAACGGCAGTACTTCCTGCACCAGCTCTTTCGCCTGCAGCGTGGGGAATCCTGCACCTCTGGGGGATACGAAGGATGTGATGGAGGCGTCAAGCATGAAATCCCAGCAGCAGCTGAGAAGATAACATAGAGAGCCTTTGTCAGCACCCACAGTGTCTAGTACATCCAGTATCTGTATGATACATGCATGGGAAGCCATGGTCTTAAACGGCAAACCAAATAACCCTGACTTCTTCACCTCTGGTAGCCGGAGGCTGTCGATAGCACCTGCACCTGTTTGGATGTCGACAGTGATACTGTTCAGGCTGAGGGTGCCTATCTTGAGATTCTCTCCATCCTGTCAGAATGAGCTCCGTAGTTTCAGGAGATCCTTAACCAGGTCATGTGCATAGGACTCAGCCATAACCTTGATGGCTCCAACCTCATCGACTCCGAGCATACCGAGCATCGTCGCCCTCTCCTTTATGCCCATCCCCTTGTATACAGTATGGCCTTGTTAATGGCACCCCAGCACTGGCTCCAATCAAACCCGCAGCCGTGGTTGTATGCGCGAGAACGTTGTAGGCTGTCTTATATCACCTGCGTGTTCTGCTGTACTTTTCCGCCTCATGGCCGAGATTCTGTCTGATGGTATCTATCTGCTGGAGTCGCCAGCCGTGGATGGTACCGCCCTCGTCAGCCGCCAGGGAGGGGTATATTTCTGGTTGCTTCCACGACTCTAATTTGCCATAATATACCTGGAAATTAAACCTGCATCACCTGCAAAATCTGCTTATGAGTCCTAGAAGGGTACATTTTGGAGAGCCTGGCGAACCGTGCCAGCTTGCTGGTTTCGAGACAGACGTCTCTTAGACAGAGGTCATCCAGCACTATGTCGGGTGCCAGTAGCTTTCTGAGACGTGACATCAGGAACTTTGCCTTATGACCAAGAGAGTAGGTCCGCCGCTGGATGGCTTTCTTGGTCTTACACTTCTGCGCCATCTCCTTTTCCCACTGTATGCCATCTGGCTCATCCTCGTCTGTGAAGATACCTGGCTCATCATCGTATGCGGACACATCTGGCTCATCGTCCCGCTTACTCTCTGGCTCATCCTCATCTGCGGTCACTGCTGCATCGTCCGCAGTCTCCGCTACATCTGGCTCATCGTCGTATGTGAAGACATTGTCCTGCTTACTCTCCTCTAGTAGCGCCTGCCAGTATTGGGAACTTTCACTGTTCCTTCGCTTCCTTGCAAGGCTCGTGTTCTGTTCTCTCCCACTGTAGTCGCTCTCCTTCTTGTTGCAGTGTGAGCATCTGTTTGTTTAAGGCCTGTATCTGTGCAGGGGTCATGAATGGGCAACCATGTAGCAGGCTCTTCATCATCTCGGCAAAGGTCAGATATTCCTGGTGTCATATCATTTTGTCGTCAGGTCAATGAGTAATACGAGTGTAAACTCTAAATGGGCGTCTGATATCCCATTCGTACTGGCATATATGTTAATGGAGGGCTGTCAAACAGGTGATTTACAGGTGTGAACAGGCTAGGACTGATAGCTTTCCCTAGGTTGCTGATGACACCTGGGAGATACTCTATCACGTCGCGGCTGACTTCTATCAGTGAGCTGCTGAGTGCACTGCCCGGAGGTTGATGTGGCACATCGGCGTGTATGTATGTTGTGCCCCGCTGGGGCACCTCGAAGACGACCCATTCTACACGGTACTGTACCACCTGTCTCCCCTTTAGAGAAGGTGAGATTACGTTCTCACCACCGGAGAGCAGCAGTCGGACAATCGGCATGGTTATAAGTCTTGTTTAAACCCCTCCTATAGCGTGCTATGGAACCCATATTTGCGCACTCGACTGGTCTTGCTGACCTGGCAGATGTGTATGCAGTTGATGCTGCCAAGGTAGAAGAGAGCGATGGCAAGCCATTCGCCCTACAGTACGAAGCAAACTCAAAGGCATTCTCCCTCCACCCCATAGGTGGTGATGGGGTGGAACTGCTCACATACCTCAAGAATGTGTCGTGGGAGCGCCTAGGTCACAACCTAGATGGCCACAAGATAGTGTTTCGGTACGATTTCCTGAAGAGGAAGTACATCCTCGAGCCGTTGATTGAGCGCTCGGATACAGAGGTGGCAGACATCAACACCCTAAATAATGACCTCTTCTTTCATCTGGTCAAACCCTATTCGAGCGGTGGCCCCCCGATGACCCATGCTGGCCTGCTATTGACCCTGGCAAAAAACCTGCAGTTCATATTTGAGAAGAATGAAGTGTGGTACCGCGATGGACCTGGGGGTGACTGGCAAACATTGTTACCCCTATATAGGCCTCCCGCAATCAGTGACATAGAGGTTACTCCCCTCTCCACTATTGTGAAAAAGGATGGGACAGTTCGAAAGCTCTATAATCGGGGATCATCCTTCTTCACCTAAATAGGTGATGGTGTCTCCCTGACGAGGGTGGGTCACCGGATCGGGGTTACAGGTGGAAAGCTACTGCTGCGTCGTCCATTTGATGGACCAGAAGAAGCTGTTAACCTCCAGCAGGGCACCCTATGGGTAGATGGTGTGCCACATGTATGCAAAGTCAAGGGTGCTGTTAAACTGCTTCAGCGAGTTGGACTCACTAACCCGCAAACAACTCATATAGTCCTAGAGGTACGTTTCTTAGCCGGCGGCAGAGTGAAGCAGCTAGCCCCTGCCCCTGACGGGATGAAGATCACTATCGAGCCGGATGGAACAGGGCTCGATCTGACACAGATATTTCCTGAGGCGTTCACTCTGTTCAGTTTGCCTCTTCATATATAGCCATGATTCTCATCATACTGCTAGTGCTGGCATTTACAGCAGTGGCGCAGGGCGCTGAGACTGCCCTGATCTTCCGGGATGACCCCCAGTACAATCCTTGGGTCGACCCCTTGTGGAGAAACATTTACGACCGCTTTCACACACGTAAAGAGATCGAGTCTGTCTGCCACTTCTATGGGGTGGAGAGGGTAGGCCGTGGTTGTCTGCTGGAGACCCCTGCTCAGCATCAGATTCTCTGCATAACCTGTGACCATGCCAGATTCTGCTGTAGTTCACATGCTAAACGCTTTAACCTCCTCCCAGGTGAGCGTTGCCAAGGTAAATGGACGCCCCTATGGGTGGTCCCATCATGTCGATGCGACTCTGGAAGAGACTACGTGTTTATCTGAGCCTACACAGAATAGAGAGAGAGAGGCCGGCCCTGTGGTTGATGGCGATCAGTGGTGTATATCACTGTGGAGGCTTGTCTCTAATTGTGCATTCAGCCACTGGTGGTAGTAGTGTCGGGATGATCCTACCTCCCTGGCAGGAGTTTGGCGATCTGTGGTGGCTCCCGTCTCAACAACCTATGCCTCATGGATTGAGAGGGCGGTGGGAGCTCATTTGTCTAAATGGCAATCCAGTTGAGGGAGGTGGTATCATTTTACTACCGACACTATTGCATGTTTTGAAAGCTTATTTAATTATTCAACAGAAAATAGGTCGAGTCAATTAACTGCTACATTATGGGTTAAGGATATGGTGGGACATATGCATAGAAAACTTAATGTTGCTCTAAGTAACCATGTGGAAATGATCGGTAGAATTCTTTCCGTCATTTTTCTTCAGGAAAAATATTAGTCAACAGAGTTTTCTTAAAGCTAGGTTTTACGTCTAGTAAACCTGACTTTAAACCAATTTGTGTCGATGCGCACACTTACAAATTAAGTCTGCATGAAACTACATTAAATGTACATATGGTTAAACCTATTCCAGAAGGAATTAACGCGCATGCGTCGATATTGCTAAAGTTCCCCCCCCCCTCGCACGATACCCTATTAAAATGTTTTTGTTAAATCATTGACCATTCCACAGGGACTAGTAGCGTGAATAGGAGCAATATTTTTCTCGGAGACCTACCGAGTATTCAGCATAGTTGGTAATAGAGCTTATAACGGAGATTGTGATACACACCCGTAGAATTTTCAACACTGTGATGCTAATAACATTTCATGCTATATGGATAATGACACCGAATTTCATGGGGGCTGCTTATAATTTTACAGAATCATTGTTGATGTTGTTTAATGGAAGCGGTACCCTATTCGATGACAAATATATAGGGCTTAACATCGATGATTATAAGGCAGGTTTACACATGTTTTGCCCTTGACTACATTCCACACCTCTCTAGAGGCGATCATGTCTACCTTACGAAGCACGGAAGCCTACGCCTCCAACTAATATTTAAAACAGCATTACCTGATACTATGAACATAACATGTTATGCAGAATTTAATAACAATGAAAGCAGTGCCAGCGATAGGAGCATTACCATGGTCTACTAGAGCCATTGACACACACCCTCAGCACCCACAAACCAGTCAACACCCCCACCCCTCCACCTACCCACGTGTGTCCATACAGGTCCACTCAACAAAACGTCTTCCAACCGTATACAGCTGTATTGTTATTCACAAAGAAACTTTACTAACAAAAATTGTTGTTATTTTTATTATTATTATTATTATTATTATTATTATTATTATTATTATTATTATTATTATTATGTTAACTATTAGAGATCTCGAACATATTTGTGGATGTTTTCTCTAAAGACAGTATACATAAATGTGTCCGAAGAGCAGCATGTCTTATCGTTAATACAGATCCTAAGATCCTTCCAGGAACTCATTGGACTGAGTTATATTCCCCGAAACACGGAAAATCTGAATATTTTGACACATTCGGGCATGCCCCATGGCCTGAACTTGTGGTCAAAACGGGGTCATTATGTAACCACACACACACACATATATATATATATATATATATATATATATATATATATATATATATATATATATATATATATATATATATATATATATATATATATATATATATATATATATATATATCTATATATAAAATGGCATTATTGTGCAACCGCTATTATCGACTCATTGCAGAGCATTCCGCATATATTTTCTGTATGATAGGATGATTTCAAGTATAACGCCAGTACTAGATTTAACAAAAATTGAACAAATCATTCAAAGCATAGCTCATACATTATTAGATTATAGGCTTACAGTGATTCAATGAGGAATGTTGCAATACGAACGCTGTTCACATACAGTTTGCTTTGTCTTTATTTAACCCATGAGACCGGCTGCAGATGTTTTTAAATGATATGGTGTAAGCTCGCTTTTACCATATTTGTGTTAAAATATATTTCAAAGTCTGTTTCTCAAATTCTTTTTTTTGAAATCCAGAATAAGAATTTTAACGTGGTCCTCCCAAGTTACGTAGATGTCTGACACCTCAGGATAATGACACACATACAGGATTAAAGCCGTGAATGCACTGCCCTTCAGAGATATATTTGCTGATAGCTATTCGTAAGACTGGTGTCTTAAGCACAGGTTCTTCGAATGCAGGCATCAAAGCAGTGAACTTTCGAAATGTATTACCATACATAAACATGCCTCGCTTGATGGGGGAAAAACTCTACCAATTCTAAAGGCGCATATGTCTACTACAAATTTGTCTTTACTTTTCATGGCGTGTACGTGCACATTGTTACTGAGCATGATGGGCACATCACAACCCATAAAATATCCTGTATTCATAATTATAATAAACGTTGAACGAACCATTTAATCAAAAACCAAAACGTAAAACTTAACAGATCAGATTTTTAAGGCGTGGCTTTTACATTCTAACACCTATGAATTAACGATTGTCATTATGCTAATCACCATTAAGCTTGCCTCATTGGATGCCATGTGATATAACGAGGGGGCAGGCTCGAACGAGTTCCCAGGGTCAGGAAAAGACGAGTCCAGATATGTAGCCCATCACTCATCCTTAATTACCCTGTCATTAACTCTTGCCACACGTCATTATGCTAGTTACCCTTAAGCGAGACTCATCGGATGCCAGGAAGTATGTGACTTAATGAGGGGGCGGGGCTTCACGCTCGAACGAGTTCACAGATCAGGAAAAGACGACTCCATACATTTAATCCGACAATTGGCCTTAACTACCCTCTTTAACCCATGCCAATCATTAAGCTAATTGCACATAAGCTCACCTCATTGGATGACAGACGACACAGGATTTAATGAGGGAAGGGGCTTATGTACATCCTCTACATTCTACATCCAATCAGAATGGCAGAGATACGGGCCCCGAGTTTCACACCTTTTCAAAAGGTGGTGAGATCACAGGAAAAAAGGTGATAATAATGCAAATAGAGTTGGTCGCTCTGATACAGCAACTACTTAAAAGGTGTGAAAATCGGGGTCCCTGTCGACTCACCTCTACTTTGCTCCACCTCTAGCCAGGTATACCATGGTACCTCCGGCCACTAAAACATATGATGCTATTGTGCCTGTCAGACAAGTACACCTGAACCATGACCCAATCATGGTCAATGAAGATAGAACACAGGAACATCACTGGCTTGCCCAATTAGAAGCATTCATTAATAAATGTGAACTAGATCGTGAAGAGTATATGTCATGGCTGCATATCTTGAAAGTCAACAACCTCCACTGGACAAAATGTTAACACATGTAGCACTTCTTCATCTGTTCCGTGAGAATGCCCACTTAATGTATATGATATTACATGCAATGAACATAATAAACATGTATTACATTATCTAAACCCATCACAGATTCCAGTAGTTGCTGCAGACCAGCCACTATTTGTTATTGCTAAACAAGGATGTTTTCAAGTATGTATCATCACTTGTATCAACTATTTCAGAAATGGGCAATCCATCCATTGAAGATAGCGGAGACTTACTGACTTTGAATACAAAGTCCATAATGAATAAAAATGTTGTTCAGACTATATGTAGTATAGACGATATAGGAAAAACCAATACAAGTACTTTATAGAGGAACGAGAGAAAAGCAGTCCAGATAAGCCCCTCAGCAACATGGTTAGTAAGAACAAATTACCTCTGTTCAGCACACCTCATGTGAAACAAGAATCACGGTGCAAAGAACAAATACCATCTAAAGACGAACTGTACTCTTTTTGCAAGACTGTACATAGCATGCTAAGCGAGAGATGGCAACTTTGATCAATTCTTTCAGCATGAAAATCAGAAATGTCCGCCATCTATTTCTGATATGTGTCAGCTCAGACATTGCTCTAAGGCGGATCTACTCGAATGTCTTGCAAGTTGTTACCCTTCATCGCATAATGCTCTGACTATTGATGCTAAAGTGCTCGATGGTGCGGTGGTTGTAAACATGCTAAGACCAGGAGGAAGTCGAAGAATTGCAGATTCTTCCCAACAGGCTTTCATGCCATGTATTTGTTCCCAGCTTGAAACTGTCAGTAGAGTTGATATTGTGTGGGATAACTATATCGAGGCTAGTCTGAAGCAATCAACTAGAGCTCGTAGAATGCAGAGCAAAATGTACAAAGAGTGAGAGGTTCACAGGCGCACCTATTCCACTCAACTGGCAGAGTTTCTTCAGGAACGATGAGGACAAAGAAGAGTTGTTTCATTTTTTTATCTGAATGTGTACGATTATTCAATCCTGGTGGCAAAGGTTTAATCAGCACGGATAATCAATCTGTTGTGATTGCAAATCAAATTGAAATTGGTGATCTGGACTATCTTCAACCTTGCAGTCATGAGGAGGCAGATACACGTCCGTTGTTACATGTCGCCCATTGTTCAAAGCAGTGACTTCGAAAAGTTGTGATTCGCACAGTTGATACAGATGTGGTTGTCTTGGCAGTAGGGCATTTCAATCCACTTGGACTGGGTGGGCTATGGCTTAGTTATGGTGTAGGATCGCAAAATCACCATATTCCTATACAGGCCACTATAGCAAAGTTAGGTGCCAGGAAAGCGCATGCATTAATGTTTTTCCATGTCATAAGTGGATGTGACACTGTATCTGGTTCCATCTGGCGTGAGAAAAAGTCATCATGGTCAGCATGGACAGAATGTCCAGATGTCACTGATGCTTTCCTTGCTCTATCTTCGATGCTGTATGATGTGTGAATGAAAGGTGCATTATCGTGATGTAAAGCAGAGCATGTGCATTGCATAACATAAATGAAGCAAGGAAGTATCTCTTTTCCCAGGCTTCTCATACCATTGACAACATTCCGCAAAAGAAAGCTGTGTTGTTCCAACATGTAAAAAGGGCCATTTATCAGGCAAGCTATGTATGGCCACATGCCTTAATTACAGCTCCGAAGCTCCAAAATCCTGGACTCTGGGGATGGTCTTCAAGTCAGGGTGGGTGGAAACCATTCTGGACTGAATTAAACGAAGCATCAATGTCATGTTATGAACTTGTTCACTGTGGCTGTAAGAATGGATGTACGCATCAGTGTAAATGTCGGTCATCAAGCCAACGGTGCACTGAGCTCTGTCAGTGTAGAGGAGCATGTGGTGAAGTGTCCCTGTTATGCGATGGATATTTGTAATGTTAATTTGAGGGAAGATACCGTGATAGCGATCTTGTGAATCCCCTTTTACAATCTTGTCTTATGCATTTCGCGTTTCCTTTTTTTCTTCTTAGTTTACTCAAACATTATTGATTGTTAACTTTGCTGAGTGGTACATGGCTGTATATATGTTAATAGACAGTATTATTTCCGTAAATGCAAAATGCATATCTAATTACTTAAAATCATATTCATGTCTTACATTTAATTCGTGTTATTACATAATCAGAGAAGAATTATTAAATGATTTTCATATTTTGAGGACATAAATGACTGATAATCCTACTATTCTAATTTACATGTGACAGTGATGTTGTAAATCGCATTTGACACTCGTGTCTTGTGCGTTTCACTTTTCCTTTTTTAGTTTAATAAAAATGTGATTGTCAACGTTGTTGGTTCCATAGCTATATAATTTGTATCTAATTACTTAACATCGTATTCATATTTACATTTAATTTGTGTTATTACGTACTCAGACTAATCACTAAATGGTCAATTATAGTCTACTCGTGTAATCATTATAAAAACTAAATTTACTACCATTTATGATGATGATTATAATGATGATTAAGTCATATGTAAAATTATGTAAAGAGAAAATAAGAGAAAAATATTTACATTTTAAAAAATATATTTGGTAGATATTGGAAGATTATGTAGACCTTAGCTATCGGAGATTACATTTTTTAGTCGATAGCTGTCTTGGAAATCAAACTCAGGGACATATAATGAAAATGTGAATGATCGATATGGATACATTGACTCCGAAAATGGTGGTTTAGACATTGAGATCGAGTTTTTATGTCATCTAGAAGTTGAATTAGCAGCGTAAAACTATTTTTATGGTGGACATCTTGAAAATTCAAGATGATGGCCGGTTGCCATGGTAATAGTGATGGGTACCTCCTCTTAGGGTCATATTATGATAATGCCAATGGTCGATATGGATTTCTTGGCTCAAAAAATGATGGTTTAAACACTGAGATCGAGGTTTTTTTGTCATCTAGAAGCTGAAATACTAGGGTAAAATGATTTTCATGCTGGCCATCTATAAATTCAAAATGGCGGCCAGGTACCATGGCGATAGCGATGGGTACCTCCACTTAAATGAATCCCCATATCCTAACAGACATTTGTGCCAAATTCCACACTTTTGTCCAGAAATGCCCGATTTTTCTCTTAACCGCTACACTAGAATGTAATGCATTGGCAGTTACATGACTCTACACACTACCACTTGAGGAGACAAAATGGCAGCGATCGCAGTTCAACATTTATGCAATATTACAAAACAGATAATTGTGATACAGATAAAGAAATGTGATAGGATATGAATGATGTGGAATCTATGAGCCATACTCTATCAGCGCAGTACATCATTTGCGATGAGATTAGCAGGGCTTTAAGCGGCTAAGCATTATAGTCAATATTCTGCACAGAAGTGTGATAACTGTATGGAATTCAATAGGTAGATATTAACTAAGGAGCATATCCACGAATCCCAGTCAACTTTGAGAATGTCAGGAAGGGTGAAAACTCGTAATGCATTACCATTTGTCTTTGAGAGAAGTCTGAATTAGCAGTCAATCCTGCGAAATCTCAATAAACTAGAAATATATGATATTCATTTTATACTTGACTGAGCTGGTATTGATAACTATGCCTTTGATAGCATATCAGTCAAATTAGTTTCAATTATTCAACAGAATGTTTATTAAATAATAAATGCATACATTGCATAGCATGTATCCTACGCTCTCCAAACCGAGATAACTAAGATTGACAAATATCTGAAAGCTGTACAAGTACACATCAACAAGTCGTCATATAGCATCAAAATGATTTGTATTTACAGCTGAACTCCATTCATATCTTCTAGTGGATCTAAGACAGACGCCACCCAAATATTTAGACCTGCACACTAATATATTGCCTGGATAAATTTGTTCAGCTTATGTAGTCAACATAAGAAATTGCAATGGGTAAACACCTTAGAGCTAATGTGCACAGCAGCAGCAGCAGCAGCAGCAGCAGCAGCAGCAGCAGCAGCAGCAGTGGTGACCACCACCACAGCTGTGCCAATCACAATTGGAGTAGTAAAAATCTGAGGTGTGGAGAGAATCTTCATCTTTTAAAACTGTTATCTAGTGCATGGCCTAAGGCATGTAAAGCCATACTCGACCGAACGTGATATAAGAATCTTGTTTAAATCGTATTCAAGGGAATATTAAGCTAAACAGAATTCAGTAACAGCTACTGTTAATGAATAGTACAGCCCAAACCATATCAGAATCACTAGCTTTCTGTAAATTATAGATAGAAAGTCTAAATTTATTGAAACCGACAATTGTGGGGAGTTTGTAAACACATTGTTGAAGCATATATTAAAATCTAGACATATTGACTTTTATGCATCTCAGAATGAGCCTCATGCGACAATTGGTGAATGAGTTCAGAGAACAATAAAGACAAAAATATTGTGATATATGACATACCAGAATACACAGATATATAGACATACTGCAAATGTTGGTGCGAGCTTACAATATCTCTATACACAGCAGTACAAAAATGGGACGAATCAATGTAGACCATAGCACAGAGTTATTCGGTTGGCATAATATTGAGTCCAAGTTGTGATGGCCCGTTATAAGGCACATGGATTTAGTGGTAGGGGATCAGGTCCAGTTCGCTGAGATAAAGAAGTCATTTCCCAAAGGTAAGGTAGGTGTATATAGGGTGAACATTTTTTTACGATTAGTGGCTAGTTTGCTCAAAATTGAGGAGTATATAAACTAAGGGTTTATAACGACGAACCTATAATTGTTACATTTTAATCTGAAGATCTGCAGAAAATCTCTTTTAAAAGAGTGCAAACATGTGTATCTTAAAGAAAGAAAATGTTCAAAAACGTAAGAACAGTAATACACTGGTGTCTTCATTCAAGCAGGGGGTGGGGGTGGTTAGACTAAAATATTGGGATATAAATCGTCAGAGGATTTAGAGGGGTGCTCCCAAAATCCTCAGCGATTAACATGTCTACAGCTAGCAATGAAATTAGTCAAGAAGACAATCGATGGTGAGTTTGCATGGAACAGTTTTACATAACTCTTCTGGGCAACCATAGCACCGACTACTCTCCCAATAATCAGATATTGGACTTCAGAACTCATCTTCAAACCCCACTGTCATGTGACAAAAAATGAGAGCTGGAATTGTCATCTGTATTCTATCCGAGAAGTTGGCTCACTCTACCCCTACCATGTAATATATTGCTAGAAGCGTATGGAGGTGTAAGCATTAGAGAAGATGAGGGAAAGAAGCTAAACAGAAACAAAGCTTTGTCACCACTCAAAGAAAAATGACTCCATCGACAACTTTGATACACTGCCTGGAAACATAGCATTAGGCAGAGTGAAGGATACAGCCACCTTAGCCTGAGTGAAGGATGCAAATGTTGAGAAAATGCGCGCAAATCCTATGTTTATTCACAATCTATGCAAATTTTGGAAGGAAACTTCATTATAAATAATATGGTAGACTATATAAATAAGCAGATAGCTACTCAAAAGCTCATTAGAAGCTACAGTAAACTTATCTATTATGTACACAGTGCAAAGATTATGACATTAAGTGTTAAATTGCACTTCGGTATCCAGTTTGATCCACTAGTAGCCCAGTTTTTGGCTCGAGCGTGATTAGGGGATTAACCTCACCCAGGGGATTACCGTCAGGGCATGGGAATAAGGAAATTAGTCTAATGAATGTGTATGTATTTTGCATCATTGTGATGCAAAACTTATTTGGCAACACCTTAATTCAATATCATCTGCTATCAAAGAACAATGTGTATACATTTGGCATAGCTATAGCTAATATGCACGGCAAGAATATCCCATTTGTAGATGGTGCCTCACCGACTATACTGTCTACATTCTAAATGCATGTCATTTTCATAATCTTCATAGCTTCGTCCAGTGATTTTCATAAAATTTCCAGTTTGCCAAAGAAGAATAAATCACAAGCTGCTCAGAGGATTTGTGCATGATCGCTGCTTCGCCCTCGAACGAAGTCAAATTTATGATATATTACCTGAATCCAAGATGGCCCCATTTTTCAATCAAGCACTCTGTGCTGAATAATTTGAAAATTGTACCATGAGCATCTGAAACATATGTGTCTCGCGGAGCTGCAGCCAGTGACATGTTTACCCCCACTCCCAAAACACACCCTATTGTAAGCACACATGAATGAGTACAAGCGTGCACGCACACACGCACTCACAAATGCACACCCGTGCACCCTATATAATGTGTTAATTAATTACATCAAATGCAAACGGATTTTACAATCATAAATGAGAAAGATTGCTTCTTCATGAAGCTGGAGTGGATCAGCACTTGTACAAATGCTATGTTTTACTATGCAATAAAACACTGTTTAATATTTTGAAAACTATTTTGACTGGGTAACTGTGGTAATGAATCAGAATACCCTGTTTGGCCGGGATTTGGATATGGAACACGTTGAGACATGACCTTGTATGCTGGCCCTGTCATATGTATATATATATTTGCTGTTTATCTAAGCGTCAAAGTGGCAGGTGGTGGTAAGAGGAGGGTGAGGGCGGATATTGCCCTCTATAGATTACCCACATACATTTTGCCATTTTTTACTTAGGGTGATTTGGTCTACATATCCAGGTATAATGCATATGCAGGTTTTTATAACTCTGCTGCCAATAGCTGGGATATATGTGCAAGTAGTAGTAGTAGTAGTAGTAGTAGTAGTAGTAGTGGTAGTGGTAGTAGTAGTAGTAGTAGTAGTAGTAGTAGTAGTAGTAGTAGTAGTAGTAGTAGTAGTAGTAGTAGTAGTACTACTACTACTACTAGTAGTACTGATACCCAGACCCTAATCATTTGCAATAGTGACTCTTGAGGCAGCTAACCTAATGACCACGAGTTATGATGTCATCAATACTTGAATTACCCGGAGGTCTTCTAACAGTTTCATGGCTGATTACTTCGATCGGTTAAACGTTGGTGATTGTAAAGGTGGCTGTGCCGATTGTTAGCATGATCCGTCGCTTGACCCTGTTCCCTAACCATCTTCATAGTCCTAACACATCCACGTGTCATTAGGCCCATCAATCAGCATTACTGCGGCTCACTATTTCAACACCTTGAACACTGGCGACTGTATAAGCAGCTACACTGATTTGTCGAAAGTTATGACGGCACTAATATGCAACACCCAACACCCTCACATCTTCATTATTACACCTGTGAATCATTGTGAATCACCGACACAGATCAAAGCGTAAATATGGCGAAAATGTGGTGAAGGGATAGGCGGCTGCTCTGATTGGTTGACCAGGTCATGACATCATCTCCTTTGCATATTAGGCCACGCCCACATGCTAACATATTGCCCGGGTGGTCATGGCCATTTAAGAAATCGATACAAATAAGCCACGCTCCATGACCATATATGGACATGTGGACGTGCCTTAATATGCAAATGAGATGACGTCATACATCTCTCAAAAATTCAGAACAGCCGCCCATCCCGTTGCTCTTATACTGAGCATAGCCTCAAATGTTTGGAATATTTTGTCTTCTACCCGCAGATGTGTTGCCGGATGCTGTCTATGGCCGTTCTGCGCGAATTTCTTTAAAGACTGCGTTCATCATTGCCCACAGTGCAAACACGAATTTGGAACTTTCAAGCGATATAAAAAGGTATAGGGGGACTGATGTACAGATGGTTTGCGTTTTCCACTGATACGCCCGACCTGAGTTCTAATTCTTCTATTTATTATTCACAGTAACTATTCATATACAGTACTTATATACTGTGCGCCTTGATGAGTACACATGTATTGCTACATTATATCAGAATATATATATATCATATCTTATTACCTTATAAAGAAATATGCATATATGTTGTGGTGTCGAGAATTGTCTGTGTGTGCGGCCATCTGCATCTGGGTGTGCAGCTGTGCATTTATTAGCTCTTAACACGCGTTATGTTTTTGTGATGTGGAGGGAGCGCTGAACTCGGGGTGGGTATTGGCGTGGCACCAACACTATTCTCCCTGTAATCCTAAGCTTCGATAACAGCGACTATCTCCTACTCCAACAGTTAAATCAGCTGTCTGTTTTTATATTAATCTTGACTGAACGTCATTATTGCTGGCGGAAGCAATTGCTGATTACATTAAACGCTGTCAGCAATGCTTATATTCAATCAAAACTGTTTTAGAAAACGAATACAATAAGTATTTGCTAGCGCTGCCAACGCCGTTCAACGAGATTTCAAAATACTTAGTATATTGCATGTAGCCCCAACTAGCAAGTAGTAGATAATCTATGGCTACCAACTGAGAGAGAGCTAATCCGTAAAGAAACGGTTGAGGTGTTCATGATCGTAAACCAACATTCCTCTATCAGACTGGTGGGGGGGGGGAGGGGTCAAGTCTGGTAAAAGGTACACATGCTGCATTGCACTGGACTCAATATCATCAAATATTTGCGAAATATGGTTCCTCTTACGTCAGTGACTTTGACTCATATTTACGCAAATATTCAACACTTATGAAGTGACAATATGGTGATTTCAACGTTGAAATGATTAAAACCTGAGGCAGGATTGACTCTCATAGTTGAATAATATATATTTCTCTCTCCCATACCGCTTCTCTCACTCTGTCTTTCTGGCTCTCTCTCTCTCTCTCTCTCTCTCTCTCTCTCTCTCTCTCTCTCTCTCTCTCTCTCTCAATCCGACTATGCCCCCTCTCTTCCCATCTCCAGCCCCCATTCTAACCCCTCTCTCCCTCTCCCCCTCCTCACCACTCGCTCTCCCTCTGCCTCTCCATCTGTATATCTATCTCTCTCACCCATCATCCCTTCATCACCCCCTCTCTATCTCTCTTTCTTTCTTACTTAGCAGGTTGTGGGTGCGGAGGCGGCTCCCCATCCACAGTCCAGCCCCGCAGCTGCGGGTGTCACTGAGCGGATTATAATGTCCACTTATGACAGTTTTTTAATGTTAAAATATGTATTAACTTGAATACACCTCTCGTTACTCACCAACCAACCACCCATCCACCATCCATCCACCCACACACATACACCCCCACCCATCCTCCCCACACATACTCACACCCACCCGCCCACACGTCCACCTACCCACCCACAAATCCACTAACCCCCTCACCCACATGCTCACTCACTTACTCACTCGCTCACTCACTCACCCACCCACCCACCAACCCACCCACCCACCCACCCACCCACCCACTCACTCACTCACTCACTCACTCACTCACTCACTAACTCACTAACTCACTAACTCACTCCCTCACTCACTCACTCACTCACTCACTCACTCACTCACTCACTCACTCACTCACTCACTCACTCACTCACTCACTCACTCACTCACTCACTCACTCACTCACTCACTCACTCACTCACTCACTCACTCACTCACTCACTCACTCACTCACTCACTCACTCACTCACTCACTCACTCACTCACTCACTCACTCACTCACTCACTCACTCACTCACTCACTCACTCACTCACTCACTCACTCACTCACTCACTCACTCACTCACTCACTCACTCACTCACTCACTCACTCACTCACTCACTCACTCACTCACTCACTCACTCACTCACTCACTCACTCACTCACTCACTCACTCACTCACTCACTCACTCACTCACTCACTCACTCACTCACTCACTCACTCACTCACTCACTCACTCACTCACTCACTCACTCACTCACTCACTCACTCACTCACTCACTCACTCACTCACTCACTCACTCACTCACTCACTCACTCTCTCCACTCCACCCAACCCTCTCCTCACTCGCTCTCTCCCATCCGGCCGCCCACCGGCCCACCCACCCACTCACCCACCACCCACCCACTCACCAAATCACCCTCCCACCCTGTCCCACCCCACCGCCGCTGCCTGCGGATCATACGGTCCATTTATGAAGTCTCTTTTTACATTAAAATATACATTAGCTTATATAATTATTTGTCTACATAAAGTGACATCTGATTAATTCTTACTGTTTTGGAGGAGTATATATGTGAGTACGGCATAACATACCCTCAGGCGGCGGTGTGTTCAGCCACCCGTTAAGCTCTGACGTAATGTGGGTTGATAAACTTAGTTAACCCCCTCTTGCGTCAGCAGCGTATCAACTCGCTCAAAATACTGCGTTTCTCAATTAGCCGTTTTAAATTTATTAATTTTGTAAAAGAATTTGAAATTTTGTCTATTTTGTCTCAGCGAATGACCATTTTCTCGCCAAGAGAAGCCTGTTTTATGTAAACCTACCAGTGGAGTTTATGACAATATTTTTCAAAGAAGTGGTTTTGACCGACTTGACGATTAAAAGAGTAATGGTCAAGAAAATCTAAATCTTTACTTAGGCAGTTCGTATTTTTGAATATTTACCACAGGAATGACTGGCTCGGTTACCGAGCCAGTAATTCAAGTGGTAAATTTTCAAAATAAATTTATATATATATAAACAAACATATAATCAAATAAAAATCTATTTTTGTTTTTATATTTACCGGTATTTTCAAGAATTTAGTATTTAGTATAATATTTCTTGATTTTCTTCAATACAATTATTTATGCTTTATGACGACAGCTAGAAGCAGTTCCCTGAGCTTTAGCAAACTTGATATCTTGCCTAGTAGGACAATCTCTCTATCTCTCTCTCTCTCTCTCTCTCTCTCTCTCGCATGACGTGTTGTACGACCTACTGATACACAAATATATTCTACAAGATGTCATTCGATTGTACAAATTGCAATATCATAGCATTATGTAACACAATTATATGCTTAGATTCAGAGGTCGTTACAGTGAGACAACATTTAAAGCTGGTCTTGAGCAGAGGGTAAGTCTACCTCCTCCTCCTCCCTCAAAGAGGGATCTAAGGTTGGGTAGCCAGCTCGCGGCATTTCTTAAGTGTATGTCATTTGTTATGGAATCAAGCATAGCATAGGCCTTTTAAAAAAGTTGGGAGCCCATTACGATGTTATGATGTGCAATTTGCCTGAGATGTAACATATCTTTTCATAGTATTATGTATATTATTCAGTTTGATGAAATCCCATGAGCCGCGTGCTGGCATGTTCCCTAACATGGAGTTGTAGTTGATTAAATGAAGGTTAGTCAGGACTAGTATTTATTAACAATGTGGATGATAATTTCACTATATCGCGAAAAGATATCACCTTTATACAATAACTCTTGATTTGACTAGTAGATGTGAGATGTCAAATACGAACTATGTTAGTAGCGGTTGCCGTGTACAGATGTCCACAATTGTAAAAAAAATTATACTTCATTTCCCAATATTCGAAAATGCAACTTCACATGTATGTTGATTATGAGACTATTATAAGAAGCATCTTATTCTTTGTGTCAATCCGTCCATCTAGTATTTGACACTCCGTGTGTAGCACATGTTCCCCAAGATGAACGGATTGAGTGACCTCCAAAAGAAAATGGTTACTTCCATGACTATAATAAGCAGACGCATTAAATTGTTTCATTAATATGCTCTAAGTGGTACTAAAATTAGAGAAGAAAAACTAAAATCTTCACGGATTTGCACATGACTACTGAGATGAACGGACGTACAGATGGACAGGCTGTTCAACAAAATAAGAGCGTTCATTGCACGCCCCATAATCGACAGACCTGTGAAGTTTCATTAATAAACCCTCAGTGTAACTTAGGTTATCGATGGAGAAAATGATGGATTTACACGTGCCCGAGAAGATGAACAGACGACGACGACGACGACGACGATGACTACGACTATGTACGATGGCGGTGACGATGACGACAGCGGCGGCGGCGGCGGCCTCGACGCCATCGACGACGACGCGACAACGACTACGGCGGTGGCGGGGATGATGATGGTAGTCGTGGGGATGATGGTAGTGCTGATAATGGTGATAACGACTATAATAATAATAATAATAATAATAATAATAATAATAATAATAATAATATTAATAATAATAATAATAATAATAATAATAATAATAATAAACTTTATTTAATGAGGTTACCTAACCTTCTAATAGCAGCGTCATCATCGGTCAACACCGCGCGTTCACCTCATCACCACACATTATTCTCTCCAAAATTCTGCAGGAAACAGAAGGGAAAGTGAAACGATGAATGATGGTAGTGTCCTGATCGGAAGCACGAAAGTTATTATGGATTTTGCACGTACATAATCGGAGATTTAGGCTTTTATATTACATGAACAGATAAAAATATCTGGTTGTCACGGTTTACAGATTTAGCAAAATATTTAGCTTGTCACAACACACCCCCAACGCGGTCCCATCCCAATAACCTCCCTGAACGTGTAGTCCCTATCATCTTACACCGAACATTCTCAGACCTATCTCAATAACAAACAGAGAGGCCATATATGTTTTTTTTAATTTATCTGAATTACCGCCTATCTCACTCCTAAGTTACCGAAGCAAGGTTATGGAGAAACGTGTCGTCACATATATGTACATCTACATTAGAAACGACATCACGCCCGACCTCCGTTTAATCTATCTCTGCACAGTCAGCCAACTTCTCTAAATTTATAATGAATAATGCTTGCTATTGACAACCAAAATGAAGTCATATTAGTTTTTCACCAAATCAACGCCTTCTAACAAGTGTGGCACAGTGGTGTACTTCGTATAGTAAAATACCTTAGCGTTAGCATGCATGGTTCGAGAATTATTCAACAAACCGTTATTATAGAATGGTTATAGATGGAGGTGGGTCTAAACGTCTGCGACCGATCAAGCCCAATCCATGACGACCCTAAACAATATAATATAGTTTGCGTACGACAAAGTTTGCATTTTTGGTATTTATCATCAGACAGCTTTTGGCACCATCAACGTCCAGTCAAATTAGTTTCAAAATATCCAACTCAATTCAATTCCTTGATATTGGAATTCGCGGAGTGAGCCAGTGAGTGCGGAAGAGAGACAGATAGGGATGAGCCGTGATGAGATGGAGGTATATAGAATTACATGACATGTTGATTTATTTAATAAAATTAAGAAAAATTGCGTAGCGGTAAGTATATCAACGGTAATTGCAACAACATCATCATTTAGCTCCATCGCCACCAATGACATTCCGCAGTGTCATCACCGGAATTTACTATGTACATCAATGTCACTTAGATTTTCGACGCTACTTGAAGTAATTGTAGTAGAATTTTAAAAACCGAGCAAAATCGTCTAGACTTCAGGGGTTGCCAGCAAAGTTTTGCTTAAAATCGGCTTAGCAGATTTTTCAGTATATGTATAGGATGCAACACCACCGAGTCACCTCGCCATGTTTGACCAATACTAGCCCAGTGTTTAATGAAGTGTTGACCATTTAAAGACTTCGGGAGTATCTCGAGATATTCAAAGATGGTCGCCAACAATTGAGCAATCATATTTTTTTAATATAATTTGTGACGCCAGTCACCATTTTGTATTAAAATCTACAAAAGGTTTAATGAAGAGTGCTCCGTTAACCAATCTCCTGAACACTGCCAGAAATTCAAGATGGTTAATACATAAATTAATCACTTATACCTCTGTGTACGTGTTCTGAAGCATAACACAGTATAGTGTTTCCTACTAGATGTGCTCTAATCGGCCCAGTGTGAACGACTTACAAGCAATGACGAGTTATGTGGAATGCCTGAACGAATTATGCGGGCTTTGTAGTAATGTTGGGATTAGAACAATACAACCACCCTCCTGTAGCCTCCGAACCGCGGCTCCCATCACCCCAGTTCGTAGAAACAATGGTATACCTGCCAGCCTCGGAGGGTTTGGAATCCAGTCGCAAGTTGCTGGAAAACGTATGGAAGAATTCTACGTAATGCTGAAAACAGAGTGTACATAGTCGTGACACGGTGGATTGGGTAGTTCTTTTTTGTAAATCAGGTCGCCATCTCCCTGATGCATCAGCTGATGGTCCATTCGGGATCCAGTCGAGGTCACATCGATTCCGAGGTTGTTCACACTACAGATTGGTGCTTCGCATGGACTGTGACACCAATCTGCACACTGCTCGCTACATATCTAGCTCCCTCGCCTGTAAGGCAAGAGGAACAAATGCAGATGATCCACAACGATTCCATGATCCACGGCTCCTACCTCCTGAGGCATATGGAATTTGAGACATGGGCCACACAATTACATGCCAGCGGCATAGTAATTAGTGCATAGGTTCATGATTTAAGCCAGTATGTATAGCATTATATTCTGCATCGTCCGAACACCTATTTAGAGACACGCATCCTCAGTGATATACCAACTTCTGAATATTCTGCATGGTCTAAACACCTATTTAGTGACACGCATCCTCAGTGATATACCAACTTCTGAACATACATATTCTACATTAGAGACAAGGCACCTTAGTACCATAAGCCTCCATCATGGTTACTGTAACACAGCTTCGAGTGAAGGCAAAGCAATTTGGCCTTAGAATAACCTTTAAGGCCCGCAAAGCCGACCTGCTCCAGATGATTGGACAGGCCCATGCCGAGGTGTTGCAAAAGCAACTCTCCCGAGCACAACAGACTGGGAGGTTTCCGGCGCTCACCAGAGATGATCCAGAGAGCTCTCATAAGAAAGCACAACGCCACCGCGAGCTGCGTCAGCGAGATGAGGAGGTGACTGCTAGCATACGAGCCAAAGCTGCAGCAACTTGGATGGCAAACCATCCACTAGAGTGCTTACCTCTTCTATGGAGAATCGGAGGACGGGTGATGAGTTGGGGGGGGGGGAAAGATCTGAACCTCTAGCCTGGAGTATGAGACGAAAATGTCAGCAGATTCGAGATCACCGCCTGGTGAGAGGGAGACAGAGGGGAGAGGATGGCGAACAGTATGCTGGACATTTTTCAGAGGACAAGAAGGAGACATTACAGGTCGGATCATGGAGAAGCTGCGGTCCCTGCACGTACAGAACGCCTTCTACCTTCAGTATACCCACACCTATCGAATCCTCCACATCGATGATGGTAAGGTGATGCTCTTCCACAAGAATGCTCCAGAGAGTCCCTGGATGAATACACTAGGAGAGGCCCAGACCCGGGTATCGGCCAGAGAGCAAGCCCGCCTCGACCCAGACAAGATAGATTGGCCTAACACCAAGTGGGCCTTCATTCGATCAATCAATGTTTAGGTCAAGGTTGTCATTGACCGCCAGCCTCTGCTAGGGACAGGGCCCCTAGCAGCCTGGCTTCGAAGGAGGAAGGGAATGGTGGCACTCGATACCTACAAGGACAACATGTGTCTCTGGAGATGCCCAGCAGTACATCGAGGAGCGAGGTCTGATAGAAGTAAGGCTCATGCACGAGAGCTTGCTAAACAGTTCTATGACCTGAACAGGCCTATGGCTGACGTGCCAAAGATGTCCCTGGTTCAACTGGACATGCTAGAGTTGTTTGCGTAGACAGCGATTCGCATTTGCGTATCCACTGAAGAGTATAGCTGGCATCTGACCAGGAAACCTACACACTATCCGAACATCATGACCATTGGAGTATTTGACCACCACGCCCTTTTATTAAGGACATCTCCAAGCTGGCCCAGACTTTCATCAGCAGTTCACCCAGGCATGCCATCTCCAACGTCACACTGACCGCTGTACAGGGAAAAAACGACCACCAAGTGTGCCGAGGAAAGGTAGAGGCACCACAGTCAGCATATGAGAAAGCCTTCTATCCACCTAACCGGCCAGTTCACCGGCTACTCGTTGGATTGAATACAAGTCGAGAAACTGAGGAATTCACATACACCACGCATTGTGTGGTCACGGTGGCGAGTGATGGATCGAGGGTGCTCCCGTAGATGGCTATTATCTGACAACCGATACAGTATACCAGTTCCATGGTTGTCACTGGCATGGATGCCGAACAAAGATACTGCAAGACACTTGCGAGGGATGAGAAACTGAGAGCATCTGGACGCATGCTTGTGGTACAGTGGGAGTGCTGTATAAAACACTGTTCAAGCATCCATGCACCAGTGCGGACGGTACCATGCCCACACTTCATCGTCTATGACATTGAAGCCCTTCTAGATTGGATCAAGACCCACCCTACAGAGACGTTCACGATCGAGAGAGCCCACATACCTATCTCGGTGTCAGTCATATGCTGCTTAGACGGCAGCACGAGCATGCCGACTCAGCTCTGCAATGCTAACCCCAAAGTGTTTATCTCAGAGTTCATGAAGTAGATCCAACTACGATCATACCGAATCCGGACACGTGTCCGGGATCAGTTCATACCTGTAGACTTTGACACGCCACAAATAGGACAGCAGCGACTGATCAACGAGTGTGTGACTATGTGCCTGTGCTCGGCTTCAACTCTGGCCAGTTCGACCTGAACCTCATCAAGAAGTATCTCGTGGATGAGCTTACAGCCTCAGCAGGCATAGTGAAAGTCACCAAAAAGGCAAGCCAGACAATCGTCCTCGCACCCGAAATAAGGTTTCTCGTTGTGCTCAACTACCTCCGTCCAGAAGTCTCCTACGAGGCATGGATCAAAACCTATGGGTGCCCACACCAGAAGAGCTGGTTGCCCTATGAATGGTTCAATACACCAGAGAAGCTCGACTATCCACGTCTCCCAGACGACCTAGCATGGTTGTCGAAGCTCAAGTGGGGGGGGGGGGGGAATACCTCCTAAAGCTGTCAGGATGGAAGCAATGTAAGCAGACCTTCAGCGAGCAAGGGATGCGGACATTTGCCAACTGGCTGCAATACCACAATAACTTAGACGCCAGCCCATTCATGGAAGCCCTAGACTGGATGTGACAGTTCTACACAGAACGAGGTATAGACATCCAGCAAGATGTGCTCTCCATCGCAGGGGTGTCACTACAGTATCTACTTCGAGGAACCACTCAGCACATGCCAGATGTTAGCTTCAATGCCCCAGGCAAGGAAGCCAACGAGGTGCTGAAGGGTGGCGTTTTCGGTTGACCCAGCATCGTGTTCACAAGATACCATGCATCTGGTCTTACCAGAATTCGTAACGGCGAGCGTGTCTGCCAGCATCTCATGGGTTACGATGCTCTGTACCTGTCTACATTGGCCCAAGAGATGCCATGTGTTAAGGAGACTGTATGGCAGTGGTCTGGAAATAGCGACGTAGAAGGCTTTAAGGAGGATCTCCTAGCAGATCGCTGGCTCGGGTTTGCTGAGTTGCACATAGAGGTGCCCAAGGTCCTGTGGGCGAAGTTCGAGGAGATGCCTCCTCTCTTCTACGACCGTGAGATCCCGGTAGAGGAAGTACCTCCTGATAAGCTCGCATACCTTGAGAAAACGGGACAGAAGCGCCCCACCACCAGCAAGCTGGTCGGTGCGCTGTCTGGCAAGAAGAGGCTTCTGTATGCATCAACACTTAAATGGTATATCGCCCATGGTCTAGAGATCACTGCTGTCTACCGCACCATAGAATACATCCCAGAGAATCTATTTGTGTGTTTCATGAACGCCATGACAGAGGCCCGTCGCACAGGAGATGTGGATACGAGCAAAGCGCTCTTGGCAGAGCTCTTCAACCTCCTCGGTAACAGTGCCTACGGGACACTAATTGAGGCCCTATCACGCCATACCAACACAAGGTTCACGAAGGATAATGTGCATTGCCATATCAGGCTCCAACCCGATGAGGTGGTATGCCCAGAGATGCGAACAGAGTAAAAGGCCTGCAAACGGGACTGGTTCTCATGGGACAAATGGTCTGGACAGACACCAGGCCTGTTCAAGCACGAGTTCGAAGGCACTCATGGTATTATTCTCTGCTCCAATTGCTACTATGTGGAAAGCGCAGACATGTCGGAACTGCCAAGTGAAATCATCAACCAAGGAAATGTCTAAGCAGCAGAATGAGGTCTCCTGGCCGAGGTTCTACAGCGCCCTCTATGGTGTAGTGTACAGAGCCACAGATCAAGGCCTCCATCTGCGCAACCAGGGTATGGTGACGTAAGAACAGGAACAACTTGGGCTCTCCGCCTACGACAATAAGATATGTGCTACCAGATGGTGTCCACCCCGAACCCATCGAGTATCATGTGACGCAGCCTGCCATGGTTCCAGCGACAGTTAGCGTTTACGATCTAGTGGACGTCTACTTGACGTAAGCACTCCGGGTGGAGGTAGCTGGGGGTCTGTATGGATAAGCTGGTGCTCCTCTCGCCTAGGACAGCTCCCTGACCGTGCCAGGTAGTACAGCTTAGGCTACCCAACCACCTCCCTATACATGTCTAGTCTGTGGACATCTAACGACCAGTTGTGGTCCGTCACCCAGCTACGTCCGCCCTACAACTCACCAGACTCATACAGGTACTGAACCAGAGCATCGGACGGAAGGCACGCCACTCCCTTCTAGAGCTAGCGACATGTGAGCGGTGAATGGCTACCATGGGAGGCTGCCCTATCAGCCTAATAACCACAGCATTGGATCTCTCCACCCCAACAGGCAATTCTCTGACCCATACTCTGGAATAACTACCCACTGGGACAGCTATCTCCTGAGCATACTGATGTCGGAATAGCCTCTCTGCCAGTGTATGGTTCCACCGTTGGACAATAGCCTGGGCATGATGATGTCTCATCTCGCCTCGCCTAATCACCACAACATGTTTCCGTATGAGGGCCGCCGTCTCACCTCTAAGCTCATTACCCTCATCCACTTACAGCAGCTCTGGCCACTGGATGGGATTTTGCGGGTCTTCATCGATACTCTGGAACCCGGCAACCGCCTGGCCTCTGGATTTATCTGTGAGTGGCACTGTCGCCTTGTACCTACTGGCTACATCCACGATGGTGAGGGTGTACTTGTAGGTCTTGCATGTTCCTTTGTAACAGACCTGATCATGAGGAATGAACCGCACATCTGCCTGGTGAATCTGTTCGGGACAGGTTCATCGAAATATGTGCAGTGGGTGAGGTCTGTATATCTGCCACATCGCCTGCCTGGTGAGTCACAGGTTAACCATCGCCACGGTGAATCTATGACCCTTGCGACGTGCAGCCTCGAGCACCTGATGAGGCTCATGGTAATATCCACCAGCTTGGTAGTACAGGGCCTCAAGACAGGCGAATGATGAACTCTCAGACTTCATCTCTGACGTCGTCACCTGTCCTCTCCTGTACAGCTCGGACAAACTCTAGCCAAATGAACAGAGGACCATCGTTCAACTAACCATCAATGAACACCTCTTCGAATACCTTTGAACACTGCTGTCTACTCTCTGCAGGGCTAGCGCCATCTCTGAATGGTAGCTTATCAACAAATGCTTGCCAGTTCAGGGACTTGACCAGGTCATACAGAGAAGCGATCTTATATAGCATGTCTTAAATGTTCGGCAGCCCATATGACTGCAAGTGCCATTGCAACATATGGGAGCCATGGATCGGCAACGCCAAAGAATGTGCCAACCCCGGTAGGGGTGGCTGGAATTAAGGATGATTGACGGATTACATGTCTGGACTCGTTCGATCGTGAAGCCCCGCCCCTCATTAAGTCACGGGCCAGGCATTCAATGAGGCGATTGTCAATGGGTGAGAGCCAGTCATTCCAGCAGTAAATTTTCGAAATATTTTTGTCTCGGTCTGTAAATGAATATTCAATAAACAAATGTTTTAATTTTCGTGATCAAATTTAGCCATTAAAGGGATAAAGTAACACGAAAGCCAGGATTACAGCATGTAATGTTGCTGGAAACTGTTGCGGTCTTAGAGAGAAAAGGTTTGCAGCAACATTCTTTTCGAAAAAACCCAACAATACTTATTGTATGAAGCGGAATGGAATTGTGTAATATACCGTTATAACATCCGCCCAGCTCTAGCTAACTCCACCCACACCTCGATCGTGTTGGGATCGATGGATCTCTGAACTCCCTGACTAGCATTTTACAGAAAACTATAAGCGTAAGCTGTAGAATATTTTGAAAACTAATGTGACTGGACTATGTTATTGCTTATGGTGTCTACAACGCCCAGTCCACTTAGTTTCAAAATATTCAACATAATGTTTATTAAATTGTAGAGACATACAATTCGTGCAAATATTACTGCTTATGGCGGCAACAACGGCCCAGTCAATTTATTTTCAAAGTATTTTGCATAATATTTATTAAATAGTAAAGACATACACTTCCTACAACTTGACGGTCTATTACGCGAGTATAACGGCATAAACGATTGCCCACAGCTCGCTCATACACGGTCCATTTTTAGCTATGTCCCTCCCATCTCTAACTAAGCTCCACCCACACCTCGGGTGTGTTGTGATCGATCGATCTCTGAACACCATGACTAGCGATTTCCAGAAACCGTACGTGTAAGCTACTGGATATTTTGAAACTAATTTGACTGGTTGATCATTGATGTTGGTTTAACAGATTTTATTTTTGTTCTACTGGAAGCACGCTGTGGCTTATAATGCAGTCTTCCATCGCATAAACATATAACATGTTGAACACTGAAATAATCATCGTGTATAGCCCGTCCAACCCCTGAGTCAACTTAGACTGGAATTTTCCCCAAATATTTCGTGGCCGCTCAAGACCAGTTAAAATGTAATCGGTGTTGTTATTTCCTTAACACAATTGAAAATTGATTCGGTAAACTTTGTACGACTCTGACGATCGTTACACATGGTCGGAGTTGTTTACAGCTCGACTAGTTAATTTTAATCTGTCAGGGTAATAACTAAGCGATTGGCCTTACACTATATATTGACCATTGTACATTGTCACAGATAAAAGCGCCAATGTTCAGAAGTTTAATAATGATCAACCCATTAGACTAATGGAGACGTCTTCCGCAATTGTCCCTACTCTATAGCTCGACTGTTTCGAATCTCCCATGATTGCATGAGTTCCCAGACTCAGAAAAAGATGTGTCCGGTCACGTAGCTTGTCAATCATCCTTGCACTATGCATTAACTCTTGTCAAGCATTATGCTAATGACTATTAAGCTCGCCTCATTGGATACCTGGAGACCCGTGGTTTCCCGAGGGGCCGGGCTTAGACAGCAAACGAGTTCCCGAGAAAAGACATGTCCAGACATGTAACCCAGTCATCCTTCATTACGTAATACATTAACCATTGAGCGTTTGGCATGGCTCCAAAATATCATCCTGTATTACACCCATTAACCCTCGTCAATCAGCATTACGCTAATTACCATTAAGCACACAGCGCTGGATGCCTGGAGGCACATGACTTAACGAGGGGGTGGGGGGCTTTCTGTAGCTCGCCGGGTTGTGATGGGCCACTCCGGTGTATCATGTCGACTCGCCGCGCCACAAATGCATGACGAGTGATGACGCTGGTTAGCTTCCGGTCTCGGGGTGACGGACCTTGTATGAGACTACCCTGCGGGTAACAAAAACTGGCTCCTAAGGCCGGTGGAACTCAATCGTTCCAGTGGGGCCATGCGGCCATCGTCGCGAAAATTAAACACAACTGCCTCATCCCAAGAATTGGTGTCACAAGTACGCCTGTCCATAGCAATTTCGTGATCTATGGACTTACAAGATTTGATTTTTGGTGACCTAAAAATATAAGTCCATACAATGATTTTAAATAAACAATTATAAATATGCTAGATAAAACTAAAATAAGAGCATACGAAAATACGAGACATAGAGACAAGTAGATGGGACTTTTAAACATGGGGCTCCCGGAGGTACCACACAGACTCGTAGGTCTGCAGAGGTATCCCCGAAAGCGAGGCTCCCGTACACGAGACTTAATTGATTAACTTATTATCAACTATTATATATAGGAAGAAGATTATCTATGACGAAAAGTTATGTGCCTCACGTGGGCACTACTCCTAGTGCTAGTTTGGGTGAGGAGTATTATCCTCGTATGGACCGTCGTCGCTGAATCCTTGCGAGAGGCAAGCGCCTCACGTGGGCCTCCGTCTCGGGAAGGTGTTGCCACTGCTTAAAGCGGGAGAAGAGTAGCAGGCACAAATGGGCCCACTCTAATATTTCAACCAAAAATGCTTGAGAAAGAAAAGACCATACCTAGTGAGATTATGACTATAGGGTTGCATGCTGTTTTACGTGAAGATGGGACGAGCGATTCCCGATGGATTCCCCGATGGATTCCTTCGTCATCGTCTTATGTGATTCTGAGTTTGCTGAATTAGTAGTAGCCGCTTTATTTATGCGGGCCTTCTGCTTCGCTTAATTAGCTCTTATTTGTTTTGAAAACAAGAACTATTTTTGGCGCAAATGGCTGGGATCTACCTAGCCATTAGATACGGCTGTCATTGAGAACAGATGCCCTAAGACATCAATACTGAAGACAGCGCTCATACATGTTACTTAGCAAGATCTCCGAACTGGATAAGAATCCGGACATCCCATTCCGTAACCACATAAAACATTAGAAGACATAGATAACTTTTCACTGAAGCATTATTAGACCATTGTTTAATCGTTATGGTGGGGGTTAGAGAGACGAATACCCACCGTAAATGTCCTTCCTGCAAGGGCGTGGCAGATCTAAATATCATGCCCAGACATTCTTATGGAATTCTGTGGGGATACGCATCACGCCCGTCACTGGGTCCTATGGAACTAACTGTTTAACCTGTTGTTAGGTTTATATACAAGTTGCCCTGTTTTGCACTGTGGTGCTGGAGGTTTGTTCAGTAAATAAAATAATAATTAATATATGTTTTCGCAGTGCTTTCCTATCCTGGCTAAAGTGCTAATTACTAAGTATCCAAAGATACAAGGGGAATGTATGTGATACCACACCGTAGCCATCACCGCTCAGAAACCCCACAGTTTCCTAGAGTCGATTCAGCCCATGGTGCGGATAGGGATATCCACACAATTAAGAAGTCACACGGCTCAGTGGAGCATAAAGAGAGACACATTCTTGGAGTTATGAGTCTTACTGGAGTGCGGGGCTAGATTATTGCACTGTCGGAAGAGAAGAGTAAAATTACTGAGTTGGTAATGAAGAAAGTGTCTCTAATCATTTTGAACCTATCCTATCGAGCTGAATAGCAAAGGTTTAGTCGGCAATTCCACAGACAATGCCCATTTTGCCAGAGCTGCAGCTGGCAGCAAAGTGAAGCAGCTAAGACCCGCCACTGATGGGATGAAGATTGGCATTGAGGCCGGCACAGGGTTCGATCTGACACATATTTCTCGAGGGGTTCACCTTGTTCGGTTTAACCCTCAATGTATAGCTAACCATGATACGAATCATACTGCTCGTGCCAGTCCTGGTTGTCGCAGCATGGTGTGCGGGGACAGAGGTTGCTATGATATCGGCTGTCAAGTGGGCCCACTCTGAGACGAGTCTCAATATAACCCCTACCACGACCATTTACGGAAAAACATCTATGGCTGCTTTCATCCACGTGAGGAGATTTCCTCTGTCTTCTACTTCCATGGTGTAGAAAGGTACGGGCGTGGTTGTCTGCAGCCGAGGTCGCACCAGATGATCTGTGTAACCTGCAAACATGCCAGTGTCTGTTGTGGTACAGATGGTAGGCACTTTAGCATTCTGCCAAGAGAGATTTGCCAAGGTAACCGTAAGGGCCTGTGGGTAATCCACTCATGCTGATGTGACAATGGTCATGACTACGTGTTTATCTGAGCAGCGTCGCAACTGGTGTCGACGTGAGTGATGATCTCTCGACTTTCATCAAGTGCAGATGGAGATGACGGCAGTGCCGACGATGTTTGATTCTTCAAAGTGGCGTTCCATAGGTGCTGCACCATATTGGAGGACAAATGATTTGCCATCGCTTTCTTTAACAAAGATCGTTGCTCGTCTGCTGTTGGTGGTTTTCGGAAGAGCAACTCGGATACTAGCATTGAGAATGTTAGATCAGGAGAAGCGCTCCAGGTCTCAAGTTGTCTATTTGCATAGTCGCCAAGGTCATGTAATGACCCTGGCACCTTTTTCCGCCGTGCTGCACAGCCTACACTATGCACGTAACTCCATAGTTCTTCAGGGTAACTCATGGTACACAACGTTGATCAGATTCGTCTCTGGATGATTAGAGCCTGTATTGTGTGGAGGGTATATCGCTATGGATACTTATCTCTAACTGTACTGAACCAGTGGGGCATGGGCCCTGACATTTATTTGTGTGGGCCTATGGTCTTTGGGAGCAGGGTGGGAGCCGCCGGATGATCGGCGTTGAATACATGGTTGCATTTCTCTCTAATCACATTCGGGTCATTTAAGGAGGCCAACCTATTGACAACGTCTCGCATACAAAGTTCCGCTTTGTGCAGTTGTGGCTGTCGTTCCGACATCCTCCTCCTATATTCAGTTCGTAAAACAAGTTGTCCAGCGTGCTTTACTATCTGGCAATACTGTTTACATTGACTAAGGCCTGTCCAGCGTGCTCTACTATATGGCAATACTGATTACATTTACTAAGGCCTGTCCAGCGTGCTCTACTATCTGGCAATACAGTTTACATTTACTAAGACCAATTAAATATATAGCGAGGTTTGCACCAGCGATTTTTAAGTGTAATTTGACAAATAACGCATAACGCATTATAGGCATATCGTCCACACATGCACTATGAAAAATGACCTAGATTTAGCTGATAACCTGTTATGCATTATCTATGATATGAACTTGAATATGAAATTGCTTGTTAGGAAAATCTGTACACATATTATAGACAGCTGTAATATCTTTGTCTGTACACATATTATAGACTGTTGTAGACCTCTATCAATATTCTCAAAATGTAGACCATGTCAGAGATAAATGCGCAATTTACATGCGTTAATATCCGCGTTCTGTTGGCTCAAGCATTAGAGGCTAAACATTTCGATCAAACCCAGCCATGGATGGGTTCAAACCCTACCCAAAAGACCTCACCTAGATAGTACCCACATTTCGAAATAAACCGGGTACAAACTAGGGTGCAGGGGTACAATGACTAGAAGTCAAGGGCCAATAGATAGCCCCCGCCCACCCCACCCCGCCCCCAGTGCGTGGCTAAAGCACAACAGAAACGCACACACCAGCTGCCTGGAATATCAACACGGTTAGGAAATTGTCCTACAGATAGAAAGATTCCCGACAATATCGGTCAGGATGAGAGAGAGAGAAAGGATGGCCACTGGCCAATATCACCGGGTGTTCTCTCGGAAAAGTGGCCTCTGCACGGGAGTTTTACATAACCTGGGTGTGGTCTGGGAACTTTGGGAGCAGGATGGGAGCTGCAGATTGCTGATTGTGTCGCTCTTTGGGAACAGGAGGTGTAAGTATTTTCTAATACCAGCTGTGTAAAACTGTGACCGTTTGATGAAATCCAATAGAACCTTGATACACATGGGAACTGAGGAATTTAGAGGGTGGTGGGAACAGCGGATTGCAGATCGGCGACTACAGGAGGGTATTTTTCTAATCCCAAACCTACTACTGTGTTTGTTCGTCCTACGGATCAAATTTGAAACAAATATGTTTGTAACTTCTGGAATATTTGTGATGTATATTCCTCCCATTGTCTATTAGGAAGATAAAAACAACGGTTTGTAAAATCTGGATTGGGACATTCTAGGTAAGAATCTCGTGAACAGTTTACAGAGAACGTATCATATGACTCATTGTCATCAGGTGCTGTCGCTTCGTGGAGATCACTTGTTACAAGAATAGCATTAACCCCCGAGACTTCTCTTGGAATTTTCAGTCAGGCTCTTAAAAGCTTCTTTATCGTGTTTAACCTCGATGAAATGGCATATTTGTGTGTAGAAATTGCTATGCCTTTCTCTCTTTCGAAGCCCTAGAATATCTTCGTGGCATGACAGACACGTGAGCTCTCAGCCCATATGACACAGCATCGATCTCTGGTTGTATTATTCCTTGTTATTCCTATCATTGCATTACATATCTTGCCCATCCCGTTTTGTCATTCTGTGGAATGATCAACTGGTACGTGGTTGAATCGGACATTGCTTCGTTTAACAAAAAGTTTCCAACCAAAAGCCCACCCTACAGTTATGCTGCTGTGAGCGGATTGCGCAGATTAGGCCCGTACACACCTTTGCCGACCGACGAGGGACAAGCACCCCTCGCTGGTCTGTAAATAACATGCACAGCGACTCCAACATCTGATTGCCGTTGTCACGCATACGCACTGCGACTAAAATGGGACGCTGGAGTTTTTGCGTTTATCAAGTGTCAGCGAGAAGCATGTCTCAGACTCACGATATAACCTATTTCTAATTCCTTCCTTTACTTTGTAAGCAATTTACAAGCTATTGGTAACGTGAGAAATCATCTTTTCTTCGGAATTCGGATGTGGTTTCCAGAACTATCAAGTGTTACGCCACACTGGAAACATCCGGAAATTAAGGAACAACGCTCTTCGGTGTGCGATGCTGAAGATCTGGCCAGGAAGCTACAGGTTGCCGCAACCAAGGAGAAAACGTCCAGCCACTGTAACAAACACTCTGATTCGCCCTGGTGTGGGGTAGGAATCACATGATCCCTCCTGATTTCTATAAAAGCCACGTCTCCAGACAGAATCAGCATTTGGCGAGGAGGCGCCAGCTCAGCCTTAAACGAAAACTTGGGCAATCTCCTTCACTCCTCGTTGCCTCTCTTCGCCCAGGAGTATAAATGTGTACCGGTGTAAAAACTGGGAAAGTTACCAATTGTATACTGAAATAAAACCAGGCGAGATATGGCGTGAATGGGACCCGGACTCAGAGACTAGGTAGACATCAATCAAACTAATAATTTCTTCTGGAATCAGCATGAAGAATGTATTCCGTGCCCTGGTACTAACAGTCTGAAGCACTAGGCCGCCAATACTGCTAGCGAACTCGCTGGTTCTTGTCACAAGTGATGGTGGCACGTCTACAATTTACCCTGTCTAAATGTATTGTGTTACTTAAAACCTAAGCCTATTTTATACATAGATGTTGGCGCAATTTATATTCAAATGTGATTCTTTCAAATCTCTGCTAGCCCCTGTTAGCGAATCTTATAAGGATGTCATTCTATTGTTTTTCAAATCACGCCTACGTGGTCAGGTATGCTCTCGATATAGCAAAAGGTATTCCAAACATCGTGGTCAGTAAAAACAGTACTTGTACGTGAAGCATAGTGCATTTGATTTATAGTGTCACTGAAGTATATTGCGATATAATATTTTGTCTGTATTCCTGTCGTAATTTTACAACTTTACTTGGTCATGCCTCAGGTAAGTTGTAGTTATGATATCTATTAAATGCGAATGATCGTTACCAATTATCATCCCCTTATCATACGTATGCATAGATGTACACAAGGCCCGTCTGTAAGATTTATATATATTCTCATGAATAATATGATGTCGTATTTGTCGCAGACATTTATTATTATTATTATTATTATTATTATTATTATTATTATTATTAGCATTTTAACAAGTAGACATTGTTTTACGGCTCAGTTGTGAATGTTTTCATGGTGTCGAATCTGATGCAGACATTCGTTGCCCGGCGTTCACGCATCAATGCAATTGAAAACTGTGTCCGTATACGTAAGGCCCGAGACCTGGTAATTGTAAGTCGCTTGATAGTTCTGAGAAATTCTGATTGAGCTCGTCCATCCGCCCGTCTGTCTATCCGTCCGTCCGTCATATATCAATTGTAAGTGTACAAACTAGACAGTTTACCGGTAGGTAATCAACGTTGGAAGACAAAATTAGTCGTATTAAAGAGTCGGTTCCTCCTAAGACAACAACTGTTCTTCGTTCATATTTGGGATTATCTGGATATTCTAATCGCTATGTACCTCATGCTATTATAGCAGCTCCGCTTACTTACTTGATTAAGAAGGGATCTCCTAATAAATTATTTTAGGAAGACGACCATAATCATGTATTTGAAACTCTGAAGAGTCAGTTATGTAATGTCCTATTTTGCACCTTCCTGACTTTGACAACACATTTGTACTCAGGGTTGATGCGTCAACTGTTGCTGTGGGCGTTACGCTTCTTCAAGAGCATGGTAAGGAGTTGCTGCCATTAGCATATGCGAGTAGAAAGCTCCAATCCCGGAAAGTTAATTATTCTAGTATAGAAAAGGAATGTTTTGCCATTGTGCGGGCAGTTAATACAGTTATAGTGTATATTTGTGGAACATGTTTTACCTTAGAAACGGATAATCAACCTCTTGCCTTCTTAAGCAAAGCAAAAATAGACAATTCCAGAATAGTGAGGTGGCTTTGTTCCTGCAGTCTTTAAGCTTTAAGATCGAGGGTAGAGATAATGTTGGAGCGAACTATCTAAGTCGGGCTGAAATGAAACTGGAGGATAAAAGTGTTAAATTTTAATTGTGGTCGATAGAAATTGTATTTCATATAAATTACTTTTACTGTTATGGCACGTTTACAATTTACCCTTTCTAAATTTATTGTGTCGCTTAAAGCTTAAGCCTGTTTTATACATAGATGTTGGCGAAATTTATGTTCACATGTGATTCTATGAAACCTCTGCTAGCCCCTGTTAGCGACCTTTATAAGGAATTCATTCTATTGTTATCCAAATCACGCATACATGGTCAAGTATGCTGTCATTAGAGCAAAATGTATTCACATCATTGTGGTCAGTACGAAGAGTACCTGCACATGACACATAGTGCATTTGATTTATAATGCCGCTGAAGTGTAGATGAAGTGTATCGTGGCATGATATTTTGTCTATATTCATGTTGATAATTTTACAACTTTACTTGGTCATGCCTCAAGTAAGCTGTAGCTATAACATACGTTAAATGTGAATGATTGTTACCAATTATCAATCCCTTATCTACATGTGCAGATGTACACAAGACCCCGTTCGTAACATGGTTGTCCGCAAGATTGATATATCTTCTCATGAATAATTACGCTTGATATGAATAACAATATGAATAATATGATGTTGTATTTGTCGCAGACATTTATTATTATCATTAGCAGTTTAACAAGTAGCCATTTGTTTTATGCGTCAGCTGTGTGTTTGCATGGTGTCGAATCTGACGAAGACATTCGTTGCCTGATGTTCACGCGTGAATGCAATTGAACAGTGTATCCGTATACGTAAGGACCGAGACCTGGCAATCGCAAGTCTATTGATAGTTCTGATTGAGCTCGTCCATCCGCCCGTCTGTCCATCCGTCCGCCCGTCATATATCGATCGGAGGACAGCTACCACTACAACAGCTAAGTGTACAAACTAGACAAATGAACTTTCATACAGGCATTTAGAATTCCGACCACCCATCGGATCCGCGTTGACCTATTTATTATTCATTAATTAATATTCAAGAAAATATTTATTTTATACAAGGCTATTTGTCGTGAAATTTATCAGGAGTAGCGTGACAGGCCCATTGTTATTCAAGTTCTTTAGATTCCCTTCTCTATTATATCTCCCTGTATAGGTTAGAGTGGGCTATATGATATGAACGTGTGTGACACGAGTGTGACCCAAAACACAGTACGTGACTTGTCTAATTTTGAGGTGACACACGTGACCCACACGTGACAACTGACTGCGGAGGAGCCACAGTTATCAGGCTCCGCCTATGCGCTTGTCGAGAACTGATGCGAACAGCCGCTTTGAGCCATAAAGAAGATACCCGGATCACTAGCCAGGGCGCACTAAACAAACTAATCAGTGACCTTCACCAACCTTATGTTCCAACCAGGTATCCTACCATCAGATCACAAGTGAGAATTCTAACAAATATCTTCAGACTGCTCGAACATCACCAGCAGCCTCCGCAATCCGTAATCCCCGCAAATGTAAATAGAACGCGTTCTTCACTTCATCCTCCTCGATTCATCAGCCTCATTCTCACCATCATTATTCTGATCATACTGATATTTCGAGCTGCATTTAAATTGTGTGATTAAATGTTTTTCTCGTGCCGATACAGGCGTGAGACTAGACCCTAGCATTGGGAACTAGCATATAAACGCCTTAAATATTACAACACACACACGCTTTTTCTCGTGCTACGGTTCAACTGCTCCGTGATGCCGCTGTATTATTCTAATGCGCTTGCTCATGTACATAACCTGTTTTTCCATATTTATATTGACAGCGCTTTGATCTTCTTCATCGCTTTTCCGCTTCATCTCTTTGGACTGCCCCATCAACAAGCCGCTGCATGGGATGGACTTAAAACTACTTATAAATATTAAATATTAAATGTTAAATGCTAAGTGCTATATGTTTTTCACGTCATTCACCGCCAAATTGCTACAACGGCTTATATTCCGCATCTGCATTCTGCTATTCCACATCCTGCTGCAGCTCATCTATAGCTTTAGGGATTGTGTAAAAGACTAATAATTTACTAACGGCGCCATAGTGACTTTACGGACGTCTTTTAGTGGTATTTAACTATATTGTGTTAGTATATTTCTATCATCTACAGGTCGTATGCGTCTTATATTGTGTTATGGTTAGGGTTAGAGTTAGGATAATTGTGTTTTCCTATCATACTGTTCAACTCGATATTGCTCTCGCTATTTCTAGCGGATTGACTTTTACCATTATGTTGTCTTAAAACGTTCGCCATCTAAGTGCACATCTTACCAGAGAGCCTCTGATCAGCTGACTCTCTTTCGAACCTCTCATCCCGCTTCTATCGGTTAGGCAGCCTTTCACATCTTCGTCCACTACTTAAATCATACTCCTCAGGTCCGAACTCACTTGGGATACTCACTGTCTACACATACCGCAATGTTGTTGTTGCATTCGGATATCCCTCCTCTTGATAGTAGCACCACCTGGGCCGACATGCTAGCCGCTCAATGTGTTCCATTCTGTGCTATTTACAGGTTCAGATATGGAGCCATGGGCCGCTGGAGCTGTTGACCGAGACGTAGATACACTATAGTATGTCAACTTATTTACAGTACTATTTACATTATCACAGCGTATTCACAACTGAGCTTGCGATACAGGGCCTGACACTTAGAGTGAGTTCTCTTACGTCCTCCATGCCACAGACACCACACGAGACGGAATCGACGGCTTTATGTCCCATCCGAAGGACGTGTCATGTTGAAGATTTTGTGATCTCCGGGATTCGATGACAACGTTTTCTTCTTCGGTAGTGAATCCCGCTTCGTTACCGGTAACCAGATAATGTTTCTGCGACAACAGCTATCGGTAACGGAGAAGGAGTAGGGCAGTCTGGCTCGCCTCGTCTGACAGATGGTAGGTGACGATATTTAAGGTTGACTGCTGGGCCTATCTGACGTGATGTTCCTCAGGTAAGGACTGGAGATTTCCTCCAGCTCAAGACTAGATTCCTGCTCTAACAAATTCAACTAACTCAGAACTTACATATACGTAAGTTAAACTTTTTATTCTACAAATATACAAGGTTTTTAAAGCAAGGAGCAAAATAACTCATAAATCAAACTTGGTACAATTGATGTGCTAAACTAACAAATCTATTCTAACTTAAATACGACAGAGCAATAGCTCACAGTGCTGAACGTCAGTGTGACGTTCAGGATTCACGGGGGTGAATTGAATAATTTATAAGTCTGAAATTCTGACTTATATACAATTTATCTTGGCACTCTAGCCAAGTTCTATATCTATCATAATACTTAGATTCTTCATGAATCCGTTAAATGACTCTTCTAGGTATGCTATAAGCACAGCTTGATTGGCCCGGACAACCAGTCCGCCAATCAACTTCTGCTTATTTCTTCCAAGAAGTTTCTATCTACTAAACTTTGGTCGTTCTGACCAATCAACGATCCTTTCATTTCGTTGTTGGATGTAAAACCTATTCTATTCAATTCTCTGCTACAGAGTTTGATCGACGCTCATTGATCATGACGTCATTCTGACCAATCACACTCTGTGCTACTCTTCTATGGAGATGATGTCTCACATAGATAAAGCGGTGGTAGCTGGTTCTGATTTGATGCGATCTGTCAGCTAACTAACACTATTACGGAATGTGTTGTTGTTGCATGCCATTGTATGAGTGACATATAGTTGATATACAACTTTCGATTATGTTATTAATTCCTACAGGACGCTACAATGTCCATGACCTGTCCATTGCCTATTGATGGATAAGCCTGTAGGATGCTAGAGTTAATAGACACATGAGCTGTACGATCTCATTGCCAGCTGATGTTGTTCTATTCTCATGTGAGAATCTAGAATGCCTACGTCATCAACTAAGTCCCTTTGTCACGTCCGATTCCAATGATACCTCAATTATTTTCCAAACTATCGATCCAAACGACTGCTGAATATCATAAAAGTGTATGCCGACTGAACAGCAACAACTTTCATCTAAACTACTTCCAGATACACATCAACTCAGAACCGTGGAACTTATTCCAATCAATTCGAATATTTCAATTTGATGATAAAAGTTTATCCAACAATCCTGTGTGTGCTACATTCACACACCATCTATTTAGGAACTGAATGTCATCAGCGCTAGCTGATGTCAACTAGCTGATGTAATAATAATAACTAAATATTGAAAGTATAAAGTCAACCGGTCCATTAGCTCACCTGGTATTTTCAAATATTTCTCTTAGGACTTACTCGAAGATATGACATCTAGCGGGGTCATGACTTCCCACAAGACAATCCCATATCTACAATGTGTATGATGTATGGAATGTCGCAGGTTTTTTACCTTGCTTGTTTGTTAGTTCGGTTGGAGGGTTGGTTGGTTGGTTGCCTGAATGGTTGGCTGGTTGGTTGGTTATTGTACCAGTGTGTTTGTTGTTGCGTAAGAGCGTCCGAGAGTTATACACATTTTGATCTATATAATTCTTCCATCTTATCCCACAACAGGCATACTGGTACACAAACCAACCAACCAACCAAAACAACCAATCGACTGACCGACCGACCGACCGACCGACCGACCGACCAACCGACCGAACGACCGACCGACCAACTGACAGACCGACAGACCGACCGACCGACCGACCGACCGACCGACCGACCGACCGACCGACCGACCGACCGACCGACCGACCGACCGACCGACCGACCGACCGACCGACAAACCGACCGACCAACCAACCAACTAACCAGCCAACTAACCAAATATTCAATCAACCAACCAAGCAACTAACCAAGCAACCAGCCAAACAACCATCTAATGAAACAAACAAACAAACAATCAAACAAACAAACAAACAAACAAACAAACAAACAAGCAAGGAAATAAACAACGACAACGAAAGTGGCAATGACAACGACAACAACAACAGCAACAACAACAACAACAACAACAACAACAACAAAAACAACAACAGCAACAACAACAACAACAACAACAACAAGAACAACAATAACAACAACTACTACTACTACTAATACGACGACGACGACGACGACGACGCGACGGCGACGAGCCAAAGACGACAGTGATGTATACAAGGAGCACGAAAAAGAAATCAACACAGACGACAACTACAACAATGGCCATAATAGATAGCGACAATAACAATAACAAATACAGAAACATCAACATCAACACTAAAACAACAACAATGGCAAGAATAAGCAAAACATGTTTTATTGGGTACCAACATAGATCCCAACAGCAACATCAAACTAAACCCGTAACACGCACCAGCATCTACACCGGCATCTACACCAGCACCAGGACCAACACCAACACCAACACCAACACCAACACATACACCAGCACATGCACCAGCACCGGAATCAGCACCAGCATCAACAGCAGTACCAACAGCAGGACAAATATTAGCACCAACACCAGCTCCAGACCCAGCACCAACACCAACACCAGCATCAGCACCCGCGCCAGCAACAATACCACCAGCAGTACCAACACCAACACCATGATGAACACCAGCAACAACACAAACACCAACACCAACACCAGTGCCAGCAATAACAACAACGCAATCTGCAGCACGAGCACCAACACCAAAACCGCCATCACCACTACCACTATCAGCACCACAACAAAACCACCACCACCACCACCACCACCACCAACAACAACAACAACAACAACAACAACAACAACAACAACAGCAACAACAACAACATAATTATTCAAGGTGGTAGCATCCCTCACTCGAAAAAGATATTTTAATCTATATCTCTCTCGTTCCATCTCGCCCCACCACAGGCACACTGGTACAATGCTAAATTCAGGATAACATCATAGCAATGTGTATGTTTGTTGTTAAGGCATAGTGGTTGCTATATTCTTCATACGTGGGTGGTTGCATGATGAAGTGACAGTGCGAGAAGGGATACCTCCCTCTATTTAGAATTCATGAAATAGCTTGTCAGAACATTTAATTTTCCTAAAATATTACTTGATGTACTCATTCATGGAGACATGGCTCGGCCAGCCGCTTCCATTCCCAATTACACTAGGAGATATGGGTGAAACGAGATGAGTCGCGGTGTTTGTGAGTTGGGTGGGGGTTGTTGTGGCTTGGGGTAGGCTATGTGGGGTGGAAATTTATTCCATCCGCACATACAATTTCTAGAGTATCGAGCTACCCAACTTCCAGCATCCTCCCCACAGATTCGTTCTTTGACACGCACGTGAATATTCTCTCCAAATTTCTTTTTTAAATGTGGCATTCGACTAATGATACGCATAGAGGCAATCTATTTTATTCAATCTTCGAGAGACGATAGGTTGGCGGGTTTTTTTTAATAAGAGGTCAGATATGGTCAAATAAATGTTAATGAACAACTAGCATGTGGTCCACACATGTGTTTCAATTAAAAAACTGACTTTTTAAGAGATTATCCGGCAGTCTTGTGCGACATCATTTAGCGCGCATTGCCAAATCAGCCGACCAGCCTCGGTATCGGTGACACTTGCCGATGCCTATAGACACAGCAGTTGCACCCGCGTTCAGGTGTGATATTTCTATATAATGTTTTATCTGGCTTAACCTTTTAACAGCTCATCTCACCACTCTGTGTAGCTCGCTGGTAGGAATACGCGCAATCCATCCATCCATCAATAATAATACCACATGTATATTGTCAAATCGATGGCTGACTCATGAGTATGTCTTCTGGTATCGCTGACGCTTGGATGATACCGACATAATAACACGGCAGAAAGCCCACGTGCGTGAAAGAACTTGCTTAATTCTACTGAGTTTATGCGCAGGTATTCATTACGCAATTTATATATGACTATTATTCTGACGAAATTGTATATTCAATTTAATACACTTTCAGTTAAATTGACGGTAGGGAGATGAGCATGTTAGGTAGCGTGTGACACACGCTTTTAACACGCGTAATTATCAATCGCTGAAGCATTAGTCTCGAACCGTATTTCCGACACCGTTAGAGGAGTTGGTGGCTAAACGGGGTGCGTGCGTGCGTGCGTGCGTGCGTGCGTGCGTGCGTGCGTGCGTGCGTGCGTGCGTGCGTGCGTGCGTGCGTGCGTGCGTGCGTGCGTGCGTGCGTGCGTGCGTGCTTGTTGGTGTGGGGTGGGGAGTTCAGCGGCTAGGGTAGTGACATTCTTAACCTGGTTCGCGTCTCTGAGAGGGACTATCGCATGATGGCGGGAAACATAGGCTCTCTCTCTCTCTCTCTCTCTCTCTCTCTCTTTCTCTCTCTCCCCCTCTCTTTCCTTCTCCCTCTCCCTCTCCCACTCCCTCATTCTCCAACTCCCCACTATTGTGGTCTGTGTATCTAAATTATCTGACGTGAAAATTGAATATATAGGTTGTATTATACAAGGTATACTATCATCTTATATAGGCTAGTCATGCGTTGCTTACAATCACACGCGTATCCCCTATTCATATATGAGTACTTACCATGTAAAATGTAGCTATCCATTTTCCAAATGAAAACAATTTCCTCTTCTTCTTAGAGCATGTAATCAAAAGGATAAACATTTCTGTATACAATTACAATTTGCAGGGCATGTTATATGACGTCTTCAAGCAGTTGTTGATGCTATGTTATATCGGGCGCTGATTTACTTATTGTAGCGGTCTCTTGGTAATATATGTTTCCTATTTTTTTATCACACACAGGTCGCCTGTACAGTGGTATGCGGTGATTACTTGTACATTTACTATGACAGCAGAGATACAATCATCGAATATGTAAAGGAGATTACAATCGAGAATTATATTTTAATAAAAGGACAAACATAAAGGTTTTTCTCAGATTTTATGAATTTAAAATAATTTAACAAATTTTAACTATTTATATTAATGTTCAAATTTCACGTAAAACGTATCATGAGGTGCTTATATTGTTTTCAGACATAAATTGATTATATTCCCGGCACATGCTCAATTCAAACACCGCCTTAGTTTTCACACATGGTATAAATTAAAAAAATTAAAAAAGATGTATACGCCCTTCTAGTTTGCAAAACAAGATGGCCAATTTGGATTTTGAAAATGTTGTTGTTGTTGCCTATGGATACCAGTTATCGCGAAAAACGGAATTAGACTTCGTCCAGATTTACTGCTATAGATTAAGTTACGCTCCCGTATTTACAAGTGGTGGCTTTATTTCAATCATTTACACATTTCTAATACATGCATTATTTCACTGAATACGTGCTAATTACTAAGTAGTAGTCGTTTGCTGACAGAATCTTTACATTCAAGTGCATTCAGCGAAGCTGACTGTAACCCTGTTAGAAAATGTAAGCGGACCATATACTACGTGTTTGAGTGCTGAGTGCAGAAAAGCAAATGCATCTATCTGATGCCGCTAAATGCCACTTTCTACGCTATTATCATGTACAGTAGAACCTGTCTGAAGCAGCCACCTAATGGACGACAAGAATAGAGGGATCCATTTCACGCTCTCTGCCTATTTCTAGCTAAGCTCTGATAACGTTTTGCGCGTGTTGGGATCAATGTATATGCTTTGAACCTACATACCCAGAATCACAATTTCAAAGCAACTTTACAAGTAAGTTTTTGGATATGTTGATGGTAATTTGACTGGCAGCCGTTGCTATGGTAGCAACGCTTCAGGTCAGGTTAGTTTCAAACTATTCAACAGAATGTTTATTAAATTGTAAATTCACCAAAGACATACAATTCGAACACCTCAGCACGGACTTTCCGATTTTCAAGATGTAAATAATCATAATAAAGATTGTCAGCTCGCAAGCGATGTAATTGATTATGACGTCAACTAGTTGAGTAGCAGATTGGATCCCTCTATTAGCAACTATGTGCAGGCTGTCTCTTAGTATGAGTGATATGCTATAATATATGACAGTTGTTGTAGCAGTATGACCCGGTTTTTTAGACACGTGGTATTCTGACAATCTGTGTTGGCGATACGCCACCCTTTTGTTTCAAGTGTCCCCGCGGTCTCTTGCACAGGGTTGACTGCGCATATTAGGTATATAGTATGTTAGAAGTATACTTTTATTCTAGTTAATTTGATCTACTATGACATTTTTTTCATGTACTACTGTGGATCACCGTATGGCTAAACGTATAATATCATTCAGTAGCAATCAATTTCACTTCAATAAAATACATTTTAAATTTCATTTCATTTGTGTATAATAAATTAGGCAATACTGCGCCCAAATGCAAGATAACAATTTCATTTTACATTTTAACCCTTTGAACGCTATAGGGAAAACTCGGAAAATCGTGTGTATGCCAGGCTGGATTATGTTGAATAGTGTCAAACTAATTTTACTGGGAGCGGTTGCTGCCTATATCAACAATACGTTCCTGTAAGATTAGTTTCAACATAATAAACAGCTTTCCTGCATGATTGTGCTAAAATTGAGAATATGGGACGTCAGTTTTCAACGGGTTAAGACATACTTGGGACCTGGACAACATTTCTTAAACATACAATGTATGCTATTCCACGAACTCCCAATATGTGTAACCTAAAGCGGCTGTGCCGGAAACTCTCTTGAATATTTTCAAATTCAATGTATTAACGCAATGTGTACATGAATGCACGCATGGACTCACGCTGATTTAAATGTGTGTGGGTTGTCGTATTTGATGTACGCACGCACACACGCACACGGTATGAACGCCAATCCAATGATATATATATATATATATATTGCACGCTCACATTTTCAATCCACACCCCACTGCGCCAATTTTAGTAGGACATGCCCTAATGCGTACACTGATGTTCAAGTGTACAAGAGCGCTCATATATTCAAACACACGCACCAACGGGCAACGGATGCCCCAGACACGCGCGCTCACACGCCTTGCACTTACGTATTCACACACGCCGAGCTCCTGCTTGCTCACATCTGAACCTACCATACGCTCATACCTGGCCACATCCATGCTCGTAGTCATACACAAACATGCATCAACGCTCAAGCAAATGCTCATAAACATACAACACTGATTCACTCAATCACTGTCTTATTTTTGTTTCGCATCGTTGCCTCCGCGCCACGATCCAATAATTTTCTTATGCGTTTTACTTAGCAGTGTCTGCCCCCGGCCTACGAGAGAGAATTGCTCGGAGATATATGTTCTTTAATACACGCGGTTTGAAATCTTTGAGAACTACCATTTTATGGCTATACAATGTCTTTTCTCGGGCCCTAGATATCTGAGTCGAGGCGGTATCGCCTGCGGTAACGTACATAACTTCGAAACTGGTGACCCCGATATTTTGATCCACGACGTGCCGCACCCAGTAGATGCATCAAGGGAAGAAGCTTTCTTAAAGATAATTAATGATAATTAATGCTCTTAGTGAAAACGATGACGAGCAAATAACCTTAGTTGACCTTTTTGAGCGGATGCCTAGGATTTCCTCTGATCCGTTCAGTGCTAAATATGTGCTTCAAATGCTTCAATTTATCTGCCGATATAGTAATAACAAACATAAATTGTCGGCCTGATGTTGTGACCTTTCACATCACTACTGGCAGGATATTACAGACAGTACACGATACGCCAAGACTGGACGACAATGAGTTAAGAAAGCGCCAAAGTATTAGAACGGCAGCAAAATTAATCGACAATGTATTCAAACATCAAAGCAGTTATATACAGACGCAAATGAAATAAGGTGACTCGAGCAAAATCTTGTGTAAACGCTTGGACATAATGTGGAAGAGTTCGCGGTCATGGCTGCCTATCTATAAAAACAAAGGTCATCCAACAAACCCGTCTAATTACAGGCCCATAACTTTACTCAGCTGTCTCGGTAAATTATTTACTTCAATTCCCAATGATAGGTTAAAGAAATATGCGGAACTTTATGAGATAGTTACTGAAGCACAAACGGGATTCAGGAAGGGCAGATCAACCATGGATAATACATTTTCTTTTCATTCAATAATAGAATTACTTCAGTTTCAGAAAAAAACATTATTTTGTTGCTGTATCGACTTCAAACACGCTTTTGACACGGTTTGGCGAATACTGTTATGGGAAAAATTGATCAAAGCAAACCTCAGCGGGAAATGTTATAGTGTTATTCGAAGTATGTATAAAAACATAACGTCATTTGTAGGCTAACACATAATAATCTAGATTCTGCTATTTCCCCTGTGCAACTGGAGTGAGGCAGGGAGAAACACCCTCCACGTTTTTATGTTCAATCTCTATAAATGACTTGAAGAATGGTTACATGACAATAATAGTGTAGGTCTGCAAACAATTAGCTCATTAGCAGACACCAAATTGCATCTACTTTACTTAACACTGTTACTGTATGCAGACATTATGGCACAATCTGCAAACAGCCTACAGAATACATTGAATAGTTTTAATGAGTGTTGTAATCAGTGGAAATTAGTAGTAAATTTAAGCAAAACAAAAGTGGTGGTCTTCTCCAAACATAAACGATTAAAACAAGGGATATTTTACCTAGGAGATGAACAGATTGAAACTGTGATGAGTATTTATTATTAGGACCACTTTTCAAAAGTAGTAACAGTTTTTACTCATGCAGAAAGCGAAATATTAAACAGGGAAATAAAGCAATGTTCCAATTACTCAGAAAAAATCCGAGAACACGATATACCGATTGACCTCCAATGCAGCCTGTTCGACAGCGTGATAATGCCAGTTATCTTATATGGGTCCGAAGTATGGGCGTTCGAAAATCTAGATATGTTCAAAGCATGCCAAATTCAATTTTTTAAATATTCGCTACATGCAAAGAAAAGCACTCCAACTGTGATGATGTATGGCGAAACTGGTCACTATCCGTTGAGTATAATGGTCAAAACGAATATGTTACGGTTCTGGGCAGATCTGGTTAACGCAGGCTATGGCAAATTGTCATCACTCCTTTATTTTGTCCACCGAGAACGGGAAAATGACCAAAACCTCAACTTCAAATGGCTTCAGAAAATAAAATTGATACTTCAGGAAATAGGAGACGAGGACTTAATGAATGCAGACTTTATCTTTAAAAACCGCTTGGTGAAACTGACAAAGGAAAAAGGAAAATTTACAAACGCAGTATGTCCAAATGTTGGGGGGGGGGGAGGAGCGGGGGGGGGGGGGGAGCGCAGGAATTAAAAAAGTTGGATTAAAAGAAGTGTCAAGTCCGTAATAACGATGTTTTGTTTGTTGTTATTTTTTGTGGCGCATTGATCAGGACTATTAACAAGTGATGCCTCACAGCGACAAAAACGAATGCGCAAAATGGTGCGTTCAAACGGGGTTCAGGGATTAATTTTATTGGAAAATTTGTCAAAATATCAGTTTATATGATAAATAAAATCTTAAATTCTGTCCCATTTAATATCACTATTATCAACCTCGTCGAAAAGTATTACATTGCACGAGTGCAATGTGATAATTTTCGACTCGGTTGATAATAGTGATATTAAATGGGACCTCATTTCAGAACTGTTATTTATGTACTATACAAACTATGACCTGTTGATTGGGTGGGATTCTTTTCTATTGAAAGGTTGCTGTTGCTCATTGCGACACACCTTGACTATACGCTATATTGGTGTCAATATGCATAGCTTAATCGACACATTTGTTAAACTTTATTTGATAATGCACTTTCTGTATTTAATTCAGATTTTTAGGAATGCATATCAAAATACTTTCCTATGATCAATGAGTCGTCCTCCTTAAAGTCAAATTGATGGATAACAAATGAAAGAAAAAAAAATACCAACCAATCCCATCCTCTTCACCAACAAGCACAATCTAACTTCTAATTTAATTGTATGTATATTCCATTTAAGTAAGCACTTACGAATTGAATTTCTGGGAGAGGGCGGACATAGGTTGTTAGAACTTGTGCCCAATCCCTTTGTACACATGATACACTACAATATGTTTAAAAAAAATTGAATTTCTAGCTTATACTACACTCATAAATGTAAGATCAGCAGAGATGTTCACAACATTCTTGCAGAATAGAAAGTTTATTTCTAGCTATTCCCCACCGATTTCTAGCTAAGCGCCACCCACGCCTTACTTGTGTTGGGATCAATCAAACATTGACTTTCCAGAGTCCCAGTATCAAGTTTACTATACAGGTAAGCTGTTGACTATTTTGAAACTAATTGGCATGCGTGTTGTTGCTACCTATGCCATCAACAGCGCAAACTCAAATTAGTTGCAAAATGTTCAACAGCGTATTTTTTAAATCCTTTCATGACTAAGACGGCCCAAACCGGCCTATTATGTGGTCTTAGCCTAGCCAATGCACATTTGCAGGTCAAAAGAAATTTTACCACTGGAGTGACTGGCTCGATAACAGGGCCAGTTATTCCAGTGGTAAACTTTGCAACAAAATATTATTCTTTTGGCCTCCAACTGGACATGTATTTAGGAATTATTTTATTCTTCGTGACCAAATTTAGCCATTGGAGGGCTAAACAGAAAACCAACACAAACATAGAAATATGTACACCGGACGGACTATTCCAGCTTCATGATGGAGTGTTTCTGCCAATCATGATTGTGACGTCAGACTACCTGTGACGTAATTGATTATAACGTCATATACTCGAGTGACAGATCGGAGTTATCCGTTGTTTGTTTCAGCAATTGGTTAGTGTCAGAGATATATCATCAGAAATATTCTGAACAAATATGCTTGAAAATAGTAAGCAACGATTGACTACTGTTAAATAATAATAATAATATGCCAGATACATAGCTTCAGCTACACAGAATATATCATAAGTCCACGTTGATTTAGACATATACAGTGGAATCCAATACAACCCTCAGCTGCGCATGCACTTTCTTTCGGCAGGTATCCAGCTCCTTTACAGAATCTTTAGTTTAAAATCGTAAAAAAAATGCGATTGTGCACGGACATTCTGAGGGGGCACCTACCTGTACGAATCACCCTCTTTTAATCGAAGGGTAACATTTGGAATATGTATACCGGTAGCTCTACAATAGTAGACATTCGGCCAATATATTGACAGTTCGCTTTCCAAACTGATGGCCGTGTCCTGCAACGGTTCCCGTTTCTTGGTTGCTGGATTGCACGTGGGTCTTTAGGAAGAAATTCCGGGATCGGCTGTGAACCAAGGAATCGGTTCCTTATTCCAATTCCTGTTTCTGACAGCCTAGGATGTTTCAATATGTACATTTATTCCTAACGTTACAGTCACATTTCCAACATCAGCATCGTCATGTATGCGCTGAGATTTTCTTCCGCGGAGCGACGGATACGCTTGGCTGATATAATAGAGAGGTTCTCCCTGTTTGTCATGCTGCCTCTCTACTTTACGACGGGTCCTTTCCGCAAAAGTGGTCGGGTTATCTCCAGGGATAGGAGGGTTTTTGCAGAAGGGGTGCTACGATATACGGTGTTCCTGATATATGCATAAAGGTGGAAAGTGTTGCTGGTGGCTTTTTTACCCATGTGGTTTTTAATCTTCCCAAACTAAATCAGGGTTAACCGATTCTCTCTCAGGGCACACATGTACCAGGGAACAGGAACGGGTGGTGGGGGTGGGTGGGTGGGTGGGGGAACGTAAATTATGTCGGGGGGGGGGGGTAACCTAATTTTGATGTCTCATATGCAGAATTCTCAGTCGGACATAGGTGTGCAAGCGATTCGTGTCCTCGTCGTCAGATATAAAGTCACTCTTACTCTGGTCATCGCTCGGGAGGCGGCAGTACCTGTTCAAGTGGCATGTAGGTGTCTCTCGGGCACTAACTTAATGGATCCGGGAAAGAGAAGGCGACTATGCTCGGGAGGAATCTGCGGAAATTCTCCCAGCAGTCAATTCGTCACTAGCGGTCCATACCGTCCTTTTCGTCTATAATATTTTAATCGGTCGTGAAAGTCATTGTACCAATTTCCTAAGTCAGCTAACTACTTCTTAATGTGGAAAAGGCTCTTACACTTTTGCTTTAATGTACAGTAAAAGGTTACCTTCACTTGATGTTTAGTCGATGCCATCTTATAAATGCGATATTCTCTGCAGTCATCCAGGGCGGCCCTTCTGGGTGTGCGCTAGACAATAGTATTAAAGTGAAATAACTGCTTTGAAAGGATGCCAATGTTTAGGTTATGCAATATCCTGTATCCTCGCTAAAGCAGGCGCGACTCTTCAGCTCGGAGCCGAAGACTGCCTTGAGTGGCATCAAGAAAGAGGATAACCGTACCGAGTTTCAAACGCGACTTCTGATTCGTTTAAATAAGAAGAAAGTGTTCAGGGAGTCTCTTTTGAGTCTAGGCGCCACAGTATTCTAATGCAACAACTGTCTGAGAATTGTGCGGTTGACTTAAAACAGATTCCAGGAGACCTAACGGTTATCTGAAAGGAGTCGCTAATCAACTGATGAGATCGTGCCTCAGGGAAATTTCTTTAGGGTGCGCTGAACACACGCTACTGGCTGTTACAATATTAAGTATCGTCTTCTCTGACGTGGCGGAAAAAGAAGAGTAGGGATCATTTTGACGTTTACATTGCTATAGGTGCGTGAAGAAACCAAAGAAGTAATGCTTGAGGAAAGTACGTCTGCGGGGAGCGGTTTCAACAGCGCGAGTAAGTCGCAGCATTAAGATCATTTGCAGCAAGCACATGGAAACAACATTCAAGAAAGAGCGGAAAATGTGAGCTGAAAAACAGGGTTAACTAGAGGCTCAGTTTTCCGTAACGTTTGAATTGTTTGCTACGGCTAGAATGTACGTAGCTCACGGTGTCTGTGACACAGAGCGATCGTTGCTGTTTTACCATGGAGCTATGAAGAGGGGTGGGGTGGGGTGGGGTGGTGCTGGTTGCAAATTTAAAGGGACAAGTGAGATGCGGCGGGCCTAACTTTCATTTGGAAGCAAAATGCAACTTCGATCGCAGCACTATTGTATTTCTTCATGCTGCGTGAAGAGCTGAGGACGCCACCCACAAATTTGGTCCCAAACTTCACGTCGAGCGGAGCACAAGATTGTCGTCAGAATTTGGCAACTAAGACAGACGATATCTTCAGATAATTTGGAACAAAATTAGGTTGCATTAAAAGAAGATTGAGACTTCTCTCAAGGTAACGCACCGGGCGGAAATACCCATAGCGTCAAATATGCAAGGAATACAAACTGCAGATATTAGTGCAACTAAGATTTAACACAATTCACAAAGTTTGAGTTGAAGAAGTTTGTCACAGTCCTTTTGCAATCACTTGGTCTAGGTTCTGCTACTGCGGACACCGCTGTCTTTGAATCAACCTTGGCAGATATATTCCCAAGGCGCAACGTCATGCAATGACTTAGTCCTCGGCGGCCATAGATCATAACGCCGCAAAGATGATGGCAGAATTCCAGGCAGAATAGTTTGCATAGTTCCATGGAACAGATGTAGATAAATCATTTGCGGATGCGTATTTCACAGAATTTCGGAGGCAGGAGGCAGCGCTGCACAAGTTTCGAGTTACAGCATAACCTTTTAAGTTCGTGCAGTAAAAAGTGCAGCTCCGCAAGATGTTCCATCGCATGTTCTTCAAACTGAGGCACGACGTGAGCACTAGTGGAGCACAAGGTGGAGCTTGGATGGAGACGAGCATCAAGCTTAAAGATTGTTCTACTTCCATGGGAGGCAAACGGCAACGGAATCCAAAAGCGGTCACAATGTTTCTTAGAAGACAGACTTATTCAGGTTCGTCCGTGAAGGCCACACCGTTTCTGTGTTTCTGTTTTTCCCACAGCGGGCGGAAATGCGAAGTAGCGTGCACAAAGTGTGAGCGGCACAGGGAGAAGTATAGAGTTCACAGAGGAGATGGTGGAAGAATTTAGAATGTTGATTTGGCCACTGAACGGCAGCCTTTCAAAAAGGAGATTGCGCACTATTACTGTAGAGGAGCAGAGAAAGACAACCGTCGACTGGAGTGGCTAGTAAACCATCAGCGCGAAATCTGACAGCACTGGTTGGGTCTGGTCTCTTTTCAGGAAGAATCAGCTCATTTTATGCAGGCTGGCTCTGCATCTCATTACCTTTTGACGAGTAATCAGCGTCTTGGAAGTGCCTTCAGCCAGCTCGGTCGGCGACGCGATGGACTGAGCTCCGGCAGCATCTAAGTGAAACAGGCTAGCCAAACAATGTACAACACATATAGGCCCACCCAGTCAATGGCATCATGCGGACCTGGCCATGTCTTGCTCTATGAGAAAACATATTTACTACGAGGGTACTCTCAGTGGCCAGCGCATGCGCAGAATAAGTAAATCGTCCCTTTGACTTTGCATGATTGCACATTCATATTGCTATCCATCGGGGTACCTATAGTACAGCCGGCATTTACTGGTACCAGGTTGGGTAAGCCTTCCCGTTACCCGACCACACATTATTGACCATTGCAGCAATTATCCCTGACACTAATGCCCAACATACCATGTGCCATTTATACAACTGACCAATCGGTTGCGCAATGAGAAACCCATAACTGGTGTCAATGATCAATGCAAGGGTTCCAGAAAAACAAATGGGCCAGAAAAATGATAATTTGTGAGGGAAAAGTTTCTGTATACCAGCCACTATTGACCCCTAGAGAAAAATCCATTGGCTCATGCGACTAGCATAGCAAGTGTCATTTACAAATCACGCTATGGTAACAGGCAGCAACTTGGAGAGGAAATGCAAGAATATACGTGTCCTTGAGATTATTGATCAACATAAATACAATTGATCAATGGGGCAGCCTCCCCTGACACTAATGTCACATTTGTCATGAAGATTGCCTCCAAACTGAACTCCAGACACTCTCAAAATGTGTAAACTTGCGTTTATGAGGTGAAACAACATATACAAAGACATTATTGCCATCACAATCCATTAAATATTTCAAAAGTTCAAAATTCCTGCCCAAATACTCGAATTTGATTGGCCAATACATACCATTGGCAATCTACTGTCTAGATACTCTTACGTCGAATATTTCCGCTTTATCTCCCCAACATTAATTTACATTACCTATATTTACTGGGAGTAAACACTATTGTGAGCAGTGCCGTGTTCGGTAGTGCCGAGCGGAGGCGAGAGTTCTACGGACAGCGGGCGGTCGCGTGAACTCGTTACTCCTTATTCAGTAATGGGGAGGTCACGTTCAGGTCATTCGCGTTACTGAACGCAGTAAAGATAAAGATGTGATATACAGGTATAATGTGGACAATATGTGTATCTGTAACTGAGCAACTGTATCATGTTTATATTCGTGTACTTCAAATAAGTTATTGAAGAAAAAATCTTGAATTGAAAGGACTTTACCAAGTTTACCCATTGATCATAATCAGCTAAGTGGCGTGTAGGATGACGTCATAATCATTACGTCATAAATGATTCTATTTGGCCCCTCATTATCTCTTAATAGTCCGACACGTTGCACAAAGTGTATATTTTTACAATTTAATGAACGTGCTGTCGAATATTTTGAATATTTTGAAACTAATTTGACTGTGCGCTGTTGCTGCCATAGGCAGCAACATCACCCAGTCAAACTAGTTTCAAAATATTCAACAGCTTGCATTGCACAGTTTTCTGAGAATTGATAGTCAGGGACGTTGTGTGGGTAGAGCCTAGATTGAGATGAGATGGGAATAGCTAAAAGTGGAAAGGTTCACCGAATCCCTGGTTAATAATGCAGTGAAGTATTTTCCTTCGGTGTGGCGGGGTGTGCCGATGCACCCGAGAACACCCAGAACAGCGTGTGGTCCTGGGCGTATCCCCATCCCGCTGACAGCGAGTTCAGTATGTTTTCCCGCGAAATCCTTTTTTTGAAAATTAGACTTTCAATGAAGTGATCCCATGAATGTCGAGTATACAGAAATACATTTATTCTGCTTGTACATTATACATACGTATCTTTTAAATGATTGATTATAAAATATAATATAGTGAAGTTATGAAAAGTGTCTGTGCGCGCGCGTGTGTGTATGCATACGTGCGTGCGTGTGCGCATTACTGACACGTGCGTGCGTCTGGTGACTATATAACCCATCCGACCTGACCGAAGAGTGGTGAAAATAACACCCAATCAAAACAGGATCTATACCCGTGGTCAGTCTTGATTCATTAATCTATATATGTCATCTTACTCAATGCAAGATCATCAGAAAAATCGATGATTTAGAATCCAACGACTAAACATATGTAACAATCACTGGTATAGCAGTAATACTTGCCATCTTTCAGCATTCAAATCATTCAAATCAAATTATCAATATTACCGCTTCTTGTGTCACCTTAACGTTAGTGATCAAGCCGGCAAGAAACTCCACCTGCAATGGTCTTAAGAATGCCCAGTTGCAGGACAAGAGGATGGTATTTTTTTTAAGTTACCACTGCAATGACTGGCTCGGTAACCGAGCCAGTCATTCCAGTGGTAAATTGTCAAAACTACAATTCCCTTGGCCTGCAAATAGACGCTGGCTAAACAAAAAATCGAATTTTCTTAACAATTTCCCCTTTGGCGGTTAATCTGGTCAAACACTTTCTCTGTAGTTATCAGTTGTAAATTTACAAAAAATGGTCTTCCCTTGGCCTGCAAACATTATAATTGTGTTGAAAATTTTTGGCAATTAAATGGTTAATTGATAAGAGTTGCATCCTGGGCGCTTTAAGGCGCTATTGATATGAGAGGAGTTAAATCAATGCATTGTGGTGAATTTAATAAAAAACCCAATTTGAACGAAATACTTTGCATCCTCTGGCACCTGCTTGCGTAATACTTGGTAATCGTTGTTGCAACTCACTTTTTCAGAGTATCCATCTATCATCTGCCCTCATATGACGTCATAATCAGCTAAGCGGCGTCTATGGTTACGTCATAATCATTACATCATCAAAGATTCTAGTTGGCCTGTCTTAACTCTTAATAGTTCGACACCTTGTACGAATTGTGTGTCTCTACTATTTAATAAACAGGCAGCAACAGCGCCCAGTCAAATTAGTTCCAAAATATTCAATAGCTTACCTGTATAGTTTTCTGGAAATTGATAGCCAGGGAGTTCAGATATTGATCGATCCCAACTCATGCCAGGTGTGGGTGGAGTTTAGCTAGAGATGGGCGCGGCATGGCTTAAAATAGAGAGGTCCAAAAACTGTCGACTAGACCCGCAGGCTAGGTACTATTGTGGCCACGTGAACGGTCTCCTTGCATACATGATCACGGCCAGCCCATCTAGATCGATTATCATAGTTGTGCTATCTAATGTAATGTAGACAGGCTCATGAAATCCACGTTATTGGGCGTACTTTGTTGTGGTGAATGCGCAATAAAAATCGGTATCGGTTATGTACACACCTCATGCCGCACGTATATCCTGGCTTCTAATAATAGCTTGTATTATAGTCAGCCAAATAAATCAGCGCGGGCATTCGTGTGACAAGTCTACCGATAACTACATTCTGTATTGAGATAATTGTAAACCTATTGCAACATTTATAAGGTAGGTTAACCTCCCTTGTGTCAATTTAACCTTTTAAAGGTCAAGTCGACCAAAGAGGAGTTCTGCAGTAGTCTTGAGGATCGTCGAAGTGCAGGTCTAGACAACACTATTTTAGAAAATGTACTAATGGAATTACTCGCTCGGTAACCGAGCCAGTCATTCCAGGAGTACATTTTCAAAATAGACTTGGACAAATGGACACTGACTAAGCGAAAATGTAGATATTCTTGATCATTAAACATTTAATCTCGAAAAACTAAAAGATTTTGACAAATTGAAAGGTTAATTGATAAAAGCAGCATTTTCAGGGATTTGAGGAGTTGCTGACACAAGAGGGTGTTTAAAATAATACAATTATGGCCTGTGTATCTCTATAAATCTGTTTCACATAGAAAATACATTTCACCTTTCCAGGGTCTCCGTCGATGATCTTCGGCATATGACGTCATACTCAGCTAAGCAGTGTGTAGGATGATGCCATAATAATTATGTCATACATGATTCCATTAGGCCTGTCTTTAACTATTAATAGTCCGACACGTTGTACGAACTGTACGTCTGTACAATTTAATAAACATGCTGTTGAATATTTCGAACCTAATTTGACTGGGCGCTGCTGCTGCCATCTATCATCTGGCGTCATATGCCGTCATAATCAGGTAAGCGACGTGTAGGATGACGTCATTAATGATTCTATTTGGCATGTCTTTTACTCTTAATAGTCCGACACGTTGTACGAATTGTATGTCTCTAATATTTAATAAACATGCTGGTGAATAGTTTGAAACTAATTTGACTGGACGCCGTTGCTGCCACAGGCAGCAGCAGCGCCAAGTCAAATTAGTTTCAAATTATGCAACAGCTTACCTGTTGAGTTCTGTGGAAATTGATAGTCAGAGTTCAGAGATCAATCGATCCCAACACGAGCGAGGTGTGGATGGAGCTTAGCTAGAGATGGGCGGGGCATAGCTAAACGTGGACACATCCGTTCGATCTATTCAGCTTTTTGCTATGGACATTTGGAACCATCAACACATAGGCCGGAATATCTAATACAACCTATGCTAATCATTATTCGTATATCTGTCGTGATCTGAATCGCCAGTATTTCAATTTTAAGCGTTGTTGTACGTTGTTGTTACTATTTAATAAACATGCTGTTGAATATTTTGAAACTAATTTTACTGGGCGCTATTGTTGACATCTTACCTTATAGGTTTCCAGAAATTGATACTTAGGGATTTTAGGGATCGGTCGATCACAACACGGCGAAGAATGGTTGGAGCTTAGCTAGCGATTGACGGGGAACAGCTAAACTGGATTCCTCCATTGGCAGCACAGTTTGCGCAAATATTCAACAATCGACTGTCTATGGCTTCAGCTTTTTTGCTTTTTTCTTTTTTTTAAATCGCACGCTTACGCAGTCGGACAAACTTCACGGAGGAACTCCTTTATAAAGGCTTGCAACACCCCACCACCCCACCCCCACCCCCAGAAAAAAATAGTAAACTGGTAAGCTTGATTAATATTACACGAAAACAAAAAATAAATAACATATCTAACTAACGAACATTAATACAATCTATAAATGCATACGGCTTAAACGGTATAGATACAAAACAATAAGCTGAAAAAGATCTGATAGCAAAACAAAACTTAACAAAGTCATTACTACTCACTCCAGGTGTGGTAGTAGGCCCGTGTGGCGAGTGCAACTGTCCAACAATTGAAAAGTGACTCGTCAATCAATGACAAATAAGTCAATCATTGACGCCAGTGGGCTGATTCTTTAAAGATCAGCGGACAGTGTAGTATTTGGGTAGTATACACCTGTGCAAAAGTTAAGCACCACCCTATTTTTACGCACATGCGAGGGTATATTCATGTGCTATGAAGAAAGCAATAGCATAAACATTTATGTACCCATCCATCTTAGTGCAAGACGTAATAATGCAACTAGAGGAATGCTGATTATGATGGTGGGGAAACACTGTATGTTTTTGTTTGAACTTGAAAACGAGGCCTGAATATGGTTACGTTGACACAACTGACAACTATTGCCCTACAGTTGACACACGTGGCTAGATTGTCATTAATGGTGTCTGAAAACGAAGTTTAACATCTGTGCACGAGTTTGAGACTGTCATTATTAATACCGGGTATATCCACCTTGTGCCTGGATGACGGCCTGGACACGACGTCTCATGCTGGTCACCAACCGACTGATACGCCATTGTGGTATTCGTTGCCATTCAAGATGGAGTGCGTGTGTTAATTCCTGTAGGTTCTGCACAGGAGGATCCCTCCTTCTCACCATGTTTCCCAGAATGTCCCAGATATGCTCAATAGGGTTCATGTCAGGGCTCCTTGCTGGCCATGGTAGGGTTTCGATGGCATTCTGGCGGAGGTATTCATGCACAGCTCTAGCACGATGTGGTCGGGCGTTGTCATCCATGAATATAGGGTGGGTTCCAGGTGCATGATTTACAAAATGAGGGACCACAACTCTATCCAGTATGGAATCTTGATATCTTTGTCCATTTAGTGTTCCAGGTACAGTCAACAGATCCAGCTTACAATCAAATGAGATGCACCCCCATATCATAACGGAACCTCCACCAAATGGAACTTCTTCCATGATGTTACGTTGGTCGTACGCCGTGCGTCTGGACCTCCATACACGAGTTCGACCATCTGTGGCATGAAGCAGGAACCGACTTTCATCGGACCAGTGTACCCGTCTCCAGGACCTCATGTTCCAGTGTCTTCTTTCGTTGCACCACCTCAGACGCTCCTCTTTGTGGTGTGCAGTGAGGAGAGGACGTCTGACAGGTCTCCTAGCTTTCATGCCAGCAGCATACAGTCTCCTTTTGACGGTAGACATTGACACTCTATTGCGCGTTTTCCATTGCTGGCTGAGCACTCTGCTGTTGGTGAATGGAGATCTCCTAACAAGGCGTACTAGGGCTCGATCATCACGGGCAGTAGTCTTCTTCGGTCTTCCAGATCTAGGCCTGTCCTTCACCTCGTTAGTTTGCCCATGTTTTGCAATCAAACGACTGATTACAGTATGGTTAATGTTCAGCTGTCTGCCAATCTCTCTGCATGACATACCAGTGGTATGCATGCCTATGATTTGCCATTTCACACGATCACTTAACCTTCGTCTTGCCATAGCGGTTCACAATCAAGAGCTAATTCTCTCTGTACAAATAAACCACGGTCATGAACACAAAATTCCTAATCTTGTCGCCTAAATCTGTATGTAATGTTCTACACCTCAAACTGGACTTTTACATAACTGAACACGTGTGCTGTTTCCCGCCACGCACGGACATCAAGCGGCGTGAAGTCATGCATGCATGTGCATTTCGTACTTGGAATTATGTCAGCTAACGCGGGGACAAAAAGTATGGCAGCCTAGTTGTACCATCATGTTTCTACGTTCTATTGTTTTTGCTGGTGCTTAACTTTTGCACAGGTGTATATAACACATATAGTAGGCAGGAAAATTACAGAAACATAGATGCGCTCTTGTTTACATTTTCGATTTGCTTTATTGTACGGTTTTGTAAATTACCCTGGAACAAATAACCCTATAAAACCCTGTGCAAGTTTCTAAAATTACCCGGGACAATTTTATAATTCAATGCCAACTTACTTTATCGATTGATTATTAAATTACCCCAGTCTGTTTATTTGTTAACATGAAGTATTAACGATAGCAATATCAAAATGCAGACTAAAATGAATTACAAGACACAGATTAATTAAAAGACACAGATAAAACAGTTGTAGTAATTGAATGATTTACGCTAGTGCCGGCTCATTTATTTTTACAGTTCCCAACTTTATTGAAACTATGTTTGTTTTGCACCATATGTCTTTGAATAGTTTTTCTTTACCATGCTGTTTTAATCTAAAATATTAGTAAGGAATATGATTCAGCAGCAATGAACGAAATATTGCCTTTATTGCTCTATTGTGATTGTCCATAGATGGATTTTTCATCTGCACACACCGATGTTTCCAAATGGCCCAAACACCTATGGTTAGCATTGTTATTAAATTAGTTTTATCAGACTTTGCGATATTTACACCGCTTGGTCCAAATTCTCTAAATAAGACTACATGTGTTTCCAGGACAATGGGCTTAGCTCCAAATTGTGCCAAGATTTGGCTGATATACTCCCAAAGTCATGACGATATTGGACATTCTGCAAATAAATGCTCGAGATTGTTTCCTCGTCTGTTTGACATAAGTAACCCTACTACTACCACTGCCACTACCACCAGCACCACAACCACTACTACTACTACTACTACTACTACTACTACTACTACTACTACTACTACTACTACTACTACTACTACTACCACTGCTGCTGTTGTTCCTGCCACTGCGGCTGCTACAACTACTACTATTTGTCGATAAAATTAGTATAGGAGTATTGATAGCCACCATTTTTAATTGCTTGGTTGAGAAGGACGTTTTCAATATTGTACTGTACATGGTCGTTCACCAGAACACCCTTTTTAGCCACTATATCTATGGATAAGTACGCTACACCCAAGTGTCTCCTTATGACAAATCAGATGGTGTGTCTATCGCACCCTTTTGCTCCTTGCATAGACATTTAACATTTACTAAAAGTAACAGAATTAGGGTAAGAGTGACTAAGTCTATACTATCAGCACAGGCCCTAAAATACTCATCTTCAAGATTATTTAAATACATACTAAATAAAAAGGCAACAAGCTTTCTCCCTGACGTACTCTAGTTAAATATTCCAAGTTATCTGCCAGTTCTTTTGGCTCTCACACCTTTAACACCTATTTTTATTAGCTTTTACTACAGGCAATCTCGCACCGCCTAAGCAAATGCTTTGGAAAAGTCTACAAATGTACATAATAATTGGGTGGGAGATCAGCCCATACATGGCAAATACGTTATCCGTTGTGCCCAGGCCTGCTCTGAAGCCAGCTTATGCTTCGATATATACGTACTTGATGTCTGCCCAAACGTTTAGTCTATTGTTGAGTAGGCCTACCTGGTAAATAACTTGCCCACCGTACTTAAAAGTGGGATGGTGCACGTGCGCCCCACCCTAACCCACCACCCACAACCCAACCGCCCCAAATCACGACTCACCACCTACCTGCCTCAACATCAGCCCGCGCCATCCCACCCCTGCTGGCATGTCCGTCCGCCGGCGCGCCCGCCCGCCAGCCCGCCTATATGCACGCACGCACGTATAATCCAAGAAAATATTTTTGAAAGTTTACAACTGGAATCTCTGCCTCCGGTACCGAGTCAATTGTTCCAATGGTAAAACATTATAAAATACTCGTCTCTTGGCCGGCCATGGAACATTCCTCCAGACCACTGCTAACATTGGTTTCGGAGGACTTAGCGCGCACGCACACGCGTACGCACACACACAGCCACTCCACCCCGTGTATCATCTGCAATTGTCAAGCTAGCCAAAATAGATTTTGCAGTGGTCTGCATGAATGTCTAATTCTAGGCAAAGAGAAGCGTATTTTTTAAAGTTTACCACTGGAATGACTGACTCGGTAACCGAGCCAGTCATGATCACCTTACTAACACCTAGGCGCCAAAATGATATACGGGAAATGTACAATTCCTTTGTGCTGATTGCAGAATCTTTAATTTACGGTAACTCAGTTAATACTGAAAAGCCGGACAAAACAAGTTTATGAAGCGATCTTTAGCAATATTCATTAGCAGGTGAAGAGAAGACTATTTTTTAAAACCTTACCACTGGAACGACCACGGGTGTCTTGTTCTGGCAAGTAGTTTGCCGTGTTTATATAAGACTATCCGGTGGCCACTCCTAACCAATATGTTTTTTCTATATACACAATTATTCGGTGGTCAGTCATAATTACAGCTCTTGTCTTTATTTGTCATGATGTTATTTTGCATGGAGCGGATTACGTGAGTGGGGAATGACTTGATTTATATCATATCTTTTTCAAAGCAGCCATAGGAACTGTGCTACTGTAATTTACCATGTCTTATTGACATGTCTTATTCACCAACCGTGAGGGAGGCACGCACGCATTCACGCACCCACGCACACAGCACTCCCACACTAAACCATCTCACCCATCATGTCTGTTTTGCTTTATCTGTACATGTTTCACAAACAAAACCTGTTTATTATATACCATAATTGCACAAATACATATATGTTTTATATTTTAATATGAACCATACTGCCTAATCTGTTCTCCTATTCACCCATCCCTCCCGGAGTACATCCGTGCATCGGCCTGTGCATGTGCCCAATCAATCCTCTCAATAACACCTTCAAGAGCAGCACCGTAAATTGGAAAATTAATCACTATATACACCCCTGAAGTCATTCTTTGAATCGTGGCTGGTTTAGCAACGATATGTATGTACTTTCATTGCCTGATTTGAACCGAGAGTTTAGAGACCGAGTTATTCCCCAGTGAAACCCATGTATCGCAACATGAAAACAATAAGCTGTTGATTATTTTGAAAAGACACATTGTTGTTGTCGTCGTTATTGTTGTTTGTGTTTGTTGTTGTCGTCGTCGCCACCGCCGTCGCCGCCGTCGTCGTCGCTGCCGCCGCCGTCGTCGTCGTCGTTTTGTTGTTGTTATTGTTGTCATGGCAATGCTGTTCAGCCAAATTATTTAAAAATATTAACATAAAATTTCTCAAACGATAAAGAAGATGATCTAATTTGTGTAGTGGTGTTGACAGCGTTAACATTTTATACGATTATAGAATGATGATGTGTTGCTGTTGAAAATGTGTATGGAGAAATGACGAAACGCTGTTGTGTGGGTGGGTTACCCCCCATACACCCTCTGGCTACGCGCCTGTTTATATATGATATATCTGTTGCAGCGAGAATCCGTGGCTAGAATATGAGTAGAAACACGTAAATGCATGCGGTAATTCGATGTTATGTGTACCTGTGGGGGCCTACTGGTCTACGAATACCGATAGACTGTATTACAATTTTCTGAAACCGCTTATAGGGCAGTTTAACTTATAATCTCTTAACTAATGCTGTTGTAAGCTACATAGACACCATTGGCTGCAACATATGCAGCAGACATTTCGACTCTGCAATAATTATTACTTACAGTTTTGAAACCAGCGTGACAAGGGTGTGTTATGATTAATGAGGACATGTTTATAGTACTGACAGCACCTATAGAAACAAGCGTTATTGAGCCAGCAAGATGTTAGCTTATTTGTCTGAAAGCGATAGTTTATATTAGACCTGCACGCATGTATTACCGGCCCGATCTGGACTAAACTTTCACCACGTGTCCGTAGCAATATTGCCCATATAATATCGAATATCGTTTACATGATACCTGTCGTAATTCTGGGTAGAACGCCCCTGCAAGAAGGCGCCCACGAACAGTCGCAATCGCAATAAATTGAAGTGTGGGAAATTTCTCGATTAAAATCGATCAAATAAAACAATTAAAACGGCTTCCCATTCTCGAAATTGATGTTTTTTACCCGCTCAACTTCCTTTGGACAAACTGGCCTGCCCCTTAATCCCTAATGAGGCATTCCACATTTCAGCCCGTCCTGCTTGACGGTTCTAGAGAAGAAGACGGTTATTTTTTTGGCGAAAACTAAGTCATCCAGCATGGCTGCCGGGGATCCTGGCCTATCAGCCGGTATTAAGCAAACTTGGTTCAAGCCTAGCCGTAGAGAAGATATATCAAAATTTAATTCTGTAGGCATGGTGGTTTTAGAGAAGTTGATTTCTGAATATCTAAAAGAAATTGCCGAAATTCCAAGATGGCCGGCAGCATAATCGACCAATTTGATTCAGTCATTTGCGAAAACTAGCCATTATGGGTCACTATCAGCGTGCCACGTTTCGCCTTTCTGGACCACTCGGTGTTGACGATACTCAAGGTTTTCGACTAGTTGAGCGGAATAATATTTCATCCGCTGGTGCAGTTTACAAATACAAATACAGTATAGTTCCAAGGAACTGCCTTCTGGTGAACACTAATAATAATAATAATAATAATAATAATAATAATAATATCTTAAATAATAATAAAATTGATTGACATCAATGTAATTGTAGATTGTATAATTGCATGTTTCTCTGGTTCCTCTGCTTTGAAAGTGACAGTTATTCTGATCAATGTCTTTTTCTACATTTCAGGGTCTGACTCCAGTTAGAACTCATGGTTGATGAAGGTGATGCCCATGCACAGATGCTGTCTAATAGACTGTTTCGTGGAGCAATTCACAACAACGACATAGAGCAAGTGAGAATGTGTATCTTGCCAAGGTGTGGATTTAACGTTAGAGAATGTGCTTCGTTTAGGGGAATACGGTTATGAAAGCAATGTTTGCCCTCTGACACTAGCATGCTGCCTAGGTCATGAGGAGATACAGGTAGAGCTGCTAAAGGCTGGTGAAAATCCCAATCAAGTTTCTGGAAATTACCGTCTGCCTGTTATGCATATGGCAGTAGAAGAAGGCGGCATAACATTGTCAATAATAAGATCTTTGATATCCTATGGAGCCGATGCCAATCTCAGAGATACGGGTGAAGAGACAATTTTGCATCACATAGTCTGTTGTGGAATTAATGATACAGATGACAACTTACTTTCTGCTGTTAAGTTCCTATTAGAAAACGGGGCAAGTTTCTATGCTCGAGCTTTCAATGATCGAAGCCCAAAACATTATGCCTGCAGTTCATGAAATTGTGATCTTGTTAATTTATTCATAACTGAAGGTTATGATGCGAATGTTGGCAATGGATTAATGTTAGCAGACGCCACTACAAGCTGTAAGATTGAACTCCTCGACATTTTTCTAGACGCAGGTGCTAGTAGACATTTAAAACCCGATGCTCTGCTCATTCCATGTTGTCAGCGTGATGACGCACTGATTGTGAGAATACTGAATACCTGTTACGTAAATATAAATATGATGATTGGTGAAACAACAGGCATGACTATTCTCCACCATGTTTGCAACTCTCGTGCCCCTATCAGTCAGATGGTATGATTATTATTATTTGCTCATGGAGCAGATCTTAAGGCAGTTTCTGCGACTGGAGACACTGTTCTAAATTATGTCGTTATAAATGCTGACTGTATTACCTTTAGCATACAATCCTCCTTTGAACATGAAGAATAATGAAAATCAGACGCCTTTAGTTACACTTATCCATTCTGTATTTCACAGACGGTATCACTCACGAGGCCCATTGCATTCTTCTCGATGGCTTCGTGCATGTGTACTCGCTTTTAAGATGCTTGTAAGCGCCGGTGCAAAGGTTACTGCGGATGTTGCGCATGAGCTCAATCAATTACGTGAGCTACACATATCTGATTATGAAATCAGTTCCACAAGATCATTAAAAGAAATGTGTCATTTTGTGATTCGTTGAGTGATTCCTGTAGGCCTACCAGTTGATGCCAGCCCGAGCAATCTCTCCATCCCTACACTATTACACGAATATTTGAACTTCCCAGAATTAATTTCATTAGTCGATAAATATTTAGAGATATTTCGAGGACTATTCATAATATAGCAACATATTTAGCAGAATTGAGACGTGCCCATATACACCAGGCACCATTATTATCAGATTGAGGAATAGCTGGCTTGTTTCCGAGTCAATAGATGAATCTAGTATATCGATCAACAATATGACGTCATAATCAACAACGTTAAATCTAGTCTGACGGTATCATCAATTACATCCTGAATTGCGTAATTATGTATGTCATAAACGCTTAAATGCCCGTCAAGTTGTACGAATTGTATGTCTTTCGTATTTAATAAGGATTCTGTTGACTATGTGAAACTAATTTAACTGGGCGCTGTTGCTGCCTTGTCAAATTTGCCTCAAAATATGTAACAACTAGTTAACCTGCACAGTTTTCTAGAAATTGATAGTCAGGTCGTCTGGGGATCGATCGATCCAAACACGATCGAGATATGGGTGGAGCTTAGCTATAGATGGGCGGGGTATAGCTAAAACTGGAAGTGTCCATTGTTGCGTCTTTGCCTTAGGCTGATAAAATAGCAGTCTAGGTATATGAGGCTGGCAGATAAATGACGCCGCTGATTAAATAGCGGTCTGGGTACAGGAGCCGGGCTGGTAAATGGCGCCGCTGATTTAATAGCAAGCTAGGTACAGGAGGCTGGCTGGTAAATGGTGGCGCTGATTAAATAGCAGTCTACGTACAGGAGGCTGGCTGCTAAATGACGGCGCTGATGAAACAGCAGTCTAGGTGCCGGAGCCTGACTGGTAAATGACGGCGCTGATTAAATAGCAGTTTACGTACAGGAGGCTGGCAGGTAAATGACAGCGCTGATGAAAGAGCACTCTAGGTACAGAAGGCTGGCTGGTAAATGACGGCGCTGATTAAAAAGCAGCCTAGGTACATGAGCCTGGCTTACAATACACGTAATACGATTAATATATAAGTTAGATTGCGACGCTCTCTCTCTCTCACTCTCTCTCTCTCTCTCTCTCTCTCTCTCTCTCTCTCTCTCTCTCTCTCTCTCTCTCTCTCTCTCTCTCTCTCTGTATATATATATATATATATATATATATATATATATATATATATATATATATATATATATATATATATATATATATATATATATATATATATATATATATATATATATATATATATATATATATATATATATATATATATATATATATATATATATATATATATATATATACAGAGAGAGAGAGAGAGCGTCGCAATCTAACTTATATATTAATCGTATTACGTGTATTGTAAGTATGCTATATTTTTCCTATTGTCGTGTGTGTGTGAGTACGTGCGTGCGTGTACGATTAATATATAAGTTAGATTGCGACACTCTCTCTCTCTCTCTCTCTCTCTCTCTCTCTCTCTCTCTCTCTGTATATATATATATACAGAGAGAGAGAGAGAGAGAGAGAGAGAGAGAGAGAGAGAGAGCGTCGCAATCTAACTTATATATTAATCGTACACGCACGCACGTACTCACACACACACAACAATAAATATATATATATATATATATATATATATATATTGTTTTCTGCCAATTAATAGTTCTGTAGGGAGAGGGCGGCTCTAAATTGTTTGTGTCCAATCCCATTGTACATATATGTTACTCTCTCTCTCTCTCTTCTCTCTCTCTCTCTCTCTCTCTCTCTCTCGTATATATATATACAGAGAGAGAGAGAGAGAGAGAGAGAGAGAGAGAGAGAGAGGGGAGAGTGCGTCGCAATCTAACTTATATATTATTATATTATAAATATTTTGTTTTCTGCCAATTAATAATTCTCTAGGTGGAGGGCGGCTCTAAATTACTTGTGTCCAATCCCATTGTACATATATGTTACAATAAAATATATGTTTAAACATGCCATACCTGAGCCTATAAGTTGATTATTTCCCGGCTAATGGAACGATCCAGTTTTAGCCATGATCCAATGAAATGAAATGATAAAATCGATCCCATATCTCTAGATATGGCATCAACAGCGCCCAGTCAAATTATTTTCAAAATATTCAACAGACGTTTTATTAAAAGTATTATGACGTAATATTCAACATCACGTGTAGGCTAACGTCATAATCAATTACGCCATGAATGGCTGGCTTTAGTCATGCTGTTGAATATTAAAACAATTTCTTGATTGGGAAGCAAAAGTAATTTCAAAATATTTAACATTTTACCTGCATAGTTTTCTAGAAATTGTGATTCAGAGAGTGCTGGGACCGATCGGTCCCAAAATTGCCAAATCGTGTTTGTTTGGAGCTCAGCTAGAAACGGGCGGGGAATAGCTAAACTGACTTCCTCCATTCTGCCGCGATGCTCCGAAAATCTGGACAATTCGGCCGTGTACAGGTTTCGTTGTACAACTAGTCATTCGATCTACACATTTTGAATGAATTATGAAATACATTGAATTACATTTTATCCTAGGTATTGGATGCGGGAACTGTTGTCGGAAGAAGTTATTAGTTTGGTTGGCGTCTATCGAGTCCCTGATTCCAGGTCCCATTCACGCCATATCTAGGCTGGTTTTATTTCAGTCTATTATTGGTAATTTCTCCAGCTTTTACACTGGTACCCATTTATAATCCTGGTTGGAGGGAGGCAAGGAGCGAAGGAGATTTCCCATGTTTTCAACGACGCTGAGATAGTGCACAGCTCAGGCGCAAATCGGGTTCTCCAGTTTAAGTAGTCCTGACTGCTAGCCACTACACCAAGCCGCCGCCAACTGTTGTCGGAGAGTAGGTGGTGTTCTTTTATATAATATCTTCTATACGTGATTGTTTTAAGGGGGACGACTGGCGGTACATAGAAAATTGTCCAGAGTTACGTCCCTGCTGCCATTGATATTCGTTCCCAGACCAATATCAGGGCATTACATAAATCACGATATCAAGACTAGTCAAGTCTAATAAATAAAGGGCTATGGATGGATCCGATCTATCCATCAAGTATACAAAGTCACAATCAATTAAATCAAATGTAGGCACAATCAAAACACATAATGAATGGGGTATCTAACTCCGTCAAGAATACATAAAAGTGCGTCACGTGTACGAATTGGTTTGTCTTTACTCTTTTAATAAACATTATGTTAAAGGTCTTGAAACTAATTAGACTGGGCGCTCAGGCAGCAGCAGTGTCCAGTCAAATTAGTTTCAAAGTATTGAACAATTTACCTGTATTATTACTCTGAAAATTTGATTCTAAGAAATCAGTTTTCGAAATAATTATATAAATCGATTCCAGCGCGCGCAAAACGTTCGTGGAGCTAAGCGGACGGGCCGTAGCTAGAAATGTATCCCTTTATTATGGATAACAGCATCTTATAGGCGTGTTAAGTCTGACGTCAGTCATATCTAATGGAGGATTCCAGTTTCTCAGCCAATCATATGCCGTCATGAACAACTAAGTGATGTGTAGACTGACGTCATTATCAATTGCGCCACGATTGACCGTAGCTAAGTTCGTCACGAAAGCTTAATTGATGACGGACCTATTTGTTGTACGAATTGATTGTCTTTACTATTTACATGTTGTTGAATATTTTGAGAACAATTTGAAAATATGCCATAGAGAGCAACTGTACCCAGTAAAATTAGTTTCAAAGTATTCAACAGCTTACCTGTATATTTTTCTGGAAATTGATAGTCATGTAGTTCGGAGATCGATCGATACCAACAGAGCCGAACTGAATTCTTGCGACGAATTAAGAACGACTATTTTTCTGTTGACTATTTTTCGTATAGAAGGTTATGCGCTTTTTATCATCAAGTTTTGTTTGAAACAATATTGTCTGATATGTATCCCGTATTATCTGGTAGGTAGCGTGTCCTTTCAAGATTCCATTCTCTTGTTTGCCAAATTTTGGTAACAATTCCTACGCTGATTATTGTAGCGCGGATTGACCAGAGGGGTACGGACCGTCCCATCTCGGCTGGGCACGGAACGACCGCTCCGTGTACGTTCCAAGCACGCCACCCCTCACACTCCTTCCCCACCCCTGTGTAGAATAGCACGCGTGTATAAAGCCATATGGGAGAGGTTTCTATAAAAGGACCGTCCGTGAGATCGCGTAGCATGAGCTTCCTTGACAACACGTGCCAGCCCTGGGAGAGAATGAGTACCAAAATGTACCGAGTCGGTGCACGTAATTTCTTTAATTCTCCATTCTCATCGTTCTTGGTACGTATCAGGACCGGAATGAGAGGAGAAATCCAAAACTATTTACCTTTTTAAAATCGGACCAGAAATGGCCGAGTTATCCTAAATTAGCTCATTGAAATTATTTCCAAAATATTACCGGGACGTCGTAATCACGTGTGCGCCCTAAATGAATGGGGAGAATGTCTATCAAGCGATAGTGTCCTCGCCCTTCCTAGCTGCACACTGATTGGCTACAGATCGCCCGCTGATTGGCTGGGCGTTCTGCCTCTGACGTTACGGGTAGTATAAAATGAGCGAAAAATCAAGAATCGAGACCACACTTCGGCGAGAGAGAGCAAGTGGTGGGTTGTGTGGCCAGAGCAGTGCTAGACGTGGCCAGCTGCTTACTGACTGTGGTACCCTACACCGCAGCAGTGCCTCTCGGAATTCAGTTCTCATTCTCTGGTCAGCAATCGAACATCCACAATCAAATGATTTGTAAGCCCTTGGACGGCCATCTGGGGGCAACTAATTGAATAGAAGACTCCCTCACCACCAACACCTAGAGGAGCCTTCCTGGGGATGGGCCTCGCGACCCATATGTAATCTCTTCAGTATGTAGAACGAGCGGTGGTATTCAAACTTGCGCAGCATGTCGTGTGTTTAATTAACTTTTAGGCCACAGTCTGGTGGAATTATAAATTACAACTGTAGCCCTTCATGTTACGGGCAACTTTCAAACTTCCGTTACCGGACGGACACTTTTTAACATCCTGCTTAATTATTGTATTAGCTATTATGACTATCTAGTGGACATCCTTCACCGTCTTTGAGAGCGAGCCACATCAACTGTTCTCCTGCGGAGATTTCCCAGCAACTTCAGAATCGTGCCATCTCGTGTTCCTCATCTGTAACGCAGCATCTACAGTGGTTTTTGAACCTTTGCCATACTGATGACTAATAGGTAAATATTTAGCTATTGTATTCATTGTTTCTTTACAGGTGCCGCTGACTAATAGGTACTGCCCCGGTCGTCTGAGACCACATTTTATCATTTGTATTTTTATGTAAATATTATCTTTGTTTTTGTGCTTTTGACTAACGAGCACCGCAAGGTCCTATAACCTGATTTACTTTCAATACTGTGGTAGTTAGTTATGTATATGGCAAGCAGCCATCCCAGTTACTTGTTTTGTTTATTTTATATAAAACTCTAGGACCACAGTACGCTAGGCTATACTATACAGCAACATTAAATCTGCATCACTTTTCCCCAGCATCAATTTTACACTTAGGTCACTGTTCATGTTCACAGTGTGCCAACCTGACATATGATCAACTAAACCTGGCTATTCTAGCTCGATAAGATAGGTGTAAAGTCGTTAGGGACAGCCACTCCTTATGAGACATTTGTGTAAACATCTTTTCCGGATGTAGCGGTTATGTAACACTGCACACTGGCTAGATTGTTTAAAATTGGCCAAATACCTTAGGGCCTCTTATTATATTGAGTGGTTATCCCTTTCTACGCTCCTCCAGCTGCAAGGCTTATACAGTGTCTGGAACTCCCATCGACACATTGACATGATCCGACTTGGGAAACCATTGGGGTTTACAAGCGGTGAAGACCAAAGTGTCGATTTCGCATACACCGCCTCTGTATCTTTGGACACTAGTTAGCATAGCTAACCCTGCTAAAGTAGGAAGCACTGCGAAAAGTTATTACGTAAAACCCGGCCAGCAGTGCGTCTCTGGGCATTCTGGAACTTAGCCCTAATGACAGGCAAACACTAGTTCCCGGGCCGGATCTCAAATGATCGTTCCCCGACACACGAGTGATGGATGGGACGTAGATCTCCATCTAACTCCGTACAGTGACTGAGTGCGGTCTTGGAACCCACCATGCCCTCAAGGAATGGTCACTAGAGATGGATAACTACCTCTTACTCCCGCCATTAGAGCATTGTGAGCTTTCCAAATTGCTTATATAAATGGTAACTTGTCCTAGTGATGTTGTATGTGGTTGCGGTGTGATATGTAACCGGATCATTATATGATTCTGAAGCTGTCACTCCGTAACATGTCCGCATGCTGCCTTTCTGAGGGAGATGCTCTGTAGGGTGACCTTCGGGAAACCGGGCATCTTCGCCTGTTAGGCTCGTGTGTCAGAAGATAGGTAGAAATCCCAGCCTCTTGCGGCCAAAGCTTGGAATTAAATCTAACAATTAAATGGTAGGTTAGAATTTAGCAGAAGGACCGCATAAATAAAGCGCCAACTACCAATGCAGTATCTTCGACCTACATAAGATGACGGCGTTTGAATTCTTCGGAAATCATCCGCCCCATCTTCACGTAATACAGCGTGCATCACATTAATTATAATTTCACTAGGTTGACTCACACTACACTTAGCTTATGTTTGAACAAGTGAGTGACCCTTTTTGCCAGCTCTCTTCCTTCGCTTCATCATTGAAGGCATTTTCCTGTGGCGGAGGCCCGCACGAGGCACTTTCCTCTTGCAAAAATAATATTTTTGTTAGGGGTATAATGGTTTATATTAAACTACATAAGTAGCCTCGTTAGAACGCTCCCTTGCAGGGATACCTCACGGATATATACGGGTCGGTGAGGTACCTCTAACGAATCCACGTTGTCAAGACACCAACTTAGTTCTATTTACTGTATATTTTCTCTCGTCTACTAGCAAACGAGTACCATTGTTTGTATAGTATATATTTTTTGATTACTTATCATGTCCATGCTCCTAAATTGAGTTATGGATCGTCATACCGGTGACATGACTAGTTGGGATGAAACAGTGAGGTTCAATCTCGCCGGCAATGATCGCGCGGCCCCACTGGAACGTTATCGTTCCACCGGCTCTAGAAGTCGGTCTTTGTACTTTTCAGAGAGTCGCGATACGGTATCCGTTACCACGAGCACCGTAGCTAACCAGCCCTCCCGCGGATCCTCTGCATGCGGTGCAACTGAGTGGAGCAGCAGAGCGGACCAGTGCGTACCCCAGCGAGCTACATTATGCCCACTCATTTACACCTGAGATACATGTCTCGATCTCGTATCTAAGGAGATCTCGCGAGACACGAATGCCTTTAACCCTTACAGACCTGAGATGGCAAATTTTTTTAATAATGTAGGAGATGTTGGGTTGAATATTTTGGAACTAATTTCACTGGAAGTTGTTACATATGAGAGCAGCAGCTTGAGTCAAATTAGTTTCAAAATATGCAATAACTTTGCTTTATCTGTAGGTCTTGAAAGTAAGACATTGACGTTTCATGTGTGAAAGGTTTAACCAGGATCTATGAATAGCCATCACTTAACACGCCTAGTAAATAGCAACATTGTTTAACCCTTTTATGACGAAGTCGGCCAAAACCGGCATCTGTAGTGATCTTGAAGAATGCCCATTTGCAGGCCAAATGAAGACTCTATTTTGAAAATTTACCACTGGAATGACTGGCTCGATTGATATTTTGACAGAATTTAGTCATTAAAGGGGTAACCATTTAATGGCCAATTTTGGTCAAGCAAATCTAAATATTTGCCTCTTGAATGTTCATTTGGCAGGCCAAGAGAAGACTTTCTTTGAAAATGTACTGCTGTAATGACAGGCTCTGTTATCGATACAGTCATTCAAGTAGTAAAATTTCAAAAATACTCTTCTGTTGGCCTCCAAATGGACATTCCTCAAGACTCCTACAAATGCCGGTTTTGGTCGATTTCGTCATGAAATGGGTAATCAGTGAACGTCAACTAGCCTACAATGGAACTGAATGTCGCGTGATTCTGAGAGCTACTAATCATGAGTCTAATGCACCATAAAGACGTGTCCTGGTCGGTCGTAAAACCTGTTCTATGCGACCACGTTGCCGGATGTTTGAGCACCAAACCCATATTTAATAGTAAGTCAACTGTATTAAGGCTATGGACCCCGAAGTCGTACACTCAAAATCTTAAGACAATCATAAGATGTTGACTATTTTGAAACTGAATTGAAGGGATCCTGTTGCTCCCAGTCAAATTAGTTTCAAAATATTGTTTGAAACTTACCGGGGTCTGTTGTTGTCATAGGCGGCAGCAGCTTACACTCAAATTACCTTTAAAATATTCACTAGCATGATTTCTTACAATAAGAATTAGTTTTTCTTATTTGGTATTTCAGATTCTAAATCCATGCTTAAAATAGAATGTGTCTATTAGATGGCCGTAGATGGCGGGTTTTACGACCGACCAACTAACGCCTTTATGGCGAGCTAGGCCCCATGACCGTGGAGTTAGTGGCTCACCAATAGATCCGTCCATTTCTATCTATGACCCGACAATTTCGAGATAAGCTGCGCCCACCTTTAAAGTATCAACTCTATTCAAACACTCGTGAAAAGTTGTCGGAGCTTATCTAGAAATGGGAGGGGCTTATCTAGAAATGGGCGGGGCTTATCTAGAAATGGAACCCTCTATTAATTAGTTAATTGGTGTGCTGTTTCAATGGATGACTCCAGTTTATCCTGCAATCAGATGACGTCACAAACACCTACGCGACGCATAAGATGATGTCACGATCAATTACGTCATGAATGGCGTAGCTAAGTTCGTCACGAACGCTTAATTGATGACGGACTAAGCGCTGTTCTACGAATTGTATCTCTTTAATATTTAATAAACATACTTTGAATGTTTTGAAACTAATATGACTGGGCGCAGTTGCTGCCATATGCAGCAACAGCACCAAGTCAAATTAATTTCAAAATATTCAACAGTTTACCTGTATAGATTTCTGGAAATTGAGATTCATGGAGTACAGTGATCGATCGATCCCAACAGAAGCAAAACGTGGATGGGGCGTAGGTAGAGACAGCGGGGTATAGCTAAAAGTGGATGCATCCATTGTGCAAGCATTTACAGCGAATTATATGTGTAGCTAAAAATTGCAAAATGTGGTGCACATACGTTGATGTACTATTCTTCACGGCGACCTCGATTCAATTCTCAAGCACTCGCACCGTCTCGGCTGTAAAACAACCAGCTACCTAGGTCAAGCCGCTCAGATTTCACGTTATGAACATATTTGTGGCACCAGACCATGTCGGTACGACAGTATATGGTCTATGACACGTCCTGCCTTTGGGTGAACAGGTCCTGGCAATGATCTGTTCTACAACTGATCTTGATGCTATTGACTCCAGCGGTGACAAGGGACGCGTCATTCAAAAAACCCAAATAAGTCTGTCCAATTAAGACCGAACCATTACATGAACATTGCCAACAATAAAATCGGCAATAAATTACCAATCAAAAGGGTCGCGTACAACCACCGGATCGCATTAATAAATTAAATATGTTTACACACGCCGTTTCGTAGCACGCCCTAATGGGTGAACATAAGTGTTTTGTAAATACGAATAAGAGAGGAAATCTATTAATTATATAACCCTTGAAACGCCAGTGTCTTAATTTCGGGACAGCTCCCATTCGAATTGTTTTCAAAATATTCTACTGTGTTCATTACATCATAGTGAATTTGTGGTGTCTGTTTTGTGAGGTTTAATGGAGGAATTCAGTTTTAGTCATGCCCCGCCCATCTCTGGCTAAGCTCCACCCACACTTCACCCATGTTGGGATCGATCGATCCCTGAACTCCCCGACTTCACTATACAGGTAAACTGTTGGATACTTTGAAATTAAGTTGACTGGGTGCTGTTGCTGCCTATGGTTTAGTTTAACGAGATTTGATAGCCAGGGAGCTCAAGGATCGATCGATTCCTAAAGCGAAGTGCATAGCTAAAACTGGATTCTTCCATTCCTCCTTTATTGGTAGATTCCTTTATAAATTCCTTTTTCATTTGTTAGGATATTCTATGACTGGACAATTATTTGTGCAATTTCGTATTAAAGAGAAGTGGATAATAGTTCAACCCTCCTCCGTAAATGGTTAACCAAAGAGATGGTCGTGTAAGACAGGCGGTCGCCTAAGTCAGATGATGCCTTAAGGTAGGTAGTCGCTGAAGATGTCGGTCGTTAATTACAAGTCAATATATGTTTCCATGTCTGGCTATACCCTGGCCATTTCTAGCTATACTCCGCCCATTATTTTAGGTGTATTGAAATCGATTACGAATTTTGGAACCTGAATTCCTAGATTCAAAGTTTCAAGGTAACTATAAATACAAGATGTTTGATATTTTGTCAGCAACATATATCAGTCAAATTAGATTCAAAATATTCAACAGAATGTTTATTGAATCATAAATATACCAAATATATATATATATATATATATATATATATATATATATATATATATATATATATATATATATATATATATATATATATATATGCAATTCGGACACCGGCGTCGTGGTGGAATTGTCAAGTTAATCGAGGGACATCTGCTATTTTGCTTGTGCCGTCAGCTGACAAATGGCGTATTTTAAATATGACATCATATATGTGAGTGACAGGTCGGATACCTCTATTGTCATGGGAGATTGTTTTCAATTAAGAGCCATCATGGTCGCTCTAAAGGTTTCTTAAAATGGGTGGTCTTGATATACATTCTTGATCACATTCGATTAACCAATGGATCTGTCCAGTTTATCCATCAATCACATGAAATCATAATCAACTACATGATGCGTAGGATGACGTCATAACCAATTACGTCATGAATAATGTGGCTAAGCTCGTCATGAACGCTGACCTATTTAATAAACTTTCTTTTGAATATTTTGAAACTAATTTGACTGGGAGCTGTTGCTGCCATAGGCAGCAACATCACCCAGTCAAATTAGTTTCAAAGCATCCAACAGCGTACCTGTATATATTTCTGGAAATTGATAGTCAAAGAGTTCAGCGATCGATCGAACCCAACATGGGTGAAGTGTGGGTGGAGCTTAGCTAGAGATGGGCGGGGCATACATAAAACTGGATTCCTCCATTAAACCTCACAAAACAGAAACCACAAATTCACAATGACGTAGTGAACACCTTGCAGAATATTTTGAAAATAAATTCAATGGGAGCTGTCCTGAAATTAAGACACTGGCGTTTCAAGGGTTCTATAATTAATAGATTTCCTCCCATATTCGTATTTACCATACCCTTATGTTCACCCATTAGGGCGTGCTACGAAACGGTTTGTGTAAACATATCTAATTTGTTAATGCAATCCGATGGTTGTATCTACCATTTTGATTGGTAGTTAATTGCCGCTTTTTTGTTGGCAATGTTCGTGTAATGGTTCGGTCTTAATTGGACAGACTTGTTTGTTTTTTGAATGATGCGTCCCTTGTCACCGCTGGAGTCAACAACATCAAGATCAGTTGTAGAACAGACATGGGCACACATGTGAACTCCATCGCGTCAGATCTATGTAACCGAATGGTAGCGAAGGCTAATTAATCAACGCTGAAAAAGAATTGGACAAATGACTGCAACGCGAAATTAAAGTTTTTGAATCCTGACATTGCGCATGCACTAAAACAACCACGTGCTGCAACAAAGGCATTGACCACTAATAGTAAATCGAAAGATACAGAAAATCATGATCGTGTAAATAAGCAGCTGTGTAAGTGCAAGTTTCGAACATTATGCGGACGAGAAGTAGCAAGCCAAAGAAACAGGGACAAATCTGAAATACTCGAAGCTCGTCACTCTGACTTAACACGATTCCAGCTGTTGGTCAACAGGCAAAGGAAGAGGGGGAATACATTTGTAATTGACCTCCACGGCGATGCAGAGTGTTACTCAGGCCCCCAAGTGGCACAGGGTTTTACGCAACATTTCGAGAGCTAGCAGCACCCGAGAATAACAGATGCAATTTTGAGCAGAACTACCATGCCATGGCACAGAGCGAGGTAGCTGTCATCGATGGGGTAGTACACGGTCGTGAGGTCCCACCAGTACATATTGAAGAAGTTAATCAGGCAATCGCCACGATTAACAAAGGCAAAGCTGTCGATGTTTATGGAGTAACAATAGAACCTATCCTCCATGCAGCTGAGCCGCTGATAGGGTTCTTATGTGAGATGAGTAATAACATCTTCACTGCATGTGAAATTCTTGATGTTCTCAAGGTTGGGATACTATCTCCAGTTTTCACGAAGAAGGGCAGCCCTCTCGAAGTTAACAACTATAGGGGAACATATGTCTTACTAGTAATAATCAAGATCATCGAAGCAATCATCAAAAGAAGAATTGCCAGTGGGATGGAGGAAGTGCAGAACCATTCACAGCGAGGATTCACCAGGTGTGTGACTCCATTGAACGCAGCACTTCTTGTGGAAGAATTCTACAGGCAACACAAAGACAACAAAGTAGGTGGACATCTAATCCTGCTAGTTGCTAAATCTGTATTTGATGTGGTCGACCATGCGCATATGCTACGGAGACTATATTATGCAGGGATCAATGACAAACATTGGACTTTAATTCAAAATATGTATATCGGTGCCACATCTAATGTGACATGGAATGGAACCCACCCCGATATCTTTGATGTAATTCAAGGTGTTAGGCAAGGGGCATTCTGAGCACAGATTTCTACAGGATGCCCATCGATCCACTGTTACACAGATTGTAATCTACCAACATTGGATTGCGTTTTGGAAACAACAGTGCATGTGCTGATGATGTTTCTTTAATGAGTACCAATATGTCTGATGCACACACACACACACACACACTTATTATCCCTACGCTTTTCGAAGAAAAGGTGGGAATTATGTGATGCGACCCGTGTGCGTGCGTGCGCGCGTGCGCGCGTGCGCGCGTGCGTGCGTGCGCGCGTGCGTGCGTGCCTGCGTGCGTGCGTGCGTGCGTGCGTGCGTGCGTGCGTGCGAACCTGCCGTCTGCGCACTTATCGATTGTAACACATCTCCTTCTAGGCCATTTAATATAGAAACTAGAAATCTTAGGAATGATTATACCTATGGATATGGATGTGCATGACACTTTTGAAATTCTGTTCTGACAACACACCCACACCCCACCCCCCCCCCCACCCGGGATGGGCCCAGGGTGTCAACAGTTCAAAATTGGTCAGTAATTATCAATTGTAATGCAATTCCTCCTAGACCATTTCAGATAGAATCTTGAAACTTTGGGGATGATTGCACATATGGACAGGGATGTGCATGACACCTTTGAAATTTTGGCATGACCCCCGGGGCAGGGCCCTGGGGTGTGGAATGTGCGGTTAAAAACAGTACAAGGACCTATTTTGATCTTGGGTCAAACTGAGGCTAGGGGGCGAGGTCAACATTGGGCACCACTCGATTGTAACGCAACTCCTCCTAGACCATTTCAGATAGAAACGTGAAACTGTGGGGATGATTGCACATATGGCCAGGGATGTGCATGACACTTTTTGGAATTTTTGTCTAACCCAAGGGGTGCGGCCCTAGGGGTGGGAAATCTGGGGTAAAAAATAAGATTCTTTCCAAGGTTGTTATGTCGCATATCATTTTCAAGCCAATGAAGAGTAAACTACAGTGCAAGGAATTATTTTGATCTTGGGTCAAACTGAGGGTAGGGGACGGGGTCAAAATTGGGCACCAATCGATTGTAACGCAACTCCTCCTAGACCATTTCACATAGAAACTTGAAACTTTGGGTATGAGTACACATATGGCCAGGGATGTGCATGGTACCTTGGAAATTGTGTTATGACCCCTCAGGGGTGGGGCTCAGGGAGTGGGGACTGTGGGTCCAAAATTAAATTTATCCAAAGATGGTCATGCCACATAGCATTTTGAAGGCCATGAGTAGTAGACTACAGTACAATGAGTTATTTCGATCTAGGTTCAAACTGAGTGTAAGGCCACGGGTCAAAAGATCAAAATTGGGCACCAATCCATTGTAACGCAACTCTTCGCACACCATTTCAGATAGAAATTTGAAAATTTGGTGGTAATTATACCTATGGGCAAGGATATGCATGAGACATTGGAATTTGATATCACTCCCAGGGGCAGGGGTGTGAGAAATGGTCTGCAAAAAATAAATTGTATCAAATATGGACATGTCACATATCATTTTGAAGCGTGTAGTTAGTAAACTACGGTATCATAAATTATTTTGTTCTTGAGTCAATCTGAGGGCAGTGGCAGTAACACGGGTCAAATGGGCAAATTGGGCATCAGCCAATTGTAGTAGAACTACGCGCAAACCATCTCAGATATAAACTTGAAACTTCAAATGGGGATCATTGCATTTCATTTTGAAATCCATTACCCATTGAAACTACATTTCCAGGAATTTATTGTGTTTTTGGTCAAAGTGAGGGTAAAGCTCAAAGTCGTGAATGCGTGGGGATTTGCGATAGCATGCCATTGACTGCGCATTCTAGATAACATTGCAACTGCCTTTGCCCATTTGGAGAGGCACCAGCTCTAACGCACTTAAAGCATGTCGCGGTCTATCCAGCCTAACGCCAGACGATCAATTAACACAATATCTCCTGACTTTCTTCTCGGTGATGCTAATATGCCCACAGAAACATTTATTCTGCATCGTGGAGCAAAGGGAACAAGCACAATAAGAGATAATTGCAGCCAGAATGTTGGGGATACTATTAACAAGACATGCCGTACTGCTACAGCTTATTCCCGGCAGGATTTCATGGGTATAATGGTCTTAATCCACAAACCATGCTACAATTGTTTAAGATATACATCGAGGATACGGATCTTTATGTATGTATGTATGATTCCTGTATTGTGCGGCTGTAGTAATAGAAACATCATAAGCTGGAATCATTGCTTCTTCGCCTTTTCCCACTGTGTCTTGTCCTCAGATCCATTCTTGACTTGAGTGTACCGAGTCTTGCTTTCTTGAGGTCACCTCGTAGCCCGCGTAACACATTTATGCAATGATGTCCTCTCCTGGCTTTGCATTTGCTGGCTCCGAGTAGGGAGAATTCCAAGGTTCTCTGTGCTGATATGTTTTCTGGCATCCTTATCACATGGCCAAACATGGGCCATCTTTGCTTGGCGACATTTTCAGAAAGCGGCAACGTATTGCACGTCTTGCACAGTGCATCATTGGAAATTATGCTGTTTGCCCATGGGTGGCCGGTGATGGTGCGTATAGGTGTTTGCGGTGGCAGGCATCGAGTTTGTCTAGAGCTGCCTTTGGAGCTGCTCAACTATTGCAGGTATACATCATCAATGATATGCAGGTTGCATTGTATACACATGGCCTTTTATCAAGGGCATCTTTGATCTACGTATCCATAGCTTCCAGAAGGACTGGCAATTTATTTTCCCCATGATGCTGCGTCAGAAATGTCAGCAGTACTGCAAAGTAGTGAGCCCAGGATTGTACGTTTCCGTCATGGTTCGCCGCCACGAAGTGGATCGTTATTGTATTTAGTTTCATGCTTTGTAGATAGGTATATATGGGTGCCCTGTTTTGGGTTCATTCATAAAAAAATATTCTCAGTTTTTTGTTTGCTTGCAGCTATTGTGAGCAGTTCGTCAAGAGGTTACCTTTCCTCGTCTATGAAGTCCACATCGTCGGCATATTCCATCTCTAGCGACATACCCAGTATAGGAACTGTGGGGTGGGTGGGGTTTGGTCCTGTGGAACTTTCCCCAACTAAACCCTGTGGGGAGCCGATTGATGTTTCACACTCTACAAATTTCATTGACTTGACTCTCAGCTTGGTGTCTGCAAACAGTACTCGCACTAGTCTTAGCTCATTTTCATTGCAACTAGCCTGGCGTAGTACATCTAGGATCTTTGCGCGTTTCATTGTGTCGCATGTTCGTGACATGTCAATGCCCATTTTTGGAAATCCAAGTGTTTGGACATGACAACCGACATACGCATTCGTTGAGCCCATACAATGTTTGCGCATCTCCTTCCACATTTGAAGCCACTATGACATGATCTGGTGAAGTCATCGATCTTGTTTCGGATGTGGTATAGAGTAACATTGGATTGGATTTTCCGTATGCTGTTGATAAGCACAATGGGCCACAGATTGGCTGAGGGCCAGCTGGCCTCCTGGGCTTGGGCAGTACGATAAGGGTGCCTTGGCCTACAGCGTCGATGCGATGGTGGTGTATGAAAGCTGAATTGATTAGTGCCTGGTCGGACTTGTTATAATGCCACTTTCATATTTGAATAGTGCATTGCTCATGCCATCAGGTCCAGATGCATGTCGATTTTTCAGGGCTTTATGTGTCTTCTCAACTTCTGCTGTTTTAATTAGTGTTAGTAATCGCCTGTGGTCTCAGGAGAACGGATGGAAGGGCTCATTACCTTGGTCAGTGAACTGTTCCATGAACCATTCTCGAGTTGCATCGGCCCTGCCCTGGTCAGTCCCGATAAAGTGCCCTTCAGAGCTATGCACAGTGAGTGGTGGTGTGTAGTCAGTACCTCTCAGGGTTCGGGCTGGCCGAAACATTTTCTGACAGTCATGCGTGGCAGTGATTTCATCTGCTAGGGGGTCTGCTGATTGATTAGCAAGATCTTTTAAGCATTCGCTAATGTGGTGCAGAATTATTGCACTCCCGGCGTGGTTTGGTGTGGTCTCCACCTTGGCCACTTTGATATATGCACAGCATAATGCTTTCTGCTCTGCTGACAGTTTTACTACTAGAGGGTCGTCAGTATACCTAGTTATGTTGTTTTTAAGAACACCTATGGGGCTGGTAGCTGAGGATTCCATAGATTTAAGTATTTTGGTTAGGGTGTCATTTGGATTGGAGCTAGATGTTCCAATTTAAAAGGTGAAATGGAAAGCCTTCATTTAGAGAGTTATAAATTTGTACTGGATGCTAGCTAGCCTCTCATCACTGTAACCGTCTTTTAAGTATCTGAACGCCTTTATTTGTTACCCTCGAAATCCACACCCTGTATCTCGGGTACCTCAGGTAGGGTGTTCAGTCAGAGATATCACCCGCGTTTTAGTCAAGCTGAAACTGTTAACCGAAACATTCGTCCTGCAATCTAATAGAAGTCGCTTTACAAAGCATGGCAGGCATCAACTATTGTTATCTATGTAAAGAGTCTGTAGACTCTGTAGAACACTCTGTTATTGAATGCGCAGCCTTAGAGGCTAGTAGACCCACCGCCCCCACCCCACCATGCGCAAACACTGTGGGCTCAACATTCGAACCTATTCTAATCTATCCTAGACTTGCACGATATAAAGTACACAATTCTAAAAGATCTAGAGTTTCATAGCAGACGGCTCCTGTATATTCTACATGCAATTAGATTCTGCTTACTCTCGGAAGTATGAAATAATTGAAACAACCAAAGCAACCAAAACCAAAGATCTACTTCAATCATGTGCGAGGCTATCTTACATGTCTCGAAATTAAATCAGTTATTCGCACTAGTGTTCCTGACCTAAAACTTAAATATATATGGGGCAGCTCAAACGGTTGGTGAGCTCCATCGCTAACTAATGGAGTCTTCCTCCTAGACTAATCACCGTGTAAAGTATAGGCATATCCTGTATAGTTAGTGTTAGGCGGATCCTGGCGTGAGTTATACAAATCCTGGAGTGGGAATATGCAAATCCCTGTGTGAGGAGTGAGAGCAGTGGTTTAGCCAGATCACGAAATGGGTCTAAGCAGATCCTGAAGTGATTGTTAGCTCGATTCTGAATAAGAGTTAGGCAGGTTCGGGGGGTAAATGCTTCTGCTAACTATGCAGACTAAGGAGGGGTGACTATGGCAATGTATCTTGGAGTGATGGCTATGTGGATCATCGATTGGCGGTTAGGGGCATCATGGAGGGAGAGCTCGGCAGATTCTAGTCTGAGTGATGATTGGTAGGCTGATCACGATGTGGTGGATATGGTGGGTGTGGAGTGGTGTTCCTGAAATAACGGTTATGTGGATCGTCGAGTGAGGTCTTGACAGATTCTAGAATGACATAGAATGAGGATTAGGCACATTGTAGAATGAGGGTTATGTGGATCATGGGCAGAGCGTGGGAGTAGGAACTCAAGTTTAGTTAGAACATGGAGTATTTGTTAGTGACATCCTGGAGTGAGATTTTGGCAGATCCTATCGTAAATGTTTAGGAAGACCCTGACTGAGTGTTTGGCAGATTCTGGGGTTAGAGGTCTGCATATCATGGAGTGCTGTGTAGCCAGACATACAATGTCTTAGTAAGCAATAGCAAATCTGGGATCGTCTAGTGTACCATTGCCAGGACCTGTTCGCCGACAGGTAGGTATTGTCATAGACCATTTAGTGTTGTACCGACATGGTCTGGTACCACACATATGTTCATGAGGCTGAGCGGGTTAACTTAGGTAGCTTTCCAAAGTATTAATAAATCAATCTGACGTCATATGACGTCATAATCAGCGGCGTGTAGGATGACGTCATATTCATTACGACATAAATGATTCTACCTGGCCCGTCTTTAACTCTTAATAGTCCGACATGTTGTACGAATTGTATTCCTCTAGTATTTAGTAAACATGCTGTTGAATATTTACAACATCATCCAGTCAAATTAGTTTAAACATTTTCAACAGCTTACCTGTATAGTTTTCTGGAAGTTTAGAGATCGACCGATCCTAACACGAGCGAGGTGTTGGTGGAGTTTAGTTACATATGACCGGGGAATAGCAGAAATGGAAAGGGTCCCATTGAATAGATGCTGCCGTGAAGACTAGTACATCAAGGTATATGAACTATCTGTGCTGCTGTGGCAGCTTTGACACTTCAGCACAGCCTTTGATCACATTTTGCAATGTTAGCTACACATATAATCTGCAGTAAATGTCTGACAATGGATGGATCCAGTTTTAGCTATGCCCCGCTCGTCTCTAGCTAAGTTCTATCCACGCTCTGCTTGTGGTTGGATCGATCGATCACTGCACTCCCCGAATCTCAATTTCCAGAAAACTATACAGGTAAACTGTTGAATATTTTGAAACAAATTTTAGTGGATGCTCTTGCTGCAGCAACAGTGCGCATTCAAATTGGTTTCAAAATATTCAACAAGATGTTTATTAAATACTAAAGACATACAATTCGTACACCTTGACGGACTATTAAGTGTTTACGACAGAGTAAATCGTGTCATTCATGACGTAATTTATTATGGCGTGAGCCTACATGTTACGTTTTTGATAATAACGTCATATTATTTATCGATAAACTGGATTCATCAATTCAATCCCTGACCTCAGGCCATTGCTGTCACACTATATGTGGATGTGCCGTCCTACATCGTATAGAAAACATACTACGTTTACCAGTAAGGCATTCTACTGCCTCCAGAGATGGTGTGCGTTCTCGATGATAGAGAGGACGCACATGCTTACTTCCACATCGCTCTCTATGACGAATTCTATTCTACGAAGCCCTGGGCATAGCTCATTATGCATTACCTGTTCAGATTTTGCATAGTATGGCATATGAGACAGGTGAGTCAAGCAATGCACTCGTCTTCCACGTACGCTATTTACGTAATCTTTATCATAGAGAACATTATGATAGCGTGTGTTTTTATCTGGAATGCTTGTCAGAGTCAGTGGCTTAAGGCTAAGTGCATGGAAACTCGATCAGAGGTGGTGGTATAATTGTAGGAATAGTTGCTTGTGGAGAGAGAGAGAGAGAGAGAGAGAGAGAGAGAGAGAGAGAGAGAGAGAGAGAGAGAGAGAGAGAGAGAGAGAGAGAGAGAGAGCTTTGCGAATAGTGAGTCGGAAGCCTGCCTTTGTTTCTTTCTGGATGGTGCAAATTCGTAGCTTCAATACCGCCTGTGTGTTACCTGTATTGCTTCATGTATACCATTTCTATCTAGTAATCGACCGAACGACTGACCGAATGACCATCTGACTGTCGAAGAGCCAGGCGGGCAGACAGGCAGGCAGGCAGGCAGCCAGTCAGTCAGTCAGTCAGTCAGTCAGTCAGTCAGTCAGTCAGTCAGTCAGTCAGTCAGTCAGTCAGTCAGTCAGTCAGTCAGTCAGGAAGGCAGGCAGGCAGACAGGCGGGCCGAGAGGCAGTGAGATGGGGGTGGGGGATGTGGTCGATGGGTTGGTGGAACGAAGGGTGGGTAGTTAGTTGGGCAGTGGGTGGGTACTTGAAAACCACAATAACCAGCTGGTTTTATACATATTTTTTATTCTATTCTGATAACGAAGCAGGCTATTACACATACTGTTGGATATAAAGAATAGTCACATATGCCGGAACATCTGTGTTTAACATGTGTTCTTTCTATGTACATGTACAATCAAATGACGTCACCTGACGTACCATACAATACTAGTTTTATAATACGTTTAAATGAAATATGTACAACATTATTTGTAATGTTATTTGACAGTAATATATATATATATATATATATATATATATATATATATATATATATATAAGATACAGTTCACAATCGCATAAAATTCAATTTAATTTCCAAAAATTAATTAATAAAAGTCTTCAAATAAGAACATATGAAATTTAAATACTTGTTTTCGAATGAGAAATGGGCTTAGTCATATGAAACTATTTTGACACATTTAAATTTGATTTTATTTTTAATGCAGACTGAAAAAATTATGAAATTATAAGAAAAACGTACGGTGGAGGAAGATGGAGTTAATTTTGAAAGCTGGTTTGTTGTTTGTTGTTTTTCGAATAGGGAATAACGGGTTCATAGAGCACCGAGATATTCGAGGATTACAATGAAATCAATGATAGAAATTAATAGTTTTGGAGTAAAATAGATAAACAATACAGAATGCTACAATAGTTCAAATGCTGCATTTCTCGCTGTATCGCTATCGCTCACTGTCGCATCACAAGTGAAGCATCATTCAGAAGTGTCGTATAGAAAGGTCCACCTTTTATTCTGTCAAATAACTTGTATGAAAATTTGAGTTATCCATCCAAAATCAACCTGGTCACAGGTATCAACTTGCTAGCGTGGCCGCTGTCTAACCCTTTAACGACTAAATTTGGTCAAGAAAATCGAAATATTCGCATATATGATTTCCATTTACAGGCCAAGTGAAGACTACTTTTGACAATTTACCACTGGAATGACTGGCTCGATACTCGAAATTTTAAATTTTTCATTTTTCTTCTCTTTTCCTAAAAATCGACATTCCTCAAGAGAATTACATAGGCCGGATGTGGCCGGGTTCGACATGAAAGGGTAAAGAGAGTATTAGTTCATAACAGCACCTGAAAACGTGAATCGAATTTATTTTATGATCTTAAAATCATAATGTTGTGAGTACGCATTGAAGCGCACATTGTATAATGACATCAAGAAAAATAATTTAAAAAATGTATAATAATAATAATAATAATAATAATAATAATAATAATAATAATAATAATAATACATAGGCAATACTAATCGCAATACGCCATATCTACGCACGCACGCACGCGCGCACGCGCGCACGCGCGCACGCACGCACGCACGCACGCACGCACGCACACACACACACACACACACACATATATATATATATATATATATATATATATATATATATATATATATATATATATATGAGGCCTATATTCATATCAACAGGTCAATATAGTAACAAAGTCATCTATCGTTAACAAATAAAACAATATTATATTGTATAATTAGTGAATAAATAATGCCTTTACTTGTTTGATAAATACATATGAACGACACCGTGTTTACGCTTGATGGTTAATCCGGAGTAATCCCATACAGAAGGATTAAATCTCTAGCGCGAACACGGCCTGCGATAACGCTTATCGGCTTAACAGTAAAGGTCATTATCTCATGACATGATTTGATTTGTAAAATACAATTTAAGAAAATGCATTGCCACATTTATGACAATGTAGTGGATACCAGTAGTATAAGGCATCTTTGTAGATATAATGCGTCAATCCAACGTTACTTAGCCTGATATAGCAATCAGATGTCGCAATCAAATGACGTCACCTATCAGAATTCTATCAGACTAAACTAACAAAGGAGACACGTAATTCCGTAATTTGAAGATGGTCATACCATAGTAACGCAGGTTACTGGGCCAGTGCTGGAGCAAGACCGGGTCGTAAGCTACGTTATCAGGTTAGTAAGCACTATTTAACCATAACACTGGACGAACAAGCTGGCATGACAACTGCAAATGGATGCTTTCATGAAATACATTTTTATATATAGGCTGCTCAAGTCAGTACACCCGAGAAAACATATGTATAACAAATTAATCATCGATTAGAAAAAGAAATGGACGTTGCCAGTTTATCCATCCATCATCCGACTGAACATGACGTCATAAGCAACTAAGTGACGTGTAGGATGATATAAATAATTATGGCATGAATGACTTGATTAGTCCGTCTTTGACGTTTAATAGTCCGACGCGTTGTACGAATTGTATGTCTTTACCATTTAATAAACATTCAGCAAAAGTACCCAGTCGTATTAGTTTCAAAACATTCAACAGCCTACCTGTATAGTTTTCTGGAAATTGATAGTCATGGAGTTCATGGATCGATCGAGCCCAACACAAGCGAAGTGTGGGTGAGCTTACATAGGACGGGCATAACTAAAACTGGAAATGTCCATTCAGTCAAACATGTCAAATGAGGGATCCATTCTGTTGCTCATGTATCTGACGTATAAATCAAGTACGCCACAATGTTAGCTGACGTCACAATCATGATGCCCCATAGATCTGCGACGAAACTCGAAAAGTCCACCACGAAGTGTACGAATTGTATGTCTCTAATTTTACAGATTTGTTGCTGCATATGACGTCTGGCGACAACTCTTCCCAGTTAAATTACCTTAACAACTCAACCCCGCTTGTGTCAACGGCGCCTCAAAGCGCTCAAAATACTACAGACAATATTTGTAAATTTACCACTGAATATTTTTTCGCCGTCATGGCCATTAGGCCCTAAAGGGGTAATTGTAAAGAAAATTACAGTTTTTACGAAGCGAGTATCTATTTGAAGGCCAAGAGAAGATACTTTTTTTTTAATTTACCACTCGAAAGAATTTTACGTTTGACCATTAAAGGGTTAAGTTGACACAAGATGGGTTAACAACAAATAATCAACAGAACGTTTGTTAATTTGCAAATTCATCACAGAAATGTCATTCTTATGGGTTGAGACACACATTTCAGGCCACACAAAGGGCACGTTCCTGCGGTCCGCGGAAACCAATTTTTACTGCAGGGAAACCACATTTTAACACACTGGTTGCCCTGGGCTACAACCTAGATAAGTTGTTATTTTCAGAGCCTGCATACGTACTCATGGTGACTGGTTATTCTATTTAGTCTTAATCCTTAAACACATTTATTCAAGAAATGAAAAATTTTCTTATAGAAAGTGTTAATTTGCAGACCATGAGATGACTGTTTTGAAAATTTACCACTAGAATGACTGGCTCTGTTATCGAGCCAGTCATTCAAGTGGTAAATTTTCTAAAATAACCTTCTCTTGGTTGGGTTGGTATTTACAAGGATTATGTGGTCTGTATAGCTTACAACAATACATATTTTCAACATAATTTACAGAAATGCGGCAACCTGGAAGTACAGTTGGGCAACCTAATTTAAATGGCGTACCTTCGACTGAGGGCAACATAATATTTGTCTAATTTTCGAGCCCTCTCATTGACATATTAGATTTTGCCGCCAGATAAATTAGTGACGGCTTGATTCCCTCAATAACAGCTCCTGAGGGAAATAGCTCATATTACGTATATATATGCTATCTAAACCAATCAGATAACATTATTTTGTCACATGAATCTATTTCACTTAGGGATATAGACATATTTTCCAAATCGCCGTGTCATATTAGCAGACCATCACGACTGCTAAAATACGAAATTTGAAGCTGACTGTTTACAACAAGATAGCGTAAAGCCGATCATGCACATTGGAATATGCTGTGCAATATGTCGCTATACACACATGTTACGCAATACGGTACATGGTACATGAGTGTATGGCAAAATGTTTCATGTTGCGAGAGTTGCGCAACGAGTTTCAAGAAATATGACCAGTTTTATTTTCAAGCAACATATTGCACGGTTTCTGATTTCATACCTGGGTGCGGGCCTATAGCAGTGCAGTGATTTGTGGGTTAAAAAGTTTGCTAGTTCATACTGGAAATGATGGCGCTACAAATTGAGTTATTATTTTATTTACTGGATATAAAAGATGGATTTCGAGTAGACAAAGCAAGCAACATAGGAACTATTCGACCTTTACGAGTCACGCGGCTGTTTTGATGGCATTAAATTTGAACATTATAAGAACAGGGACCAGAAGAATCGCGGTATTGAAGAAAGTGATAAACCGCTTATGACAACGTCTAGGCTGTCGCTGTGTGATGATAACCACAACTGAAGTAATTCATGAATTCAATTCCACAATCAATCATATGACATCAAAATCCACTAAGTGACTTGTAGGATGACGTCATAATCATTACGCCATGAATGACTCGATTTGGTCCAACTTAAACGTTTAATAGTCCTTCAGGTTGTATGAATTGTATATCTTTACGATTTAATAAACATGCTGTTGAATATGTTGAAACTAATTTGTCTGTACGCTGTTGCACCCAGTCCAATTAGTTGCAAAATATTCAACAGCTTACCAGTGTAGTTTTCTGGAAATTGATAGTCAGGGAGTTCAGGTATAAATCGATGACAACACGGGTGAAGCGTGGGTGCAGCTTAACTAGGGATGGGTGGGGCTTAGCTAAGACGGAACGGCCCACTGTACATGATGGATAGTAGGGGCTCTGTAGCTTCTTCGTCTTGCCGCGGAGAAGCCATTTTTAGAAATAACAATGTAACTAACCGTAGGTTATTGCTGGCGCGTGTTGCATGACTGTGTGCGTGTCATATTTCTAGCAACATGATGCGCAGCATCGACCTGTTACCATGTTGTGCAACATTTTCCTACGATTCTAGCTAGCCTCCATCATTACTGTAAGAATGAACCCTAATAGGATATAACAGGAAATCCAAGCAACGACACCAATTCAGCGCTAACAATATATGATGTTGAATTTATAATACATAAATAAACCATATTATGTCTGATAATATTAATATTTATCAACAATTGAGCACGTTCGAGTTATCTACTCGAGTAGCACATTTGATCCGAGGATCAGTTTATATGTACACATTCGGGTATATACTCGAGTAGCACATTTGCCCCGAAGATCAGTCTATAGTATACATACATTCGAGTTATCTACTCGAGTAGCACTTTTAGACAAGAATCGATTATATACACGTTCGAGCTAATACCTCGAGAAAGACAATTTATTCAAGATTCAATTATTAATATATAACTTTAGCAGTTCTAATCACATTATATCATTATAATACATTAATTTGACATATAGTTCGATAATACTTTTGTTTTAATGACATTTGTTAAAACTTCAATATACATACAATATACTATTAAGTTTAACATCATAGCATGCTTATCTGTCAATCCTCGAATTATGCAATTACTTTCTGTATAAAAAATCACCAGGGCCTTTTGTTTCGCTACACTATAGTATGTAGCTATTGCCAACGAAACAATATCAAAATCGAGAGGCAAATATGCATTTGAACACGCGCATAAATAACAACGAATCTACAGACGTGTATATAGAAATAACGTACCTATACATCAGTAGACAACAATGACAATATCGTTACGATGTCATCACATCGTCACAAATATTAGGCCAGGACAGTTTAACGTTTTGTTCTACGAGAATTCACATTTCCAGAGTATCCATCCACCATCTGACCTCGTATGACGTCATAATCAGCTCAGCGCGTGTATGATGATGTCACAATCATAACGCCACAATGGGTTCCATGTAGACCGTCATCAAATCTCAAATACTCCGACACGTTGTATGAATTGTATGGCTTTGTAATTCTTTACTATTTAAGAAACATGCTGTTGAATATTTTGAAACTAATTTGACTGGGCGCTGTTGACGCCATAGGCAACAACAGCACCCAGTCAAATTAGTTTCAAAATATTCAACCGCTTACTTGTGTAGTTTTTTGGAAATTGATAGTCAGGGTGTTCAGAGATCGGTCTACCGCAACATGAGCGAGGTGTGGGTGGAGCTTAGCTAGAGATGGGCGGCGCATAGCTAAAACCGGAAAGGTCCATTGGCGTCGAGGGCAATGTACCTTTCCGTTTTAGGTATGCCCCGCCAGTCTCTAGGTAAGTTCCACCCAGACCTAGCTCGCGTTGGGATCGATCGATCTCTGAACTCTCAGACTCTCAATTTCCAGAATACTACAGAGGTAAGATATTGAATAGTTGGAAACTAATTTGTCTGGGCGCTGTTGCTGCCTATTGCAGCAACAGCGTCCAATCAAATTAGTTTCAAAATATTCAACAGCATGATTATTAAATAGTAGAGACATCATACTATTCGTACAATGTGTTGGACTATTAAGAGTTAAAGACGGGACAAATAGAAGCATTTATTTACACGTCACTTTGCTGCTTATTACGTCATATGGCGTCAGATAGATAGGTGAACACCCTGGAAAGATGAATTGCCAATCCAATTACTCAAAATATTCAACAAAATCCTTTTTTGCTTTAGACACATTTTAAGTTATTTCTGATCTGTACTATACATTGGCCACAACATTCCATATTAAAGGAATACATACCAATGCTAGCTTTTGAAAAGTTGAAAAGAGTTTCGGCGTTTTGTTCCTAAGAGCCGTAGCCGGCTAACAATGGTGTATTTGCTGCGTTGGTACGGGACCAACTTTTGGTGGCAATGTCAGGATGTTTGATATTAGAAACAGTATAGCGGACAAAGCGTTTGCAACAAGTTTCCAGGTAAAAGTTTCCCGCGTGCGCTAGAAAATTGGGCGTGTTACAGGGCTCGTATAGGAACAGTACCGGGCCTCAGTGGCTCAAAACGGACCCATTAACCTGCATTCTTAAGGTTGGCATTACCGCTGATTTGTCACCTTGTCTTACGCAGGGTCATAGAACCATTGGCGCCATAATCTCTAGATTAAGTAAGGTGCCTTTAAATGTATATATTCGTAGCTCAGTAATTATCCACCGAATGCGCATGTTACACGTGACAGACATGCTCTGTAATATATTCTTGGCCAATCTCGTTTATAAAAGAATATTTAAACGTCACCAACATATATTTTATTCTTAATAATGTGTTTGTTATTAGAATAAAATGTCTGATTAAAATAACGAAGCCAATTTTACTAAGATTAACAGATATGATATTCAAGGTGACGATATTGACGACAATAGGTAACTCTACGCTTCTTCACCCGATCAATCGCAATACATATTGTTTTTATTACGAATTCAGGCCACGAATTATACAGATCCGGGGCAACCACATTTTACTGCAGGGCAACCAAATTTTAACGCACTGGTTGACCTGGGGGACAACTAGATACTTTCTTATTTTCATAAGAAAAAGCCTGTGCGTGTGATATGTAGGCAGCCTCAAAGGTTGACTGATATGTAGGCCTAATCATGGAGACTGATATGTAGGCCTAATCATGGAGACTGATATGTAGGCTTAATCATGGAGACTGATATGTAGGCCTAATCATGGAGACTGATATGTAGGCCTAATCATGGAGACTGATATGTAGGCTTAATCATGGACACTGATATGTAGGCTTAATCATGGAGACTGATATGTAGGCCTAATCATGGAGACTGATATGTAGGCCTAATCATGGAGACTGATATGTAGGCCTAATCATGGAGACTGATACGTAGGCCTAATCATGGAGACTGATATGTAGGCCTAATCATGGAGACTGATATGTAGGCCTAATCATGGAGACTGATATGTAGGCTTAATCATGGAGAATGATATGTAGGCCTAATCATGGAGACTGATATGTAGGCCTAATCATGGAGACTGATATGTAGGCCTAATCATGGAGACTGATTATTTTATTTAGTCATAATCCTTTAACACTCAAAACATACATCTTTTCAAGAAAATATACATATTCTCATCGAAAATGCACATTTCCAGAACAAGAGAAGACTGTTTTGAAAATTAACCACTGGATTGACTGGCTCGGTTATCGAGCCAGTCATTCTAGTGGTACAGTTTAAAAAATAATCTTATCTTGGTTTGGAAAAGGACATTTCTCAAGACCATTTCAGAAGCTGGATTTGGTCGATATAAGGGATAAAGGGTTAACATAATGATTGAGTTGGTATTTACAAGGATTCTGTAATCTGTATAGCTTACAACACTACATATTTTCAACAGCATTTACAGGAAAGGGGCAACCCGGAAGTACAGTTGGACAAGGTAATTTAAATGGAGTACTCCATTGGGGAAACAGAATATGTTTCTAATTTTCAGGCCCTGGAATAGGAATTAGGAAAATTAGTGGCTTTACTAACATCGCAAAATCCTATACTTCAGCGTCCTAATATTGTGCTATCATTACTTTCAAAGGTTGAAACGTCACACTTTGTTATATGATTTGTATGCCAGTTTGAGGTGTGGTCGTCAAATGTAGACTGGTTACCGGTTAGATTGATACTAGACACCCGGGCATGCCCGCTTACGTTTGACTGAACCGGTGTCACCGGCGGTCGGGACAACTCGTCCCATGTGAACGTATGCGAATACTCCATCCCTGCTATCCATAGCCCTGCATATAACCGATGGCGATTTTGAAAATGGCGCTGCTGTAGGTTATTGCTGTCCGACTTACAGCGGCATTATATTTTGGCATAGATATTATGTAAAACCCAATGGATGATTCCAGTTTATCCATCCATCATAGGACGCCAAAATTAACTACATGACGTGTAGGGTGACGTCATACAATTAGACGTCACTGATGACTGTATAAGTTCGTCACGAACGCATAATTGATGACGGACTAAGCGTTGTGGTTCGAATTGTATGTCTTTATTATTTAATAAACATACTGGTGAATATTTTGAAACTATATGACATAGAATTCGTAGAAACAACGCTTAGTCCGTCATCAAGTAAGTGTTCGTGATGATCTTAGCTACGTCATTTTGATTATGACCTCATCCTATACGTCACGTAGGTGAGTATGACGCAATATGATAGATGGATAAAGTGGAATCCTCCATTGTGCTACTATAAGGTGGTATGCAATTGCGTAATTTGCATACCAGTTTAAGAATACTAGAGTATTACTGATTGTAGTAGAGTGATAGTCTTATTCCGCATCTGGCCGTTATATAATGATATTTGTCCCGTCCCACACTACCAGGGTGCCGTCAGTGGGGCTGTGTGTCTGTGTGTGTGCGTGCGTCCGCCCGTCCGCGCGTATGCGCGTCAAAATACATGAACATTTCCCACGCTAAGATGCGGTTCATTGTGACAAACGTTTGAATTGAAAGCTTAGGCCTGTATTCGAGCAATATTGTATTCTATAATCAATGCCTGTTTGAGTAAAAACCGATTAATTTTAATAGATGGTTTCAACCTGTACTCGTGTATATGACGTCATCATATAGTCACTAGTTAGCCGACGTCACACTTATACTGACGTATATCGTCTAATGAAAATCGAAAAGTCCGTTAGGTTTACGAATTGTATATGCCTGGTGATTTTACAATTAAACACATTCTGCAATTTGTGTTGAATATTTCGAAACTTATTTGATTGGGATACTTTTCTGCTATAAGCAGCAACAGACCCTAGTCAAATTAATTTCAAAATATTGTGCAATAAAAATTAGTTTCAAAATATTGACAAAATGTATATTAAAAAGTAAAATATACAATTCGTACAATTGGCCGTCTATTAAGCGTTTAAGACGGACTAAATGGCGTCATTCTTGACGTAATTGATTATGACGTCAGCCTATGTGCGGCGTCGTTGATTATGACTTCATATGACCGATCGATACATTGGATTCCTCAATACTATGGTAACGATACAGGTAAACCGTTGACTATTTTGAAACTAATTTGACAGGAACCAATTTCCACAATAATCTGTAGTGTGTTATTTAATTTATAAATGAGTGTTGGAATTCGGTCTTCTGGGTTCAAAGTGTTAACTTTTGATTAGTAAAACATCTGTCTATCAAATAGACATCTGATATCACTATAAGGATGCCATATTTGCACCATATAAAAATATAAGCATATGATGAAGTTGATAACCAACGCTATCAAGCGACTTTTGTATCTATGTGGCTTTTGATTATCCAGGAAGCTATATATATACTATCTCCATCTACCAATATGCCTAGATAACCATCTCCGCCACATAGCAGGTTTCGCGCAATCGTGAGTACTTGTATACTGACTATTACCCATGGCCTTATAATGTCTAGACGATATAGTTACAATTCTGAAACATGTATTATGGTTATGCGGGCCACATCAAGTCCTTTGCTGATCCAAACGTACCATATTAGAAAATGTCATATCGTCTTTAACCTTATCATGCCGAGGCCGGCCCAAACCGGCTTGTGTAGTGGTAATTTTGAGTAATTTTGAGATTTTACCACTGGAATGGCTGGCTCGGTTAGCGAGCCAGCCATTACAGTGGTAAAATTTCAAAAATACGCTTCTCTTGGCCTGCAAATGGACATTCCATAATGAAATATTTTAATTTTCCTGACAAAATTTGGTCAGTAAAGGGTTACGTGAAAGAGTTAGACCCTTTGGTGAATACTAAAAGTGCTGTCCCGCGATCATTTCAAGTGTGATGCGCATACGTCCCTGGTAAGGCAACATGTTGAATAATACTGCACATCTGGCGTTGAGCGCTTGCGTAAGTAATGGAGGGATCCATTTTAGCTATGTCCCGCCCATCTCCAGCTTGGCGCCATCCACGCTTTTCCCCTGTTGGGATCGATCGATCCCTATACCTCCTGGCAATTCAATTTCCTAAAAACTATACAGGTAAGCTGTTTGAATAATTTGAAAGTAATTTGACTACTCAGATTACTTTTAAAATATTCAACAGAATGTTTATTAAATAGTAAAGACGTAAAATTCGTACAACAACGCTGTCTGTCATCACTTACGCGTTCGTGACGACCTTATATGCGACATTCACGACGCCATTGATTATGACGTAATCCTATATGTCACGTAGTTGATTATGAGGTCATATGATTGATGGATAAGCCGGAAAGTTCAATACCCTTCGGCATTTCAAGTGAAGGTGATTTGCTTCTGCTGTCTAGCACTAACAGATTAAATGTACATGGGTGTTTTCAATACCGTTATCATAGCAATCTCCATTTCACCAATGTTATACGTAAATGAGCATTTAACACCCACAATGTTATCGACCAATACCAGGAGGTAAAACAAAACTTACGCCACACATTCGTCACTTGCTTATCAACACACATGTGGAAATTGTGAGAAATCAATCTGACATCGTCACCAGATTCCGTGATTCCAGTCTGAAGCGTTGTTTTACTCTGAGGCTATTAACACTGCAGTCAGCTTATCCGAAATACGAGCTTTATTATCATAAATGTTTTACCACGTCTATATCTCCGCCATTGTTGACCAAACACATGTGAGAAAGTTTGCCACGCTGCCCCCTGACCAGTTTACCAGTAGAAATCGTTCAATTGTATTTGAAGATCATGCTAAATCCTTCTGTGATCGGTTCGACTGTAAATTTAACATGAACATATAGCCACAACCCACGTTCGAATGTCTAAATAGTATGTAATCTTATTATCGAATCATTATGATGCCATTAGAACAATTCGAGGACAGTCTAATTGTGTAGGCGGAGCTGTCGAATACACTTTCTGAATAGCAAGTCAGGAAACTAATTCCATTTACACTACTGCCTCGCGGAACACCAAATGCATGCTTGGTGATATCATAATACACGGGAAATGCCAGGATACGCTTGTCGCTGCATGGCGCACAGCAGTGGTTCCTTACGAAGTGTGGTCTTTCAATGCTTGACAACGCAACATCTATTGTATTGAATGTCTTGAAGCTAATTTATATGGAAGATATGCCTGGCAGCCTGCCTATGGCAAGCACTTCCCGTCAAACTATTGCTAAAATGGCCCACAGGTTACGTCTATAGTTACTTTCAAATAGATATTCTGATCATGGTAGATTCAAGTTTTAGCTATACCCCGCCCATCTCTAGCTATGTTTCACGCACGCTTTGACCGTGTTTTGGGATCAATCGATGATTGCACTCTCTGAATCTCAATTTCCAGAAAACTACAGGTAAGGTGTTTAATATTTTGAAAATAATTTCACAGAGTGCTGTTGCTGCTTATGGCGGCAACAGCGCCCAGATTTAGTTTCAAAATATTCAAGAGTATGTTTATTAAATAGTAAAGACATACAATTTGTACAAACAACGCTTAGTCAGTCATCGAATACGAGCTCGTGACGAACTTATCTACGCCAATCATGACGTCATTGATTATGACACCACCCAACACGTCACGAAGTTGGTTATGACGCCAAATGATGGATGGCTAAACCATGCTCCTCTATTCCGGTTTTATAGGGCTAATGAATCAAAACTCTTGTGTCGCCAAGGCGCAAGGGATAGATTTAAATTCATTGTAAAATAATAATAAAACTTATACCACGAACCCACTGTTTATATAATATATTTTGCTTTACCATGACGATTTCAAAACAATGTGATTTAACTTAAACTTGTAACAAGTTGACTTCGACAATACCAAATCTTAGTGCAGCAATATTCAACGGCGTACATATATGCGAATCTTACGTCACCATCGCATAGCGACGGACACATATCTTCCACAGATATAAGCACCATAGATGTGGTTAATTAGTTTCTGAACAATCATCTTCTACGTCAAATCGTAGCAAACACGGCATCCCGCTGAACAGGCACAGAAAGATAAAGGTTACAGGTAGGCTTATTTCTCAATACGTTTTCAGAGGACGTAATACATGTCATTTATTATTGTTCTACTGCTGTAGTTCGCCGAATGCGTACATACAGACGGGGATATTTTAATGATGTTACAATGCACCAGATATAATTGTTCTACCGTCTCGGGCATGTAGGCGCGTCATAAATCTGCCACGGGTCTATCGTCGCGGCGTCAGAGGTGAGTTTCAGCACTGGAGATAATGGTTCTACCATTTTCCGTAGCCAGTGTCTGGTACTGGGAGCATTCGCGATCTATCGGCATGGGACCCTTTACAAATAACCGTTTGAAACTCTCCCTGAACTGTCGACTCATTCCACAGTAGATGAAAAAGTTCAGTGGGTAGCTTAGTAGAATGAAAAAGTTGATAAACAAAATAATGGTGGTGACCACCTTTGGTTCAATAATATTGAGGTTGAACGTGTTTTTGATAATATAAACTACCATTGTGATGCCGAGTGGAAACTCGACGAGTAAAAATAAACCAACCACGGCGACTAGCATCAGCGTCGTGCAGTTAGAGTCCTTTATCTTCTTACACTCGGTTTTACGGTTCTGTTTAAGCAGCTGATGGCGCCTGCGCTGTGCCTTTTTCATCGCGTTAATCAGGAGAGCGTTGAGCACGACCAATGACGTGCAAGGTATCATATGAATAAACAGCACACGGAACCAATAATAAAAATTGTAATACAGGGTGATATTTTGCGTAATCCATGGCTGTAGGACGCGAACACAGCCGAGAAATGTGACATTAGGATTTACGAGTGACTGCACTGGCTCCGGTCGGTACGCAGCATCAAAGAACCGGGTAGTTTGTGACAGCGCAGATGCTATGTATATAGCAACAGTTCCTTTGATGACGTTCCGAATGGTGCACCAGCTCTTCGCTTGGAACGAGTGGCAGATATAGATGTATCGCTGGATAGCCAATGCCATTGTCAACCAGATGGACGCTGTATGAAAAATCGTCGGTATATGTACCGATAAGTAGTCTAGAACATAACACCATTCATACGGAATATAGTCCTGGTAATAGCCTCCAGCATAAAAATGGAGGAATATCGGAAGCGGAAATATTCCCGTAAACATATCCGAAATTGCCATGGCGACAAGAAGCATATTCGTAGGCGTTCTCATATTCTTGCGTAGCAGCACGATACACACAAGCGTATTGTTAACGATAGTGAAGAACACAAGAATTGGTGACAGGTACCCGTGAAGTGGCAGCGCAAATTTAGACGGGTACTTTTGACACAGGTGTGTCGGCCCGGTGTCGTTCAGACAGTGCGAGTTGTACATCATGGGGCCCGCCGACTCATTACCGAATGGGGAGAACTCTAGCTCTTGTGGGCCATACGAAAAGTTCGTGTGGTGGTAGCTGGTTTCTGAGCCAAACATTTTTGCAGCGGGCTATTTACTCACGTGCCGTGTATTTGGTGCTGGGTAAAGCAGGATATCGAGCACAATGGCATCAACACATGTTTTCATAAAGTTATCTGAAATCTACGGCAATAGTTATTTCACTTGTATGAACTAAGTTTATGTAAGATAATCCATCGATCACAAAATAAATCACAGTTACAATTATAGTTATATGGTATGGGGAATCCACACCATTAATTAGTACTGCCGATACCAAGATACTGAGCAAAGTACTAAATAAACTGACACGCTCATTTAATGACGTTATGCACAACTGACGGTTGTCACCCTTTTATTATATACCGATATCAGTCATGGCTGGAAATGTTGAAAACGTGCTTCTTTAATATGGAATCGTAGTAGAAAAAATCGCATGTCCTGAAAAACAAAAAAGAGTATTATTATTATTATTATTATTATTATTATTATTATTTTTATTATTATTATTATTATTATTATTATTATTATTATTATTATTATTATTTGGTGTTGTTGTTGATGTTATTGTTCCTGTTAATGTTGTTGTCGTCATCGTCGTCGTCGCCGTCGTCGTCGTCGCCGTCGTCGTCGTCGTCGTCGTCGTCGTTGTTGTTATTGTTGTATTCCCAAATAATAACCACTCACACAGTTATTCGTATTGAAATGGATGAATCCAATTTTACCTATCCCCCGCCCATCTCTAGCTAAGCTCCATTTACGCCTTGCCACTGAGGAGATCTACCGATCACTGCACTTCCTGAATCGCAACTTCAATAAAACTATACATGTAAGCTATGGCAGCAATACCGCCCAGTCCAATTAGTTTCAAAATATTCAACATAATGTTTATTAAATAGTAAAGACATACACTCCGCACAACTTGACGGGCGGGGGTATCAGTAAGGGGGTTTAAAAGACTCACTAGATCGCGTCATGCATGATGTACTTGATTGTGACGTCAGCCTATATGTGACGTAGTTGCTTATGACGTCAAATGGTTGACTGGGAGACCGGATTCATCCATTGCTCTAAATCTTATGAGACGTGAAGCCGAAGAAATATGTGCCCGTTTTTTTTAGAAGATATCAAAGAACGTTAGCTCCGGTGTTCGTTTCGTAGCGTAAATATTAGATTTAATCAAGACGATTTAGTCAAGTTTTGATCTGCATCGAGCGACAAATAAAGAAGAAAATACCAGCATTCTTTACACTCAATGGCTGTGCAAATGGAGAGGTTAATATGCATTCGGGTAGGTGGGTAGGCAGGCAGAAAGGCAGGCGGAGAGGCAGGCAGGTGCAGGGCGAAATGTCGTCGATATAACTCAGCCCACCACTCAATCAGCCAAGCTAAAGAATACCAAGGTAATCATTAATACTGCAATGTTATATACTACTTCTTTGTCAATGGAAATCATGAATAATAAATGGTGTACTTTCCTTGAGGTGTCATGGAACGATGCTTGAATATTACTCGGCTGTTATAATCCGAGTGTTGAATAATTTACTTATTCCTGTAAACTCGACAATAACGCACATTTATCACGGTGTCAAACCAGCCATTCAAGCATCCGCCACCATAATCGAACTACGTCACTATCCAATCACGTAGAACAGACACAAAACTGACACATGGCTGCGTGTATCCGTCTGAAATGTATGCCTTTGGAGATTTTATGATTTAAATAGCTAAATTTTGAAACGAAAATCTAAATATTTCCATATTGAACGTCAATTTGGATACGTCAGCGATCGTGTTGCATTCACCAACCTGGTTATACCAGCGCGAAAACGCACCACCATTAAGTGTCGCACTGCCATGAATCGCAAATGGCCCAACTACTGGAGAAGCCAAAGAAAATCCATCAATGTTAATTTATTTTATGCAGGACTAAGCTTCGCCATTGCACTCCCAGCCAGATGGCAACTGAATGTTACGCGTGTACAAATTGGGCGGAGCGTAGTTAGAAGTGGGTGTGGAATAGCTAGAAATGGGTGTGTCATAGCTAGAAATAGGCACGTCATAGCTAGGAATTGGTGTGTCATGGCTAGAAATAGGCGTGCCATGGCTAGGAATGGGCGTGTCAGAGATAAAAATGGGTGTGTTATAGCTAGAAATGGGTGTGTCACAGATAGAAATTGGTGTGTTATAGCTAAGAATGGGTGTATCATAGCTAGGAATTGGTGTGTCATAGCTAGAAAATGGGTGTCATAGCTAGAAATTGGTGTGGTATGGCTAGAAATGGTATGTTAGGGATAGAAATTGCTGTGTCATAGATAGAAATGGGCGTGTGATAGCTAGAAATGGGTGTGCTATAGATACGAAGGGGTGTGTCATAGCTAGACATGGGCGTGCCATAGCTAGACATCGGTATGCTATAGATAGAAATTGGTGTATCATAGCTAGAAATGAGCGTGCCATAGCTAGAAATGGGCGTGTAATAGCTAGAAATTGGTATGCTATAAATACGAATGGGCGTGTCATAGCTAGAAATGGGCGTGTCATGGATAGAAATGGGCGTGTCATAGCTGGAAATGGGTGTGCCATAGCTAGGAATAGGTGTGCTATAGGTAGAGATGGGTATGCTATAGCTAGAAATGGTGTGCCATGGTTAGAAATGGGCGTGTCATAGCTAGAAATGGGCGTATCATAGGTAGAAATGGGCATGTCATTGCTAGAAAGGGGTGTGTCATAGCTAGAAATCGACACCTCTTTATTCAAACGCATTCAGAACACCTACACAATGGAGGAATCCAGTTTTAGCTGGGCCCCACAACCATCTCTAACTAAGCTCCACTCACCCTTCGCCTGTGTTGGGATCAAGAGATCCCGTCACTTTCTGAATCTCAATTTCCAGAACACTATACAGGTAAGCTGTTGGATTCTTTGACAGTAATTTGACTGAGTGCCTATGGCAGCATCAGCGCCAAGTTACATTAGTTTCAAAATATTCTACATAATGTTTATTAAATAGTACAGCCTATTAAGTGTTTTTGATGGACTAAATCGCGTCATTCATGGCGTAATTGATTATGGCGTCAGCCTATATGTGACGTAGTTGATTATGATATCATATGATTGACTGTTAAACTGGATTCATCCAGTGAGGGTGAAAAGAAACGAATCTGGAACCTGCAATGAAGATACAATAGCAATGACTTTCAGTGAAATCGATGGCTCGATTTCTAGCTAGGCCTGCCCATTTCTAGCTAAGCTCCGCCCACGTATTGCGCGTGTTATTATTGATATACTTTGAGACCCGGATGCTCAGCATCACACTTTCAAGCCAACCATACATGTACTTTGTTGAATGATTTGAAACTAATTTGACTGGGTGCTGTTGCATAAACGCCAAGTCAAAATTAATTTCAAAATATTCAACGGAAAGTGTATTATGCAGTAACCCAATCAAAGACATGGAATTCGCACACGCGACATACATTTAAATGCTCACGTCGGACTTGTATATCTACGCTATATATATATATATATATATATATATATATATATATATATATATATATATATATATATATATATATATATATATATATATATATATATATATATATATATATATATATATATATATATATATATAGTTATTTATTTATATATACACACACTTGAGCGAGAGATCAGAGTCATCGCAAATTAATCCCACAATGTAGGTGGTCTAAATTCACCTTTCCAGAGTATCCATCCATCATCTGACCTCGTATGACGTTATAATTAGCTCAGCGCGTGTATGATGACGTCACAATCATTACGTCATAAAGGGTTCCATAGAGACAGTCATCAAATCTCAAATAGTCCGACACGTTGGATGAATTGTATGTTTTTATACGTCTTTGCTATTTAATAAACATGCTGTTGAATATTTTGAAATTAATTTGACTGGGCGCTGTTGCTGCCCAACACCCAGTCAAATTAGTTTCAAAATATTCAACAGATTATTTGTGTAGTTTTTTTTTTAAATTGATAGTCAGAGTGTTCAGAGATCGATTGATCCCAACACGGACGAGGAGTATGTAGAGCTTAACTAGAGATGGGCGGGGCATAGCTAAAGCTGGAAAGCTCCATTGGGAGGGGCCATGCGCATTCAGTCATAAGTCAAAGCAATATATAATACAGCGTCAAGGGTGTGATGTGCAGGAGATATACCAGAATGTGTGAAGCATATTAGGAGAAGGAGGGACGATAATGATGGACCGGGACTTATGTTCCTCTGGGAGTTGGAAAATAATTGTTTCTTAGAATATTCGAATTATTATCATTTAATGTTTTACTGCGCCGCTGTATTATATTGTTCATGTGCATTCGGACATTGCTGTGGATTAGTTAATCGTTATGAGTGAGGTGATGTGGTGCCGGTGATGCGGCGACCGAGATGGCTGTTGCTTTAGCGACATAGTCCTGCACAAATGACCAAAAGCAAAAGCGTCATACCAACCTGATATTTGACCGAACATCTCACGCACATCTATAACGAAACTGGTCTCTGACGGGCTGTTGATTGTATTTTGAGCCATACGACGGTGGCTCCACACGACGGTGGTTATAACACAACCCTCCATCAATGGATAGATCCGATGTGTCACTTAAGTTTATGACGTCATAATCAAATACGTGTAGGCTGACGTCGCAATCAAACGTCATGAACATTGAATGAATGAATGAATGCAAGTGTACGAACTGTATGGGCTTACTATTTAATAAAATCCTTTTGAATATGGCAACAACAGCACACAGTCAGATTAGTTTCAAAATATTCAACAACTTACGTGTATGGTTACCTTTATATTGAGATCATGGGAATAGAGCGCTCGATCAACGCGCGGGCGGTGCTTTGTTACAAATGGGATTGGGACATGGGTATACCCGGATCTTCTATTACCGTGTTGCCTTGAAAACCATTAATAAACTCAACTGATGCTGCGCTAAGTTATTCCGTTATATGGTCAAATCAACCGTCTATTACGCTGTACTTCGTGATTATTAATTGTCTCGCCGCTGCAAAGCACTAGACAGTAATTTCACTGAGCAAAAACTATTGACCAGTTGAATATTTTGAAAACAATGTGACTGAAAGTTGTTGGTGGCTTAGCCACCAACAACCATCAGTTTAATTGTTGTCAAAATATTTAGCAGCGCCACAGTAAACATGTCCAGAAGGAACAATCGCATGGATTTCCTCGAAACGGGTCGCTTAAACACCTTTCCGGACCCACACCACATATATAGCTAAATGACCTTCACCATGTCTGACCAGTGGAGGGACGGTAATGTGTGAAAAGTAATTCCAATAAGTCGAGTTAGCTCTATACAGTATCACCTACATAGCATATGCATCATCATCTACCAGACGTGTACGTCAGTTGAACAGCCACATGCCACCCTTTGTGGAATTAACATCGCATAATCGTCACAGAAGATTTAGCACTTGTTTCCTTTGTTTCCCTTACGTAGAAGCTTAGAGATATTGGCAAAACCCTTCCGCTTCCACATTTCCGAATAGACGGACTAATTTCTAACAACGCCCGCCAATATATAGACAAGCTGCGTCCATTTCGCCCAGGTGCATGAATTGATTAGAAACCTTGAAACCTGACTTCCCAGAATCTAAATTTCTATGTATCTATACAGGGAAGAAATACGATATTTTGACACCAATTTAACTGAAATATGTTGCTGCCGCGTTTCAAGTGGAAATATTAAATTCATTAAAGACATTTTGTTTTCTTACACGCTCGTCAGTTTAGCTAGAGCTGGGCAGGCCATAGCTAAAAGCGGATTCATCAATTGATCATGACGTCAGATATTTCAGTAACAGATGGGATCCCGCTCTTCATTATTGCGCCAGAGTTGGCCATGTTAATGAAATAAGCCTGGCTAAATGAACAATTGTATTTAAATTTTATTTATCTCGAAACAGCATCATTTCACCAAAAAATATTTCAAATTGTCTCTCAAAAGTGATCTACTTAACACTTTAAACATTAAAAGCATTTTCAAGAAAATTTAAATCATAGAAAATGGCAATTTGTACACCAAGGGTATATTATTTTTGAAAATGTATCACCTGATTCACTGGCGCTCCAGTGGAACATTTTCAAAATTAGTAGTCTCTTTGGTCTATAAATGGGCATCAATCACGATCCAGTACAGAGGCTGTTTTTTGGCCGGTTTGCGCGTTAAAAAGTTACGTCAATTTTAGAACTCCTCGTTGATGAGTATACTTTCCTGGAAACAACGCTTTAGAGATTAACCGACGACGTGAATGTAGGGTAAGTGGTGTACAGTCAAGCATCAGGAATCCTTACGCTGCCCAAGGTCACAAATTTAGCTCATCCCTCAACCTAATTACTTTCTCCATTACTGCTATATGCTCTGGATGTCCCTAGAGGGTTATCAGAAGATGAGTATATATCACAACATTTACTCTTAGCGCTATTATGAGATTGATTTTAGCGAGGCTCTGAACTTGATTTTCCTCCTCAGAGCTGGCGGTGCAAGACCGGAGATAACCTAACTAAAAGCTAGAAAGTTGGTGAGAACGAACCGGTTTTAAACGCGGACGTAACGCAATTAAGAAAAGGGACAGTTCAGTGTGGTCGGTTGTTTTTTTGGATTCTTGGCGTTTTCAGATGAATTATGTTGCTTTGAATGCTCAGGAAAGTATCATGCAATGATGGTGGAAGCTATAATATTACGTCAAGCTTGCTTGTGCCGCATTGGCATGACTTTGTGCAGGATCATACCTTTCGATAACATAGCTATATACTTTTTTTTAAATCCCAGAACAATGGACCTTTCCACAGTATCCATCTCTCAATCTGACGTCATAATCAACTACGTGACGTATAGAATGACATCACAATAAATTACGTCATTATGACGGCATGAATAACGTAGATAAGTGTGTCACAAACGCATAGTTGAAGACAGACTATGTGTTGCTGTACGAATTGTATGTCTTTACTATTTAATAAATATTATGTTGAATATTTTAAAACTAATTTGACTGGGGGGTGCTGCTACCATAGGCAGCAAGAACGCCCATTCAAATTAGTTACAAAATATTCAACAACATAGTCCGGACATTTTGGAGTCGATCGATCCCAACACGGCCAACTGTGGGTTGAGCTTATCTAGTGGTGGGCGGGGCGTAGTTAAACCTGGAACGGGTCATTGACAAGAAATGGCAGATAATAGATCATTGCTATATTCACTGTCAGCAACACATGGCAATAATTTCTGGGATCAGTGGTATGTGTGACATACAGATGGCTCTTATCCGTTCGCGTGTTTGGAATCGCCGGTGAATGTTTGCTATTCCACATGTAGCAGTTTCATATGTGTGGATGTCGCACACGAGATACGCTTCCGCATTGCTTACCCACTGTTTTAAGGAAGTTCTATAGGCGCAGGAACAGAAGGTCATCATCATTTTCTTCTCCTGTAGTATCTCGGCATAGCGCCCCACTCTAGGTTCTGGCCCCACCCGCTTAGACCCCTCCATCCAGGTCAAAATATGTTCGTATACTGTGTTTCACGCGCCCATAAATGCATTACTGCTACAATTGTTCGTGATGATTGCGATGATGAGTAGCCGCCCTCTCCCGCTGAAAGGAGTGGAAAGGCCCTTCAGCTGCGATCAATTTCTTCAATCTTCACACTATGTCCGTTGTCTGATAGCAAAACGCTTAATAAGATTATAAGATGCTGTTATGGCGTCCTGTGGGTGCTAGGTACTTGTTGGCACACAGTACTGATAATGGACCGTTTCCACTTTTAGCTATGCTCCGCCCATCTCTAGCTAAGCTCCACCCACACCTCGATCGTGTTGGGATCGATGGATCTCTGACCTCCCTGACTATCAATTTCCAGAAAACTATACAGGTAAGCTGTTGAATATTTGGAAACCAATTTGACTGGGCGCTGTTGCTGCCTATGGCAGTAACAGCGTCCAGTCAAATTAGTATCAGCATATTCAACAGCATGTTTATTAAATAGTAGAGACATACAATTTGTACAATGTGTCGGACTATTGCGAGTTAAAATATATACTCATTTTTGATGTGATGATTATGACACATCCCACATCCTAAAGGCCGCGTATGCGATTATGACGTCATAAGACGTCATTACTCTGAAAAGGCCCATTCCGATACTTTTTGAGGGTGTGTATTCACTGCCAGTTGAAGAAGACGACCACACGTTGAACATTGATGTTGCGTTATGTGCACAATTAGATGGCCCGTTTTGCGCAGTCTGTAATGCGCTGTTTTTATAGATTGGGCTCTGCGGTCTGCACTGACTAATGATCGTCTGTAAGTGTATTCAATAATGATTTTTGAGCTGCCTAGCTGTCACCGTTGTAGAGCACCATTGCGAAAGGGAATAGAGGAATCCAGTCTGTCAGTGAAATATATGACGTCATAATAAAATACGTCACATGTTGTTTGACCTCACGATCGAGTACGTCATGAATGACGTATATAAGTACGTCATAAACGCTTAGTAGTCAGTCAAGCTGAACGAATTGTATGTCTTTACTATTTAATAAACATTCTGGTATAGGCTGCAACAGCGCAAAGTCAAATTAGTTTCAAAATATTCAACATGTTTCCTGTATAGTTCTATGGAAATTGAGATTCAAGGCGTTCATGCTGTAATCGATCCCAACATGGACAACTCGTCGGCGGAGCTTATGTAGGAATGAGCGGGGCATAACTGAAACTGTATTTATCCATTTATGAGTAGCAAATCCACAGTCTCTAGAAGAACTAGAAAGTGATGTTTCATATTAGCCAGCGGTTTGCCATGTCGGTTGGCCCGCGTGCAGATAAGTGAGCCTACGGTTCTGCTCTTTCTCCACTAGAATACAGCCGCCAGTCAAATTACTCTCAAATCACTCAACAAATTACCTATATAATAGAGCTTTCAAGTTTTAGGTATGCCCCGCCCATCGCTAGCTAAGCTCCACCTACCTGGCTTGTGTTGGGATCGATAGATGCGCCCAGTCGACTTAGTTTCAAAATAGTTGATATGGAATGATTATTAAATACTAAAGACAACAGTTCGTACAACGTGTTAGACTATTACGCGTTTAAGACGGACTAATTCTAGTCATTCATGCTATAATTGACTATGACGTCATCATACACGTCACGTAATTGATTTTGACGGCATAAGACGTCATATGATGGAGAAAAAACCCGGAAACGCCCATTACCGTGAAAATTGATATTCTGGTAAGTTAGATTTCAAAGTATATCCATCGATTCCAATACTCATACACCGTGCGCGAACCGTAGCTAGAAATGGGCGGGGCTTAGATAGAAATTGATCGCTCCATTTTGAGACAACACGATAGTAAGCTAGACAAAGTCGATAAAGATGGCAGATATAATCAGTCCACACTAGCTTACTCGAGACTGTGTTTCTCAGTTAACCTGTAACCATTTTGCACAGTAGAATAGGCAATGAGTTGCATTTATGTCCATTACATTACCAATGTTCGTCCGAGAAACCGTCGTATTTCTCTGAATCCGTCTAACTGCGTACTGTGGGTCAAGACTAACTGCGCCAAGTACTTGAAATTATTTTCTGGCTAAGCTATTGGCCGGAAATCTGTTCCATTGCCATGGGGATGAAATGTACTTGCTGTGTATCACCCTGGAAGGCCGCTCGTTGCCGACATCACTTCATGTGTGTTGGGTTCAGATGAGTCACGCACCGTACGTACATAGCCGAAGCCCTGTAAGGATGCATGTTTGTCCTAGCATGTGTGGAAAAGTCTATTTCCTAATGATGACATACTTCCGGGTCCGCCCCTTTGCTAACTGTTTTACAATTGAAAGCAATCTCTGGACAAGAGCGGGAAATACTCACGAACGTTGGTAATTAAGATCTGTCATCATTCACTTTCTTATCCTGGCTACGTACATCCCATTCACAATTTTGAAAACTAACCTACACACGTTAAATCTGTGTTAATCGTGACCAAACACGCACACCCACCCACCCACACACACGCACGCACGCACGCACTCACGCACTCACGCACGCACGCACGCACGCACGCACGCAGGCACGCACGCACGCACGCACGCACGCACGCACGCAGGCAGGCACGCACGCACGCACGCACGCACGCACGCACGCACGCACGCACGCACGCACGCACGCACGCACGCACGCACGCACGCACGCACGCACGCACGCACGCACGCACACCGTTCTGATCCGCGATACATATATAGCACGCCATTTTTGCCATTTCAATCAGACGGACCAGAGATAATAAACTCGTAAAGGCGTAAGCGATATTATGTTGAATATCTTGAAACTAATTTGACTGGAAACTGGTGTCATATTTGTTTCAGAATATTTACCAGGTTACCAGCATGACTACAAAATTGAGGTATTGACTGGTACTTCAAGAGTAAAAGGCTAAACGGTTTGTAAAGCAGATTGTAAAGGAATATATTATCTTTTGCTACTAATAGGACAAGAAATTAGCTTTTATGCTCCTTAAAACTCACCACGATGCCCAAGGGCGAGTGGCGCTTCCCTGGAACATTGACATGTGAGATTGTTGTATTTAAATCTTTCAAATCATTAGCTTGACATGGCCTGAACATCCAAGATGACGATCGAAATATAGACCAATATGGTTTAAATCGGTCAAATGGTTAATGATTTATCGTCTTTTACTGGATTTTCAAAACAACTTCGAGGATTCCAAGATAGCCGCCTGGAAAATTGGACGATCAAAATCACGTGTGCAATTCACGTTCGGTTTAAATCGGTCAAATGTTTAATGATTTATCGTCATTTACTGTATTTTCAAAACAACTTCGAGGATTCCAAGATAGCCACCTGGAAAATTGGACAATCAAAATCACGTGTGCAATTCTCAAGTTTACGACCATAGGCCATTTCAGCCAAGTTTTGTTGAAATTGGTCAAGCAATTAATGAGCAGTTTTTTAAAACTGGTTTTCCCAACCCCTTTCTGGAAATCCAAGACGACCTCTATAACGATTGACCAATCAAAATTATGTATACATATTCAGAAGCCCAAACGGTGAAGGAGGAGATGAATTCTGACAAATGCGATACATTTGTCATCAACAAATGATCATTTACAGTTTTAAATAGTTATTCAAGAGCCTACTCTGATAGGGTCGTTCTAACCAAAGTTGGTAGAAATCTGTAAAGCAGGTGAAGAGGAAAAGCGTCTTGACACTTTCCAGTACATTTTTCATAAAATATATGATGTTCACACAAATGATTGACGAATCAAAATTCTGTATTCATTTTCTAAAGCCAAACACCGTAGTGTCATTCCAGCCAAGCTTGCTTGAAATTGCACACGTGGTTACGGAGGAGAAGCATTTTGTATATTTTCAGTACATTTTATAGATTATCACCCCGAAAATTGACCAAATTCTGTACACAAGTTCTGAAGCTACATGTTAGCTAATGTTGCAATCAACATGAACATATGGCGTTCACTAGTAGCTGAATGTCGTCAGGAAAATCGAAAACTCCGTCATGAAAGCGTATATATTTCATATCGTTGATGACTTTTCATCTTAAGAAACACCCTGTTGAATATTTTGAAATTTTCAAATTACTCAACAGCGTACATGTATACTAACCTTGGAATTTAGATTTTCCAAATTCAGGTTCCAAAATCTTTAATCGATCGTAGCACGCGTAACGAAACGAGTGTGATGAGCTTAGCTGGAAATTAGTGTGGCATAGCTAGAAGTGGATCTTCTGTGCTTACACAAGTCCATGATACAAACGTACATGAACTGGCTTCTTATTGTAATGGAGGAATCATGTTTTAGGTATGTCCCGCCCATCTCTAGGTAAACTCCTCCCACGCCTTGCATGTGTTTGTAATCTCTCTCTGAATATCAATTGCCAGAAAACTATACTGGTAAGATGTTGAATATTTCGAAACGAAGTTGACTGGGTCCTATTGCCGCCTATGGCAGCAACAGCGGCCGGTCAAATTAGTTTCAAAACATTCAACAGAATGTTTATTAAATAGTAAAGTCATACAATTCGTACAACTTGACGGACTATCAAGCGATTATGCCAGAATTACGCCATTCATGACGTATTTAATTATGGCGCTAGGCTGCATGTGACGGTGTTGATTATGGAATCATATGATTGATCGATAAACTGGATTCGTCCATGATTATTTGTATCAATTTTTGCTGATAAAACATCCACTTTTTGTAACTAATTTTATTGGATGATGTTGCTCCCTATAGCACCCAGTCAACTTAGTTTCAAAATCTTCAACAAAATACTTACTAAACAATAAACACAACAAAGACATATAATTCGTACACGTGACGGACATTTTAATGTTCATGACGTGGTTAGATACGCCATTTATTATGAATTTTGATGGTGACGTCAGCTAACTCATGTCGTAATTGATTATAACGTCGGGTCCATCCATTACTAGTCTAAAGAAAGCTGGCGTACAATAAGTACGGTAATACTAATAGATGTAAGGGTAGCTGTAGCAGTAGCGGTAGCGGTAGCGGTAGCGGTAGCGGTAGCAGTAGCAGCAGCAGCAGCAGCAGCAGCTGCAGCAGCAGCAGCAGCAGTAGTAGTAGTAGTAGAGATGGTGGTGGTGGTGGTGGTGTTGGTGCGACGATGACGACGACGGCGACGACGACGACGATCCGTTCAATAGTAATACTTACATTAGATACACCGATGCACACGAGACTATTGTCATAGGAGCATATCTGTTGCTTGAGCTTGCCACAAACAACTCGTTCAGTTTAATAATTCTCAGCCACGAGCCGTTCTCATTGTCCTCAGCCGCCAGCAGTAGCAACTGCAAGAACCAGCGATAGGCTATCAGCTAATCTTCTATACAAGTAATTTAATTTCCTCCTCGGCGCGTATGTGGACAATATCTTATACACGAACACTGCCAGGAGTTAGAGCATCGTACACAAAATACTTTCCATACCACGATACTTAATTAATAATCCAATGGTTCTGTTCTTTGTTAATCTAGAAAATAGCATCTCTCATGAATAATGAAGGCATACACACGTGCTTCTGCGGGGTATTGCTTTACACTCGCCCCCGTGTTAATGACATTTGACGGATGGTGTCTAGTTCACGTTCTGCGGAGAGTTTCTTAAAAGTGCAAATTGAATTTAAAAATGCGGGCCACACATTACATGATGGCTTTTCTTAATTTGCGTCAAACGTCGCTGATCACACATGATAAATATATGATAATATCGTTTAATGTGGAGTTGTATTAGGCAAATATAGAAACGAATACGCTGGAAATGTACGGTAACCACAACTCTATGCACGAACTATCTAATGAACAGCAGCGAAATCTGTCGTTGAAAGTTATTCTCTCTATATATATTAAAGAGAAATGTGTTTTGTGATAATACAATTGCCCGCAGCTCCTTCTACAACCGGTAGCAAAGAATTATTTGCACTAAAATTCTGTTAGCTCCTCCGAAGACAGTATTCACTGTGAACAAAACATGCAAGTAATGTCCCATTCAATACAGAGAACTCGTCATAAGATATCTGCCGCCAGTCGTAAACCAGAATAGGTTAAGTTGCATAATAAACCTGCCGAATTTATACTCCAATAGGGCCACACCAAGTAAAGTGTAGGCTAGAATGCCAATATGGAATGTCTAAAGTTCCAATATGTATATAGTTCCATTGACAGTGCTGAATACTGTGCAATGCCTACTAGTTAACGTACGGCAATGAACTCCTGATTTCACTAGCAGAGTTAATAACTCGAGTCTCCGAACGTATTCTCCCTAATGATAAACAGAAATAGCTCCGAGCGAGGAATACCCGCTTAAATCTGCATTGGAAATCACGAACAGGTTCTGGATTGTTCCCGAGGTTGTGTGCAAACCTACGCGCACCGCACCGGATTTCAAAAGATGCTGCAATCGCGCAGGTTTGATATCCTTATATTCTGTGAACCTAGCTCCAAGCTACCAACATCTCCAGTGAATTTACCGTCTAGAATTGCAGGCCTGTATAAGAAATAAATGGAATTATAATCCCGTTAGCTCGTTTGAGAGAACTGCCAATCACAAATCTTTCTGTGTTCGTTTGTAGGCTCCGAAGAAAGTGTGCACACAGTCGTTATGTATTTTCCAGATGTCTTTCATCAGCTTATGTCACATCACTGTTTAAAAAAATAATCATAAATCCGATTTGAAATGTGTATATTATATTAATATCAAACATAGGCCGCTCCTTGACCGAGTTCGTGCAAGCCTTGTTTTGTCTTCTAGATTCCAAGAAGAATATGAGTAATCAAGTAGAGACCGCCCCAGCGCCGTCAATGGGTCGGCATTAGCGTTTCGCCAGATCCTTGCGGCCGGTCCTGTAATGTAAAAAGGTTGCAAATAAGTGTAGGTCGAGTTGAGATGCTTTAACACATCTTGTTTCAACTTATCCATTTAATGGTAAAACTGGCCAAAGCAGTCTCCTCAGTGGTGTTGAGCAATGCCCATGTGCAGGCTAACAGAAGCTTATTGTTTTGCACATTTACCACTGGAATGACTGGCTCGGTTACCAAGCTCCTCTTCACCTGTAAATGGATATTGATTATGCACAAATTTGAATTTTCTTGACCATATAATGTTCAAACAGCCTTCGTTTACAGGACAACTGAGACTTTTTTTGTAAATTCCATTGGAAAGCTGTTAAGAATCGTCTTCTCTTGGCCTGCAAATGGATTGCATTCAATGAGCAACACTGTTTTCTTCTTTAATTAAAAAAAAAATTTTGACCGTTAAATGGTTAATTACTATGCCTATAGAAGTGGTATATTGAGCGCTTTGAGGTGCTATTGCCACACAAGGGGTTAATGACTAAGATTTCTTTATCAAATGCAACGTTCAACTCGCAGTTCTTCCGCTGGTCTAATAATATCATATCGTTCATTTAGTTAAAAACCTCGCTAGTAGTCCTAAATCAATTAACAACGAAATTGTATTTCATTCATTGCCACAATTAAGTCGCATTAATAGAAATATTCCGCTTTCATTAAATAGTATTATAAGTTCCTGCAAATCGATTTCAATGAATACGAACAATAATATACTTATGACGTTAAAAACTAAAAAATACGGGTTGCAGTCTGTTATAGCCTACATCTGTATGTTTGATTCAGATTGAGCAATGGAGGATCAACTTCTAGCTATGACTCGCCTATTTCTAACTACGCCCCGCCCATTTCTAACTATGTCACGCATATTCCTAGCTATGGCCTTCCGATTCGTACCCATGCCCCGCCTATTCATAGCCATGCCCCGCCTATTACTAGCTTTGGGCCGCCTAATCCAAGCTATACCCCGCCTCTTCCTAGCTATTCACTGCCTATTTCTAGCTATGCCCCGCTATTCCTAGCTATGCCCCGACTATTCTTAGCTATGCCCTGCCTATTCCTAGCTATTCCCAGCCTATCCCTGGCTATACCCCGCCCATTCCTAGCTATGCACCGCCTATTCCTAAATATGACACGCCTATTCTTAGTTATGATCCGCCTATCTGTAGCTATGACCACCCTATTCCTAGCTATGCCCGCCTATATCTAGCGATGCCCGCCTATTTCTAGCTATGACCTACCTAATTCTAGCTAGACCCAGCCTATTCCAAGCTATGCCGCGCCTATTCCTAGCTGTGCCCGCCTATTCCTAGCTATGCCCGACCATTTCTAGGGCTTCCCCGCTTATTTCTAGCTAGGGCCACCTATTCCTAGCTATGCCCTGCCTATTCATAGCTTTTGCGGGCCTATCGTAGCTAGGCTCCCCTATTCCTAGCTATGCCCCACCTATTTCTATGGATTCACCGCATATTTCAAGCTTTTGCCCGCCTATTCTTATCTATGCCCCGCATATTTCTAGCTATGCCCACCTGTTTCTCGCTATGACCTGCCTATTTCTATCTATGCACTGCCTATATCTAGCTATGCCTCACCTATTCCTAGCTATGCCCCACCTATTTTTAACTATGCTGTGCCTATTTCTGGTTATGACCCGTTTATTCCTAGCAATTCCCCGCCTATTCCTTGCTATTCTCTGTCTATTCCTAGCTATGCCCCGCCTATTCCTAGCTATTTTCTGTCTAGTCGTATCTATGCCTGCCTATTCTTAGCTATTCCACTCCTATTTCTAGCTATTCCCCGCCTATTTCTAGCTAGGGCCCACCTATTCTTAGCTATGCCCCGCCTATTCCTAGCTATGCGCCACCCATTTCTAACGATTCCCGGCCTATTCCTAGCTATGCCTCGCCTGTTCCTAGATATGCATCACCTATTCCTAGGGATTTCCAGCATATTTCTAGCTAGGCCCTGCCTATTCCTAGCTAGACCCGCCTATTTCTAGCTATTCCAGGCCTATTCATAGCTATATGCCTCGCCAATTTCTAGGGATTCCCCGCCTATTACTAGCCATTTCCTACATTTTCCTAGCCCTGACCCGCCGATTTCAAGCTATGCCTTGCCTATTTCTAGCTATGCCCTGTCTATATCTAACTAGGCCCGCCTATTCCTAGCTATGCCATACGAATTCCTAGTTATGCCCCGCCTACTCCTAGGTATGCCCGCCTATTTCTAGCTATGCCCCACGCATTTCTAGCTATGCCCCGCCTATTCATAGCTATGCCCTGCCTATTCCAAGCTATGCCCCGCCTAGTCCTAGCTAGGCCCCGCCCATTCTAGGGATTCACCGCATATTTCTAGCTATTCACAGCCTGTTTCTAGCTAGGCTCCTCATATTTCAAGCTGTACCCAGCCTATTTCTAGCCATGCCCCACCTATTTATAGTTATACCTGCCTATTTCTAGCTATGCCCCGCCTATTTCTATCTCTGCCCGCCTATTTCTAGTTATGCCCACCTATTTTAGCTATGCCCGCCTATTTCTAGCTATGCCCGCCCATTTGTATCTATGTCCACCTATTTCTAGCTATGTTCGCCTATTTCTAGCTATGCCCGCCTGTATCTATCTATACCCGCCTATTTCTAGCTATGCCCGCCTATTTCTAGCTATGCCCCATATTTATATCTATGCCCGCCTATTTCTATCTATACCCGCCTATTTCTAGCTATACTCGCCTATTTCTAGCTTCGCCCGCCTATTTCTAGCCATGCCCGCCTATTTCTAGCTATGCCCGCCTATTTCTAGCCATGCCCGCCTATTTCTAGCCATGCCCGCCTATTTCTAGCTATGCCCGCCTATTTTTATCTAAGTCTCGTCCACATTTTACATCTGCTGGAATCGATTTGAAACTTTGAAACCTGAATCTTCAGAATCTAAATTTCATTTTTAAATTTAATTTGCCACGTCAGCCTGAGCTAAAGGAATACTCTATATTAAAGCTTATTGATGGCTTCGTGATTGACGTTTCCAGTTTTATCTATTCCCTGCCCACACCTCGCTCGTGTTGGGATCGATCACTCCCTGAATGCCCTGACTATCAATTTCCTGAAAACTATACATGTAAGCTGTTGTATGTTGTGAAACTAATTTGACTGGGCGCTGCTGCTGCCTATGGCAGCAACAGCGTCCAGTCAAATTAGCTTCAAACTATTCAACAGAATGTTTATTAAATTGTAAAGGCATACATTACGTACAACATGCCGGACTATTCATACATGCCGTCATGATTATAATGCTAGCCTAGACGTCACTTGGTTGATTATGACGTCATATGATGGATCGATAAACTGGAAGTGTGAATCACATAAGATAAGTTTAACTAAACAAGATTAAGTATACAGTATAAATTAATTACACAAGACTCACTATACAGGTAATTTAAGCCGTTGAATATTTTGAAACTGGATTAAAAATATTTAACTGAATGTTTTTTAAATTACAAATTCCTCAAAGACATACAATTATTAGACATTCGTGACGTACTATTGACTTTTCGTGACGAAGCTAAGTCATGTTGATTGTGACGTCAACTAATAACGTGACGTGGTTGATCGTGGTGACAGATAGACTAATTGAGTGACTGATCGATCTCTCCGTTACACGACAGGCCATACGTACAAGCTTCCCGCTATCATCGCACTATTTATTTTCGCAAGGCTGATGTATTCTTCGAGCATCTCGACGCTCGAATTACAAGCTAATATTATTAACTTACCACTCTGATGTCAATAGTCTATCTTTTACTGTGTCAATATCAAAGAAACGGGTGTACATTTTAAAACAATTTTGGTGGAGATGTTGCTGTCTACGACAGCACCATCTCCCAACAAATTTGTTGAAAAATGTACACCAGTTAATCTTTTAATTTAATTTGAAAATTTAAAGTTTTGACACCCGAGTGGTACGGGTTAAAGAACATTCGCTGTTTTTCATCTAAAACCACGACTGCTGTACCACCCTGATTGAATAAGCAGCTTATCGTTAGCATCATCATTACAGAAGAAACCAAAACTCGAAGATGTGAATTTAATATTCTATCCATGTCCCGGTATACCGGAACACGAAACTAAACCGCGGAAGCTGCGCTAACGCAAAGTGATTTGTTATCGACGGACACCGTCCCTGCTAAGAACTCTCAAACACGTGCCTGTCTGGGTATAGCTATTTAATGGCGTCTATCGATCGATCTATCTTCCGCTATCAAAGCTGATCTTCGTTTTTCTTAAACAAATTTTGTCATTTGTTTATAACTGCTTGACAACTGACGATGTATCTAAATACACCGGAAGCAGATAGTTACCAATAGCTTAGAAAAAATGTATCATATGCAATTACGAAGCGATTAGTAAGCTTTACTTAGAACTGTTCTTATTATGTGGGTTCGTGTAGACCAGGTGGCCGAGGTAAATTAAGCCTATCCTCTGAACGAGCTCTGTTGAAAACGAACCGGTCCATATTTCTCAAACCTGCTGCCGAACGCTGTCGTTGTCGATGTCGAACAACTTTTTACATCGGTGTTATCCAAAGATACAACAGGTATTACTATATATGCACGCAATATTTGATTTATGTAATAAAAGGTCAATTTTTTTTATATGCCCCGCCCAGTAGCTAAGATCCGCCTACTGTGTATGCGCCTTTGAATCGAGTTTATCAATTCGAACCCCGAATTCACAGGTCACAACGGGGGAATCCAGTTTTAACCATGCCCCGCCCATCTCTAGCTAAGCTCCATCCAGCTTTGCCAGTGTTGGGATCACTCGATCCCTACACATTCTGAATCTCAATTTCCAGAAACCTACACAGATAAGCTGTTGAATATTTTGAAACTAATTTGACTGGGTGCTGTTACTTTGGCAGATCGAATCCTGCAATGGACCTTTCTAGTTTATCCATCCGTCATATGACGTCATGCTGAACTACGTGACGCGTAGGATGGCGTCGTAATCAATTACAGCACGAATGACTTGATTTAGTCCGTCGTAAACGTTTACTCGTCCGACACGTTTTCCGAATTGCATGTAGTTACTATTTAACAACCATTCTCTCGAATATTTTGAAACTAATTTGTGTGGGCAAATATGGCAGCAACAGCACCCAGTCAAATTAGTTTCAAAATAGTCAACTGCTTACCTGTATAGTTTTATAGAAATTGATAGTCAGGAGGTTCAGGGATCAATCGATCGCAATACGGGCGTAGCATGGGTGGAGCTTAGCTAGAGATGTGCGGGGCATAGCTAAAATTGGAAAGGTATATTGGAATTTGAAAATAGTATGCAGCAAGGCCAGATTGTGGAGTACCTTTTCGTATGCGATATATTGAACGAACGACTGGAATTCTAGAATATCCTCTTCGATCGCCCTCTGTTGCTGAACTTCTTGACAGACTCAACCTAAAATGAAAGCGAATAGGACAATTAAAGTACTATATATCGCTGTATAATACGTACGCATATGCTCAGTATTAACAATACTCGTTGAATGATAACTTTCTAACAATGCCTGTTGATTTCTACGTAAGATCCCGCCGACTTCTTGCGCCTTGACGATTCATTTTGAATCTTTGAAACCTGAATTCCCAGAATCTAAGGTTCAAAGTATCTACACAGGTAAGCTATTGCATATTTTAAAACTAATTGGACTGCATACTGTGGCTGTCTATGGTAGGAGCAGCTCACACATTAATTAGTTTCAAAATATTCAACACAATGTTTATTAAAATGTAAATTTTTCAACGACATACATTGGTGACGAATCTTTCGATTTTCACGACTGGGTTATTGGTGCAGTACCAGCCCTGTAATCCGCGCTGTCACGACACTGGACCTTTCCACTGTATCCGTTCATCATATGACGTCATAATCAACTGAGTGGACAGTAGAATAACATCAAAATCAACGACGGAGGTAAGTACGTCACGAACGCATAGTTGAAGACGGACTATGGGTTGTTGTACACATTGTATATCTTTACTATTAAATAAATATCCTGTTGAATATTTTTAAACTAATTTGTCAAATTAGTTACAAAATAGTCAACAACCTACCTGTATAGTTTTCAGGAAATTGATAGTCAGGGCAACCGGGGATCGATCAATCCCAACACGGCGATGTGTGGGTGGAGCTTAGCTAGAGGTAGGCTGGACATAGCTAATACTGAAAAGATATATCGCCAGCATTAGAAAAAATAGTGGATGCATTTGTGCGAATAATGTTTTCCGGGAATAACACAATAGCGTAAATACCCACTTAACCCACATCGCCTTAACGAGTCAATCATCTGGATGTTAAGCCTGGATCCCGTGCGTCACCTCTAGGTAAAGTGCTATGTTGACATACTGGAGCTAACATACTCCTGCTGCCAACAGTTTTGTACCCACAGTTAATTGTGTTTAAGAGACAGCTGACCTTTTGACCCACTATATGGTGGTTCCTTTGGCCAAGTCGTTGACGGTTTACCTGTCCTAAAGAATAGAGGGATACATTACTAGCTTTGCCACGCACATTTCTAGTTATGGCCGCCAATTTTAGCTAAGCTCCCCCGAAGCCTTGCGTGTGCTCGGTTCGATGTATATACTTTGAAAGCCAAATTCCCAAAATCCCAATTTCAAGGTAGCTATACATGTAAGCTCTTGAATGTTTTGAAACTGGTTTGACTGGAATTGGGGAAAATTCATTTGCGGGAAGATATTCATAGAGGGAAGATGCCAATAGTTGTCTTTAGCAGATTGTATGTGATGTTCATCGTCGCCCTGGTATGAATGCATCTTCCCTAATTCAGACTGCCCCAAGTCAGAATGCCCCAATCCAGACTGCCCCAATTCAGAGTTCCCCAATTCAGACTTCCCTAATTCAGACTGCCCCAAATCAGACTGCCCCAATCCAGACAGCCACAAGTCATACTACCGCAATTCAGATTGACCCAATACAGGCTGCCCCAATACAGACTGCCCCAATTCATACTGAACCATTTCATACTGCCACAATTCCGACTGCCCCTATTCATACTGCCCAATTGCGACTGCCCCAAATACGACTGCCCCAATTCAGATTGGCGCAATTCATAGGGCCCCAATTCCAACTTACCCAATTCAGGCTGTCACAGTTCCGACATTCAGATTGCCCCAATTCAGACTGCCACAATTCAGACTGCTAAAATTCCGACTACCACAATTCCGACTGACCCAATTCAGACTGTCACAGTTCCGACAGACCCCATTCAGATTGCCGCGATTGACACTGCCACACTTCAGCCTGCTCAAATTCAGACTACCACAATTCAGACGCCGCCCCCCCCCCATTCAGACTGCCCCAATTCAGATTAACACAATTCAGACTGACCCAATTCAGACTGTCACAGTTCCGACAGCTCCCATTCAGATTGCCCCAATTCAGACGGCCCCAATTCAGACTGCCACAATTCCAACTGCCCCCCCATTCAAAATGCCCAACCCCATTCAGACTGCCCCAATTCATCCTGTCACAGTTAGGCCTACTGCAATTCAGCCTGCCACAATGGGTCCTTTCTGTTTTAGCTATGGCCCGTTTATCTCTAGTTATGCTCCACTCACGCCTCGCTTGTGTTGGGATCGATCGATCTCTGAACACCCTAACCATCAATTTCCAAAAAACTACACAGGTAAGCTGTTGAATATTTTGAAATATTTCACTGGATGGTGTTGCTGCCTAAGGCATGTTTATTGAATAGCAAAGAATTACAAAGCCATACAATTCATACAACGTGTCGGGCCATTTGAGGTTTGATGACGGTCTATATGGAACCATTTGTGACATAATTATTATGACATTATCATCTATACGCTGAGCTGATTATGATATCATTCGAGGGCTGATGATGGATGGATACTCTGGAATGGTGAATTTGACCTGCTGTAATTCTAATTAAGTGCGATGACAGTATTCCCAGAAAACGCTCAACCGGTTTAGTGACCATATCATAAGACAATATAAGCTTTCTTTATGGCAGTTTCGCGACAAGTTCAACATCTCATCTCAAAATCGTTCGGCGGACGAATAAATCCAACCGGGTCTATGAGTATATCATAGGACAGTGTTGCGTTTATGGCACCTTTTCGATAACTCGAGCACCTCATCTCATGTCCTAGTAACATTTGCAATCCATTAAAATAGCAGGAACCAGTTTATCCGCCATCCCTTATCATCGACAAAGTACCTAAATGACATGGCGACTTTGAGGGCACGGAAACAAGGCATTTTAGCAACACATCTTTCAAGCTGGGTGTGGACCATCTGTCTGCGGCATTATCCAAACGCGCAGCATGTACCATGGAAACAATAACCAGATATTACAAACCCCAAAGATATTCAATAACACCATGGTGTCCTGCTAACATTTGGGAGACATTAAGAAACCAGCCACACCAGTCGGCTACCATTTCTAATTTCCTCGAAGCCATTTTTAGAACGGTTGGACGGTATGAAATTCCCTGACCAAGAAAGCTAATGGCTTGTGACAGCGAAGTCGACTTTATTTGCCAGGGGCTATAGTCGGTGAATGTTAGAAAGACACTGGCATAATATTTGAATGGTAATCCCCTTTGATGGCAGCTGATGCTTTTGACGTTTGTGATAGTCGGTTAAGTAAGTGCCCGTGTCAACTGCAGCTGTTATTATATTCCTTTAACGCCCTGTTCACCATCATGTAAATCATGTTGCGCCAACTTAAGCATTTATTGGTCAAGCTGATTAAAATGGCATTTGCCATGCGGAATATTCATTTGCAGCACAAGAGACGCATATTTATTTTAATTTATCACTGAAATGGGCGATTGTATCGTTCCAGCGGTAAATTAATAAAACTCTCTTAAGCAGCAAATGGTCAGTTTTCAGAACAAATCTGGATTTGCTTGACAATAAACCAGTTAATGATGAAACTATGCAGTGCTCGCAACGAATATTCATTTGCATGACAACGGTATGCTATTTTCTGTAAATTCTACCGTTAAATCTACAAAAAAATTACTGTTCAATTGACCAGCAAATGGACATTCGCTGAGAAAATATAAAAAAATTCTTGAGACATTTTGACCAGTAAATGGTTACTCGATATAAGTAGGAATCTGAGCGCTTCTGGCGATGTTGACAACGCTTTGTTTAAATGGTGATATGTTCTAGGCCATAGGTGAGACATAACGGGAGATTATTCTGCAAATGCTTGATGCTGTTAACCACTCTTGTGTCAACAGCGCCTCAAAGCGCTTACAATAATACTTGATATATCAATTAAACATTATGATTGTCAATATTTTTCAAAATATTTTAATTTTAGAAGACAATTTTTTGTATATTTACCTCTGATTTCCTTTTGCCGACTTGCCCATTAAAGAGGTAATAGTAAAGAAAATTGAAGCTTTGCCTTAGCCAGTGTCTATCTGCAGACCGAGAGAAGAGTATTTTAAAATATTAACCACTAGAATGACTGGCTCGGTTACCGAGCCAGTCATTCTAGTGGTAAATATTAAAACACACTCGTCTATGGGCCTTTCAAATAGCCATCTCTGAAAACCACTGCAAAGTTGTTTTTGGACAGTTTGACCATTACAGGGTTAAGTTGACACAAGGAGAGTTAAGATTTTTCCAGCTTTAAATTGGGTTCCCATGGTATCATACTTAGACCCAGTCATGGTGACCTCACAGTGATTGAAAGTGGTATTCAGTGAGAGCAAAGCCACACATACCTACGTATTCAATAGGATCTCGGCTTGCCATTCGCTGCATCAGAATTTCCACTATACATGTATTAACACTTTCATGCCGATGCCTCTGTAGTAGTCTTGATTAATGCCAATTTGCAGGACAAGTGAAGAGTATTTTTAGAAATGTTCGCTTACACGTTCAAGTTGAACATTATTGCATTGGAAGACATTGCTTTTTAGACGCCCAATCCAATTGACCTTTCCAGTTTTACCTATGCCCCGCCAATCCCTAGCTAAGTTCCACCCACACGTGTTGAGATCCATCGATCCCTGAACCACCTGACTATCAATTTCCAGAAAACTATACAGGTAAGCTGTTAAATATTTTGAAACTAATTTTACGGGGTGCGACAGTGCCCAGTCAAGATCGTTTCAAAATATTCAGCAGAATATGTATTATGTGGTAAAGACATACAATTCGTACGTGTCGGGTTATTAAGCGTTAAAGACGGACTAAATCGAGTCACTCAGAACGTAATAATTATGACGTCATCCTACACGTCACGCAGTTGATTATGACGTCATATGAAATATAAATTAGAAATGACCATTATGTTCAAAATAAGCAACAATACGTTTGGTCTTGTTTTGCGAACATGTTAACCTATTGCTGTGCTGTACCCGATGCCCCATTTCTGTCAAACGCGTGGTAACATTATTAGGATTTGTTCCTTCTACCCCTATGGACCTTTCCGTTTTAGCAATGCACCGCCAATCTCTAGCTAAGCTCCACACATACAACGCTCATGTTGGGATCGATCAATCGCTGAACTCCCTGACTATCAACTTCCAGAAAACTATGCAGGTAAGCTTTTGACTCCTTTGAAACTAATACGACTGGGTGCAGTTGCTCCCTATTGCAGCAACATCGCCCAGTCAAATTAGTTTTAAAATATTCAACAGCATGTTTATTAAATAGCAAAGACATACAATTCGTACAACGTGTTGGTCTATTAAGCGCTAAAAATGGACTATATCAAATCATTCATGACGTCATGATTATGATGTCATCCTACACGTCACTTACTTGATTATGACTTCATATGATGGATGGATAAACCTGGAAACGCTCATTTGGTGGTTTGATCAACCGATTATCTCGATCGTAGTTACGAATACATATTGTATCTATTTGGTGCATGGCGTAACATAACCTTTTCCTAAGAAAGACATACGGATGGATACGCTTTTGAATATTTTAAAAGTAATCAACTAGACCGGGTTATCAGTAACACATGTCAGGTAAATTAGATTTTAATTGTTGAATTTAATATTTACTACATCATATATAATATATTCGTATTGGGTATTTGTTGTTTAATTCGTTCACTAAGTGCTATGTTGAAGTCCAAGACCATCTGTGTACAGACAAAGATTACACTATTGTACATCGTAATCTCACCATTTCCATCGGCTAGCTCGTTGTGTAACACCCGCCTTCCGCTGTGCATAGATAGCTATTAGCTCATTATGCAAACCTCACCCACCTCCAGCTTTGCATAGACGATGTTAGCGCACTATGCAACCTTCATATCCCTCTTTGCATAGATAAATGTTAGCTCATTATTCAACACTCACCCACCTCCAACTTTGCATAGATAGATGTTAACTCATTGTGCACGATGACCTCCCTCTGTGCATAGACAGAAGCTAGCTAATTGTGTAACCACCACCTCACTCCGTGCATAGATAGATGTTAGCGCATTGTGCAACCCCCACACCCCTCTTTGCATAGATAGATGTTAGCTCATTATGCGCCTCTCGCACCCCTCTTTGCATAGATAGATGTTAGCTGATTGTGCACCCCTCCCGCCCCTCTTTGCATAGATATATGTTAGCTCATTGTGCACCCCTCGCACCCCTCTTTGCATAGATAGATGTTAGCTCATTGTGCAACCCTCACACCCCACTTTGCATAGATAGATGTTAACGTGTTGTGCAACCCCAAACTCCCGCTTAACATACATAGATGTCAGCTCATTGCGCAACCCTCACCCACCTCCAGCTTTGCATAGATACATATTAACTCACTGTGCACCATTGCATCCCTCTTTACATAGATAGATGTTAGCTCATTGTACAACCCTCACACCCCTCTTTGCATAGATAGATATTAGCTCATTGCGCAATCCTCAACTTCCTCTTTTGCATAGTAAGATGTTAGTGCATTATGCAACCCTTAGCTCCCTTTTTGCTTAGATAGATGTTCGCTCATAGTGCAAGCCTCACAACCATCTTTGCATAGATAGATGCTAGCTCATTATGCAACCGTCAACTTCCTTTTTGCATAGCTAGATGTTAGCGCATTGTGCAACCCTCAACTTCCTTTTTGCATAGATAGATGTTAGCCCATTGCGCAACCCTCAGCCCCATCCACCACCGACCACCCCCACCCCCCTCTTTTGATGGATAGATGATAGCGCATTGTGCAACCTCTCACCTGCCTCTGTGCATAGATAGATGTTAGCTCGTTGGGAAGCCCCACATCACTCTTTGTATAGATAGGCGTTAGCAAACCCGCATCCCTGTATGCATATATTGATGTTAGTGCATAAGCACACACCACCTCTCAGTTTGCAGAGGCACATGTAACTACTCAAGGCCACCTGTCGGTCTGATCCTGAGCCATAAAATAGACGGAAACTTCTGTGTTGTCTCAACCGGATTTATAAACGTTTGAACGCGCGTTAATTCGCGCTCTAAAACCAAGGGTGGTTTAAGAGCCATATTCCACGAGAGTTCAAACGTTTTGAAAGCTGGTTGAGACAACACGGGCCTATTTCTGTTCATTTTATGTGCGAGTAAAACGCCACGACGGATGACATTAAGTGATAGAAGACCAATCAATAAGGTATATTTTCTACACTGCGCAAAGCAGCTAATGCCACGAAACATGCCATCATCTCGCTAAAAGGTTATTGTTCAGCACATTCCACCCCTACCTAGAACGTTTGGCATTGCCCATTGTTTGCATAGAAGCGTTTATTTAAGAAACATAGGTATGAATGGACGAAGAATTCTGGAGTACATTTGCTTGGGTTTATGGCCAGTGGCACGGCTGAAAATGATTAGCTAATTGTAAGGGAAATAAATGACTGGGTGTTTCCAGATGACTTGCCAAAAGCGTTTTGCAGTAAAATTTGATGTTTCCTAGTTTGGAACATTATCTACGCATAGCGACATCATTCCTTTTTATCGACGCAATATATCTTTACCCAAGACGAACCATTTAATAGCAGATACAAAAAAATTCATCCATAATGTAATAAATATCTGGTGAATATTGGTAACTAATGCGCCTTGCCCACATTGGCGTATCTTGGGAACGTACTTTCGCGCAATGCATCTCTCACAACACTCCTGGCTAGTAAATGCACCAGGCGAAGAGCGATCAGGATTACGTTACTATCAGACTCAGATACAAGGGCACTTTCAGCCGTTTAAATGACAGCATACATCACAAGAAAGCTGAACTAATTCTCTATATATTTGTATCTTAGGTTTTATATGTTTCAAATCTTGTCAAGTTAATTATAATTTTAAAATACACCCTGTTATCTCCTTGATTGAATACATCTAGATACGATGGCGTGTTTTATATATTTAAAGATCTCAATCAAAATTGCACAAAATAAATACATAAATGTTTATAAATATGGATGACCTCGAATGGACCTTACAGTTTTAGCTATGCCCGCCCATCCCTAGCTAAGCTCCACCCATGATTCGCTCGTGTTGGGACCGATCTATTCCTGAACTCCCTGACTATCAATTTCCATAATCAGCGCCCAGTCAAATTAGTTTCAAAATATTCAACAGAATTGTTATTAAATAGTAAAGACATACAGTTCATACATAGTGTCGGACTATTAAGCATTTAAGACGGACTAAATCGAACCATTCATGCTGTAATTGATCATAAGGCCATCGTATAGGTCACGTAGCTGATTATTACGCCATAGGATGGACAGATAAAGGGGAGAGGCCCATTATGTAGCACAGTGGCCGATTGCGCACACCTCAAAACAAGTTCACAGGAATACGAAAAGAATATATTGATTGTTTGGCCAAATTTTTGCTAAGGGCAAGTAATTCGGCGAAGATGGTACATTGAATTACACAGTTTACGTAAAATGTGCTATATTATGTAAATATGACAGCATACATTATGCCCTATGCTATATGTTATATCCTATGAAATATGGCCACACGGGAGTTGTACACATGACGTTTAATCTAATGTACAAGATAAACAATGTCAGATTTTGCTAAATTTTCAAAGTAGGTATTTAGATTTACAAACACAATTAGCAACACATCTTCGGTGTTAAAGATTTCATTGTGGTCTGACTAAGTCTGCTACAACTGCTGCTGCTGCTGCTGCTGCTGCTGCTGCTGCTGCTGCTGCTACTACTACTACTACTACTAATACTGCTACTACTACTACTACTACTACTACTACTACTACTACTACTACTACTGCTGCTGCTGCTGTGCTGCGGCTGCTGCTGCTGCTGCTGCTAATACTACTATTACTACTACTACTACCACTACTACTACTACTACTACTACTACTACTACTACTACTACTACTACTACTACTACTACTACTACTACTACTACTACTACTACTACTACTACTACTACTACTACTACTACTACTACTACTACTACTACTACTACTACTACTACTCCTACTACTACTACTACTACTACTACTACTACTACTACTACTACTACTACTACTACTACTACTACTACTACTACTACTACTACTACTACTACTACTACTAGAATGTGCTCAACAGTAAACATTGCAAAGGTAATATGTGTACGCTCTCAATCTCGTAAGCAACCTAGAGCTGTCAAATTGATTGACGATATAATTATATAGTTAAAAATAAAGTACTTAAGTAAATAGAATCACGATCAAGAAATAAACCAATTATAAGATATGAAACCAGTATACCGTAATCTAGACAAGATATACAGTTCAGCTGCTGTTGTGGCCACCTGACCTTAATGTACGGCTCATGCTGGTACACTACTTCGTGAAGTGGAAAAACACCCGTCATGATGGCCCACCGTCTAATGAGGTTCAAAAGAATATTTCTGTGGGAACTGGTCTCTATTGAAAGCCCACCCTTTTTAGGGGTCAGTTTTTGTCACATCGCGCGGTTGCTCGGATGAGTTCTGACACGATCCACGTATAACCGCTTCTCGGATAACCTAGCTATCATGTAAACCTCATTAATGAATAACATTCAAGATCAAACGATTTGCACGCGAGAACTCGATGGGCGCGTTCAAAGATAAACACATGTGGATGAAAAGCTGCATCATTTCTGGACGCTTTTAATTATTCTGAAAAGTGGTCTATCTTGGTCGGTCAATCACTAACACAGTGAACTAGATTGATTGGCCGTCGTTCTAATATTATCCAGCCGTTATCATTAATTAAATAGTGGTCAACCGGCCTGGAAATTTCGTGATAAGATGAAGTGGAATGTCTGACCTAGGTGATTTACTAATTTTAATGAAGATATGAAAGGGCTTAAATATGTTAACTCATGCAAAAAATATATTAGTTAAGAGGAAACGTCACACACACGCACGCGCACACGCACGCGCACACGCACGCACGCGCGCACGCAGTGAACGCCATGGAGTGAGAAAGAAAGAGAGATATAGGTAGAGAGACGGTGTTGGGATCGATCGATCCCTGAACTCCCTGTCTATAAATTTCCAGAAAACTATACAGTTAAGCTGTTGACTATTTTGAAACTAATTTCACTGGGTGCTGTTTCTGCCTACATGTTTATTAAGTAGTAAAGACATACAATTCGTACAACGACACTTACTCCGTCACCAATTCTATGTTCTTGATGAACCTATCTACGTTATTCATTACGCCATTGATTATGGCGTTACCCTACACGTCGCGTAGTTGATTCTGACGTCATATGCCGTCAGATGGTGGATGGATAAACTGGAGAGGTCCACTATGATAGCGATAAAGAAATGTGCCTGGAACAGAATTATATGTAATATCATATCCCATAATCCATCTGGCTAATACAACATCTGAGATAAGACTTGTCTGCCTCTAATCATTGTTCAAATGTCCATCACTTGTATGTCCCATTAGGTAAATGCTCGTTAGATGCGCAGTATGTGCTTACTATTTAATCAGGCACGTGGCCAGTTATCTAAAGCTGACTGAAAACACTGTGATACCTTCGAATCAGAAGTTTTAATCTAAAAGTTACCAATATAAGCTCAGTTTAAATGACCTCAAACTAACCAATGGCATACGTCATCTGATTGAAAATAAAGACAACCGATCTACTGATTGGCAGATTTAATGAAAGTCTGATTGATTAGTTTCGTTATAAAACAATGCGTGTACGTTTATTTGCGTTTTCGTATTATTGGAAGTGGATATTAGACGACGATAGTAAATTTTGTTTCGTGTCTGCCTGGTGAAATTCTACAGATTACTTTTTTCCACGGGGCGTAAGTCTGGATACGTTGAATATTCTGAAAGATGCAGGTGGCTAAACCACCAATAATATTCAGTCAAATTGGTTTCCCATGATTTTAGTAGGTCCAGAGTTATTACCCATTGACTTTATTCGCAGGTGGCTTATATCAGTCGGACAGTTAATTGGCCTTTCCAGAGTAATGACGCCATATGACGTCATAATCAGCTAAGCGGCGTGTAGGATGACGTCATCGTCATTACGTCATGCATGATTCTATACGGACCGTCTTTAATTCGTAAAAGTCCGACACGTTGTAAGACTTGTATGTCTCTACTATTTAATAAATATGCTTTTGAATATTATGAAACTAATTTGGCTGGGCGCTGTTTCTGCCAGAGGCAGTTTTCCGAAAATTGATAGTCAGAAAGTTCAGAGATCGATCGATCCCAAACCTAGCGAGGTGTGGGTGGAGCGTAGCTAGATATGGACGGGGCATAGCTAAAAATGGAAAGGTCAGTTAGCTATTTGCTTAATTCATTCTACTATTCTTAGGAAAACTGTAACTAACGAGGCCATAGAATAACCCTTTAAAACGCGTATCAGCAAGAAAAGGCTTCTGTAGTGGTCTCGGGAAATGTCCATTTCTAGACCAAGAGAAGACTTTTTTATTATCAAATTTACTACTGGAATAACTGGCTCGATAACCGTAAATCTTCAAAAATAGTATTCTCCATGTCTGCAAATGGACATTTTCCTTGAGAAAATTTAAATTTGCTTGAACAAATTCGAGGGCTAATGGGTTAAATTTAGAATTAAAGCTGACCCCAGAGGGGACAATTAACCGAGAAAAGATCTAGGTGTCACTGGTGCTTCCGGTCAAACATATGTTCTACTTCCGGTAACAGTTCCAGCTAATTACGCGCTCGCATTTTAGCAACAGAGCACGAAGAAAGTAAGATATCTGCTTCGGTTAATTGGACACAAACGGAGAAATATCATGCCAACGGGCAGACAAACATCTTTTTAATAGGAACACATGCGTGCGGCGGCCGGAAGGGTGGGCGATCAAACGGTCCCGCGGACCGAAATACGCACTGACGTGGACGGACGAATACCAACTTTTCAACGTGAATATCCTAATAAAGCGATCCGATCTGTCACTCGTATATCTGAACTAATAGTTAAATACGCCACATGTTAGCTGACGTCAAAGTCATAATGACGTACGTAGCTCCGTCACGAAGATCGGAATATGTGTCATGAAAGTGTACGAATTATTGTATATCTTAGATGAATTTAGAACCTAATCTATTTTCTGCTGATTATTTTCAAATTAATTTAACTGCGAGCTGATGCTGTCATAGTACGGGTAAAAGTGGGCGTATCTTAGCTAGAAATAGGCGGGCCGTAGTTGGTAATGGAACTCCTTTATCACTCAGATGACAATATTATATCTGCTACCTTGTCTACCACAGCAACATCTTCTATCAAATTTGTTAAAACACGAACACCAGTTAATTCTTCATAATTTAATTCGAAATTAAGATTTTTGACGTCAGGGTGGTAACGGTTAAGTAGCCAAGGAGACAACTACGGAGAGCACCAGCTAGTTAGCCTCGTTATTGACACGGTTATAAATGATACAATACGATCGAAGTTGTTTGATATGCAAGCGTGTTAATGACGAAGATATTCTTTGAACTTCCGATCAAACATTTGTTTAACTGGCCTACGACTGTGCTGAAGTAAACACGTGTATTCATTCCTCTTACCCGTGACATACAAACGCAGTAGTTTTGTGTCGTTGATCTATATCTATAAGTAGACTTGTAGATGGATATATGCAGGGATAGATGGATGGCTGGATGACTGGATGGATGGGTGGATGGATAGATAGATATATGGATGGATGAGTGGATGAGTGGGTGGATGGACGTATGTGTTGGTGGATGGATAGATGATTGTATGGTTGGCTGGATGGATGGATGGACGGATGGACGGATGGACGGATGGATGGATTGAAGGATTGAAGGATGGATGGATGGATGGCTGGCTGGCTGGCTGGCTGGCTGGCTGGCTGGATGGATGGATGGATGGATGGATGGTTGGATGGATGGATGGGTGGATGGATGGATTGATGGGTGGATGGATGGATGGTTGCTGGACGGATGTGTGGGTGGGCGGATAGGTGGGTGAGTTGGGTGGTGGGTTGGTGGGTGGGTGGGTAGGTGGATGGGTGGCCGGTAGCCAGGCTGGATGGATGGGCGTGTGTGTGTGAGGGTGAGCGCGCGTGTGTATGTATGTGCGTGTGTGCGCGTTGATGTTGCGTGGGTTGGTAGGTGAGTGGGTAGGTGGGTGTATGAGTGAGTGAGTGGGTCTGTGGATGGATGAATAGCTGGAGGGTGGGAGTGTGGGAGACGGGGATGGAGGGATAGGGTGGGAGGAAGAAATATACGAGGGGGGTGTCTCTGGGCGATAAAGAGGAACAGAACACGCAGAGGTTTAGTGTTTGCATGTCTGGAAACATTCGGGATTGATGTACACAGTCGTTTACCCTCTATGATCTGTTTATACCCATAATTCCAACGCGCTGATTGAGAAACACGTGTGCGCATATAAGTTTATAAAATTATAAAACAATAATCCTACTATATCAGGCAGAGACGAAATGCGCATGTACGATAATTTATATTCAAGATTATCCATCCGATACCATCGGCGCCAATTTTATTGCAGTAAAATATTGACCTGCTAAAAAAACCCGTACGAATTGTATGTCTTCAGCATTTATTTAATACAAATTATGTCGAATATTTATAAACTAATTTGACCATGCCTTAGTCAGCTACAGCACCCATTCAAACTAGTATCAAAGCGCTCAACAGGTTGTCTGCATTGCTACCTATAAAGATTTAGAATTCAATTTATGCATGCTGATCCGAGCGCAAGCAAAGCGTGGGTGTAGCTTAGCTATAAATGGGCGGAGCATAGCTAGAAATGAATCCTTCTATTTAGGCATATGGCTGCTTTTACACATCGCTCGTTAACTGCAGATCTGTGAGTTAGCGTATGTAATGTGGAAGATTGCCACTGCGTCAATCTCTGAGTAGTTGAGAAATAAATCTCAACAGAACGCTAATGGAGAAATGTAGCTATATTTAGCTATTAACCACTCTTATGTCAACAGCGCATTAAAGCGTTCAAAATATTTTTTATTTCAATTAAACATTTAATTGTCAATACCTTTCATGGAAATTTTGATTTTTGCAGTCAAAAGGCGTATTTTTGTAAATTTAGAGCGAAAATTTACAGAAAATTGATTTTTTGTTATCCTTCAAACGACCATACATCAAAGGTGTAATGGTCAAGAAAATTCAAATTTCTGCTTAGCCAGTGTCCAATGGCAGACTAAGAAGAGTATTTTTGAAAATTTACCGCAGTGGTAAATTAAAAAAAATATTCTTCTCTTTGCTTGCCAATGGACATTTCCTAAGATCACTACAGATGTCGTTTTCTTACCAACTTGAGCATTAAAGGGTTACATTCATTCACGAGGAGTTAGAAGCTGAGTATTTTTCTTTGACTGCATGATAGAAAGCTAAACATGTCATGATTTGTATATCTGTGACACGCCATCGTGTTAATTCACGTGAATGGATAATATAGAAGATTTGATGTTTCCCTTAGCGCAGAATACTTCCCTATTGGCCCCAGGGGGTACAAATACGAATTGGCACTTCATCAGCTTGGCGAGGTTTCACGCGATCATCAATAGGCCTCGCATACTGGCTCTTGATAATGTCAAGTTATCAGAAAATGGCGCAAAATGTTGTCCTGGCTTAAGGATTGTATAATTTAAAGCAAACAAAAACTTTGAACGTTTGAGATTGATACGAGGGTGGGCAAACCAGATATTGCTTTAACTATCAACAGATACAGTGTGGTGCACAGCTATGAACATCACGGTAGCTGTCACTGCCAATCATCAGGGAAATCATGGCGCCAATGCCCGTGCCATTATCAGGTCCATCATTGGGTCATCGCATGAGCTATTAACGGGGGTAACATGGGTGGGGTGGGGGTTGTTGTCGAGGGTGGGGTGGGCGTCGCCGTTGCCAACAACGGGTGGGGTGGGAATCACCAGAGCCATCACATGTGCCACCCAATGGGCCATCCTTAGGGTTATAATTGCCCTGCGAACGCAGGTTTCTGGGCCGGTACGTGACCAAAACTGGCCGATGCGGACCGATATTTGTCCAGTACGGACCCAGTAAGCTGCGTTATCAAGGTAGTGCCTTTATCTTTATGATTTAAGGAATGCTACTGCAATATATTGAATATTTTGAAACTAATTTGACTGTGAGCTTTTGCTGCATATGGCAGCAACATGCCATAGTCAAATTAGTTACAAACTCCCACGCTTCACCCGTGTTGGAACCAATCAATCCCCCGGACGCTCTGACTATCAATTTCCAGAAAACTATACAGGTAAGATGTTGAATATTTTGAAACTAATGTGACTGGGTGCTGTTGCTGCCTATCATTTTCAAAATAGTCAACAGCATGTGTATTAAATAGTAAAGACATATAATTCGTACACCGTGTCGGACTATTAAGCATTCAACACGGACTAAATCCAGTCAATCGTGCTGTTATGACGTCATCATACACGTCACATGGTTGATTATGACGCCATATGCTGGATGGATGAACTGAAAAGGTCCATTTTCCAGAAATCGGGACACTGGGATTTCATGATCTAAAATGTTAACACGACTTCTTTGGGGCATCTACATACATACGCGTACTTTCCACGTGAGCGGATGCGATCATTATTACACATTCTTATCAATTAATTGCTAAATCCTGTAGTCCTAGTCCATTGTGGTCGGGCAACGGGAACGACTAGCCAACCCGCAACCAGTAAATTGCCGCCCCAGGCCATGCCATGGCTGCCCCTAGGGATTGCTATACTCAATTCACACACAGAGGAAAGGATGTCTAAGACATGATTTGCCTCCTTTGCACACGCGCCGGGCCACCGGCTGTGCCCCCGTAATGGACAGGTATGTTTTCATCGAGTAGAACATGGCCACTTTCGTGTGATGCTGATGCCTGAGTGGACACCTTTAGGTTGTATATGATGTTTGTACGACTTCTTCCTCGAAATAATGGCCTCGATCACAAAGGGTCATGGGAGACCAGTGTAAAAGCTGGGGAAGTTACCAATAATAGACTGAAATAAAACCAGCCTAGATATGGCGTGAATGGGACCTGGAATCAGAGACTCGATAGACGCCAATCAAACCAATAACTTAACTTGAGGCAGTAGCTCAGGCAGTAACGAGCAGAGCTGTGAAACCGGCAACTCCGGGATCGAAACTCCGTTCGGCCAACTGACGATCGCTGGAAACTTACTCAATCTCCTTCACTCCTTGTCGCCTCTCTCCACCCAGGACTATAAATGTGTACCAAAGACTGGGGAAGTTACCACTAATAGATTGAAATAAAACCATCCTAGAACGGCGTGAATGGGACCTGGAATCAGGGACTCCATGGACGTCAATCAAACCAATAACTTCACTTAAGCCACATAAGTAGCGGCTTGGTGCAGTGCGTAGCACTCAGGACTAGTTAACTGGAGAACCCGGTTCATGCCTGAGCTGTCCACTATCTCACCATCGTTGGAAACATGGCCAATCTCCTTCAATCCTTTCCTCTCTCCACCCAGGAGTATAAATGGGTACCAGTGTAAATGCTGGGGAGGTTACCAATGGTAGACTGAAATAAAAACCATCATAGATATGGCGTAAATGGGAACTGGAATCAGAGACTTGATAGACATCAACCAAACCAATAGCTTCTTCACTTAAGCCATATTAATGGGCGGCAGCTTGGTGTAGTGGCCAGCACTCAGGACTAGTTAACCGGAGAACCCGGTTCATGCCTGAGCTGTTCACTATTTCACCATCGTTGGAAACATGGGAAATCTCCTTCACTCCTTGCCTCTTTCCACCCAGGAGTATAAATGAGTACCAGTGTAAAAGCTGGGGAAGTTGCCAATAATAGACAAACCTAGATATGGCATGAATGGGACCTGGAATCAGGGAATCAATAGACGCTAATCAAACCAACAACTTCTTTACTTAAGATACATCAAGGAGGCGATAGCGCAGGTGGTACTGAGCAGAGTTATGAAACCGGTGACCCAGGGATTCCGTCTCTGTTCAGCCAACTGACAATTGCTGGAAACATAGACAATCTCCTTCACTCCTCATCGCCTCTCTCCACCCAGGAGTATAAATAAGTACCAGTGAACAAACTTGGGAACTTACCAATAATAGACTAAAATAAAACCAGCCTAGATTGGCGTGAATGGGGCTCAATAGGCGAACTATACGCCAACCAACCCATTCACATAAGCCACACGAGGAGGTGGTAGCTCCGGTAGTAATGAGCAGAGCTGTGAAACCTAGGACCCCGGGATCATGTCTTTGTTCAGCCAACTGTCGATCGCTGGAAACATAGGCAACCTCCATCACTCCTCGCTGTCTCTCTCCACCCAGGAGTATAAATGGGTATGTGGCTGAACAATGTGGTTAATTGACGATCACTAATTCAAGACACATTAGGCCTGGACATCGTGTTTCGTGAATAACGCTGATCTGACCACATTAAGCTTCTTTTCTCCATTCAGATGGCGCAGTTAACGCCAATTCCTCCCTTTTTTTATTCTTGGATATAGGGCCGGTGGTGTTACGAAAAACAAAACCACATAGATTCAAAATTTCAACAACAAAAATTCAGCCCAACTTAGAAACTAATTGGACTTGTTTAACAGGGACCCGAACTATAAACCAACCAAACCAATCAATCACATACACCACTGTGAAATCTGTCCAGGTATTCACTTGGACACCTCGCCAACAGTCCTGGTTGCCGGTACGTATTCCACTTCTCAGCTCTACTACCTGACAGAGCACAGTAGACTTTCTGAGACAAACTGCTCAGAGAGGGACGTCATTTAAATAGTTAACAGCGCGAAAACCTCCCTTTTGAAAGGCCACTAAATAGAAAGCGGCCAAATAAGTGCCTAAATTCTTCCGCTTTCAGAAACTTCCATCACTCTTGTGCTGCTCAAGAAGTTTCATGTATGGACTATTCACGCTGTCTCTGCACACGAAAGAGAAGTTGACACCAACTCCACTGTGGCTGAACCTACTCACGCTTCCCATAATGTGACATCATCGAGAATCACTGCTGCCATACACCACTCGCTGTGAAGGAACTCTGCAGACGACGATCTCTTGCCCCTCTCAACGCGAAGACAAATGCTAGCACTGTAATGGTCTCACTTTCGAACATTTATAAATATAACTGAGGACGTTCATCTTTTCGGCCCTCTTCTCGCGGTTGACACACTTCATACTTCATGCACCATAAGGGAAAGTAAACAATGTTGCGATCAGAGAATTGCTTCCAACCGATAAAAATGCTATCATTTGCTTTTTCTGTAAATCCCCCGCATTTCACTTGGACCTCCCCTAAATAGTCTAAAGTTCCCATCAGATGTTCCTGCCACTTTTACCCCATTTATCTCCCTTTCGAAGATCCTATAATTGGCGTGTGTGTAACGACACTTAGATCTCTTTTTCTCATAGAGCTTTCACTGCCTAAATTTCGCACCACTCACTAGGACACACTATGCGTATCCTCTAGGAAAGTACAAACACCACAGCCTCATTGTCTCCATTGATTAGCGAACATTTTCACGTTTAGATAACTTGGCCAGTGGTGAGGATAAAACGCAGCGTTAAATTAAGTGATACTGCGTTTAACGGCAGTTCCTAGTGACTGAACCAGATAGCCACTGCATCACCTGGAATCTTTTTCAAGTTTGTTGAGCCTTCTCAGCCTGTCGTCGTTTTAGACCACAGTGGCGCCCAGACTCGATAGATGTCCACACGCACACATGCACATACACACGCACTCACGCACGCATGCACGCACGCACGCACGCATGCAGTTTATGCGTCTGCAACTCGGAAGGACCGCACTCTTGGACCTCATCAAAACCTTTCTGACATCACTCAATTCTGTCTAGAATCTGAGCCAAAGATTCGCCTGACCTTGCGAGGGTAGATTTTCTCGCTTAATCTTACTGCATCCTTCTGTGGCCACCCGAGACCTTAAACCACAAAATGTCTTAGGCAACTAAACTGCTGCCTCGTTCGGGATGCCTTTTAACGCTAGAGCTAGGCACACCCTGCGGACACTAAAGTAGGATTCTTCTCCATTCTCCGCTCCGTTAGGAAATAGTTAGCTTTCAGCACCAAACGACCTATATGAACTAACCATAGATAAATAGACCGCCAGCATGAATATCAACCATTAGTGATGTACTGACTGCCAGTGATAAATAGAAATGTTACTCATTCCGGCTCTGAAGGATCCCCTTTCTTCCCGTGTAGGACACCTACCTAGGGACAGTCATTTCCCTGCTGCCTCACAGGCCTACCCGCCTCTCGAGTTACGGTATTCTTATAGGGTGTCACTCGTCAGATGATTAGGATGCGAATTGCTACTATCTCCACCCCAGACACAACTTTCGGCATATGGAAAATACCACACTCAGAGCTTTAGGAAACCTTAAACATTAAGCAAGACCTCTCCACTGCTTTCTATCTCACTCTCATTCACGTCCTTAACACACTAGCGCCCGAAAGAAAGAAATTTAAAACCAGCTTGACTCGAACGAAGGCAGGACAGATCGAATGCCACCTGCGGTGAAGAGAGCCACCTGTGTCCCTTTCCTCCCACTTCGCACGCACTTCTAGTTCCCCTCAGAATTAACCTGAATGGATTTCTCTTCTCAGAAGGAAACACGCATTGCCCTGGGGCCATCCTGTCGACCACGGCCGCCAGGGAGATTCGTCTCCCTTGTCGCTGACAGAGCCACTGCCATCAGAAACCACAACTCAGAAACACCGCCACAGGAACCACTATTGCCTCCTTAAAAGCAGCGATAACAGTCGCCGCCCCACCACACACTGCTTCTGCTGCACAGATCGCTTATACTGGAATGAACCTGCACATCAGTGCGACCCTCCTCCACTCGGACTGAAAGGGAAGAGAAAAGAAGTAGACAACATGCTGATTGTACACCGACAGCGACGGATACAGAAAGAGGAATCCAAACCCCGACCTTCTGCCTGCAGGCAGCGGAGACAAGACCGGCATCCAAACTGCCGGGGAAAGCTGAGCTTTCAGGTTGTGTCGAACTCAGGCACACTGCCATGTCTGAAATGTATGGCTAGACCTGCGCGTCTCCATGGAGATGGCTGATCGCTCTGGTCAGTAAACGTTGGTGGGGAAGAGCCAACCTCATATCCAGGGAATAGCATCGCAAGCCCAGAGACCAGGATAGATACCCGAGAGTCCTTCCAGAGGACTCACGAGCGTGGACAGCCTCAGCGCCGGCGGACAGGCCACGTCCGACTGGCACTCTGGCCCGGAGCTCGAGGGAGTTGAAGGAGAGGATAGCTTGTGCAACGACCGGTCACCTGGTCCACTCGAAGTGAGGTGCAGGAGAGCTGTTCCTTCTATAGAGATGAATGTGGTCATGATAATATAGGGATCCATATCAAGCTACGCCCGCCCATTTCTAGATATGCCCCACATATTTCCAGCTATGTACCGCCCATTTCTATCGAAGCTTCTCCACACTTTGCAAGTGTTATTATAGATTTATACGGTTTGAGCACTGAATTGTCAGAATCCCATTTTCAAGGTAACTATACAGGTAAGCTGTTAAATATTAAAAAACTAATTTGACTAGGTTGCAGCAACAGCGCCCAGGCAAATTCGTTTCAAAATATTCAATATAATTTTTAGTACACATTAAAGCCATATACTTCGTACACGTGCCTGACTATTCAATGTCCATGCTGGACACAGATACGTCATTCACTGCGCATTTCGATTGTGAAGTCAGCTTAAGTGTAACGTAATTGATTATGACGCCATATTTTTGAGTGACAGATCGAATCCATTCTTTCCTAATACGTATGTATCCCTATATCTAAAAGGCCAATTCCTATGTCCTGGAAAATGACATTGGCAATGGAAATAGTATGGGATGCAATATAAGATTTGAATTACAGATATATTTCGCACATATAAATACCGGTAGACAAGAGTCATCTTATTGGAAAATTATTCTAAAACATGTATATATCAGCTCGGGTAATTTTTAAGTATTTGTCGCCAGTAGACTTCTCCATCAGATTGTGTGTGACGAGGGGACATTAATATTATTATATCATTAGTTGGAAAATGTCCATTATGAATCCACGAATACAAATATATTTGTAACCAGGATGTCTACAGATTTCCATAGAATAGACATATTCTTTAGAAAAATCACAACAAAGGAATGTATCTTTCTTGGCCAAATGTAGATAGAGTTCATTAGACGAGGCTCATGTTAATGACCTGCCATTGCCATTTAGCACTGCGCGAGAAATGCCCTTTTGAATACATGAATACAGACATATTAGCAATTATCATGTCTACATATCTCTGGAGAAGGGACATTTCCATCAACAGAATCGCAGCACGAGGGCTAGGTTTTCTGTTTGTCATTGGAATCCCAGAGAATAGACTTGAGTTGAGATCTCAACATTTCCATTTGAGATCACACTCAAGTATCTGGCATCATAATCAAATACGTCACATGTTAGCTGACGCCACAAAAAATGGCATATTTTTTCGAAAATCAAAAAGTTCGTCCAACTGTACAAATTCTATGTCTTTAGTAAATTTTAATAATAAACTTCTGCTGAATATTGATAGCACTAATTTGACTGGGGGTGTTGCTGTTATAGGCAATCTTCAACAGCGTACCTGTATATCTACATTGTAGCATAGATTTGGTTTCAAAGTTTTAAATCGAGTGCAACGCGAGTAAATAGGAGGTGAGGCGTAGCTATTAATGGGCGTGGCATAGCTAGAAATGGTTACCTCTATTTGAGGCACATTGAATGTGCAATGTAATATCCCAAATGACGTAGCTTACTGGGCCGATACTGGGCCGATACGTGCCGATACTTTCAGTATTGGCCCAGGATCGGCCCAGTAAGCGGCGTTATTAGGGTTCTTACACGTAGCTTCTTGTCATTAGCACATTGGTGTCAGAAATTAAATTATGCTGGAATCGGTAGAGGTGACTCTGTTCTGTATTTTGGAAATAATATTGTCAGCACTGATTGCTCATCATCTACTCTTAGACTTTACTGCGTTGTAATAACACCTGTGATTCGCTACTCTTGCGATATAGACCTTTGTCAGAAATGTCATAACCATTTTGACATACGTACTTACCGACAAGCTTAGATTAGCGACAAGTAAAATTTAGATATCATATAATTCGGTTTCCCAGGTCTATGAGGCTACGCAGACATATTGAGTATATTATATACTATATATAGTATATTATTTCAACACATATTAGAACAATATTGGTATAATTCGTGTGGGAAATAATCACAAGAAATAATCACAAGATAAGTTAGGCTACATTCTTCTTCAAAATCAATGTGAGCGATACAATAGATGGCGAATGCATATATTCGTATTATTTGGTTTGTATCCAATTTGGATCACGCTTATGGAACGATTGAACATGCAAGCATGATTGACAAAACACCAATCCAATCTAAATGGCATGGAGAGGTCAATTTCTAGCTAGGCACCGCCATTTTCTAGCTAAGTCCCGCCCACATTTTATATCAATGTATATACTTTGAATACTGAATTCACAGAACCGCAATTTCAAAGTAACTATACAGGTAAGCTGTTGGACATTTTGAAACTAATTTAACTGCACGCTGATGCTGTCTAGGGCAGCAACAACAGCGCCCAGTTAAATTAACATCGGAATATTCAAAAACATTATTAAATAATAAATCCATCAAGGACATACAATACGTACACTTGACAGACTATTCCAGCTTCGTGACGTCATATTCTCAACCAATTCACCTTTCCAGACCATCCATCCATCATCTGACCTCGTATAACAGCATAATCAGCTCTGCGCGTGTCTGATGACGTCATAATCGTTACGTCACAAAGGGTTCCATATAGACCGTCATCAAATCTCAAAGAATAAACTGTATAAATTGTATGTCTGTAATTCTTTGCTATTTAATAAACATGCTGTTGAATATTTTAAAACTAATTTGACTGGGCGTTGTTGCTGAGTTAGGCAGCAACAGCACCCAGTCAAATTAGTTTCAAAATATTCAACAGCTTACCTGCGTATTTTTTTGGAAATTGATAGTCAGGGTGTTCAGAGATCAATCGATCCCAATAAGAGCGAGTAGTTGGTGGGGTTTAGCTAGAGATGGGCGGGGAATAGCTAAAACCGGAAAGGTCCATTATGATTGTAACATCAGCCTACATGTTGCGTAATTAATTATGACATCATAATATCATATACTTGAGTTATCGATCGCGTTCATCTATTCAATGTCTAGCTTATGAATGACGTATTTGCCGCCCCATTTCAATGGTCTATGCATGTGCTATGTGAATGTGATAAGGAATGCCACGATACTTCGATTGCGTCACATTTATAGACCTGCTACACATATTGGTCTTTGATTTCATGGGACGATCTGATCTATATCCTCTATAGGCCCAGTATTTACGCTGCGAGTTTCCGCGATCCATGCCATTCACCAAGTATGCCCAATCTGTCAAGAGAACCTATCACGCTAATCTGCCATGTATAGTGAAATCGACTAGACTACTGACGTTAATGCAGGGGCGGATCCAGGGAGGGGTGCGTTGGGTGCGCACCACTCCATTCTCTATGTCTGTTCCCTCTTTGTATCTTTCAACACAAATTTTACTTTGCAACTTGTAATTTACTGAGCTACGAGGCAGCATGGGAGGTGGTCGAATATGCTTGATTAAGTTGACTGTGCGTGCGTGCGTGCGTGCGTGCGTGCGTGCGTGCGTGCGTGCGTGCGTGCGTGCGTGCGTGCGTGCGTGCGTGCGTGCGTGCGTGCGTGCGTGCGTGCGTGCGTGCGTGCGTGCGTGCGTGCGTGCGTGCGTGCGTGCGTGCGTGCGTGCGTGTGTATCATCACTCTTTTCCCAAAAATCATGGTAAGATTTTCATAAACAGTTCCTTTTGTTCGGGCCTACAGGGTTTCACCGCGTCAGCACTCGTGAGTTTTCTAATCCAAGTGCAATGTTAAAAACTCAATGACAGGTCACAAATGGGTGCCCATCAACACCCTCTAAATCCCTTTGCCCTTCCATCACCTATTTATACATTATAATTATAAATAAAATGTAACTGCTAATACGTTAATAAATGCAGGAGACGCATTCTAACAGCATCTACATTTTTTAAATTTTCAGCGGAAGTAGCTGCATGCCCATTCTTGCCATCCACATACATGTTTGGTCTAGTAAATGTTCTTCACCCGCTGTTACCTCCCGAGACAATCACAATTTCAAAAATGTTCTTTGGGTGGACACACGCGCTCACGCAGCACCTACGCGTATCCAAGTAATACGGTATGACAATGGACCTTTCCAGTTTTATCTTTGCGCCGCCCATCTCTATCTCAGCTCCACTCACGTTTTACCCGTGTTAGGATCGATCAATCTCTGACTCTCAATTACAAGAAAACTATACAGGTAAGCTGTTGAATATTTTGAAACTAATATGACTGGGAGCTGTGGCTGCCGATGGCAACAAGAGCGTCACCTCAAATTAGTTTCAAAATATTCAACATCATGTTTATTAAATGGTAAATACATACAATTCATACAACCTGACGGACTATTAAGCATTCCAGACGGACTAAATCGAGTCATTCGTGACGTACTGATTATGACGTCATCCTACGGGACACTTAGTTGATTATGATGTCATATGATTGGCTGAGGATATGGATTCATGAATTGATATTACATCCAGAAATGCCAGCGACATAATCTGAGAGAATTTAAATGTTAATGAAATTGCTGGGGATGTGGGAGGGGGGGGGAGGGGCGCAAATGTGCCCTTTGTTACCGGAATTCAACATATTCAAGAACGATGTTAACTGATATTACGTCCAGACATGCAGGATACATACTTGGATTAAATCTGACTTTCAGGATGTGCCTTTCTCCTCCAAGACATACACATAATCCAGCCAGAATTCCTTGATCCGCCGCTATAACGTGTCGGCCACTGGAACTGTATATTCGGTCCAATATTTTCATAAATTGCTGGAATTTGTTTAATAGAATTGATTTCCAAGACATATGGCTTCTGTGGCCAAGTAATCGCGGTTTCTTAAGATTCAAACCTTAAGTAGTAGTGTCGGGGTCAAAATGATAACACCTCCCTCAACTGGATTTCCATTTAGACAAATGAGCCCAACCGCCCTCTCAATCCCTGGGGCATCGGTTGTGGGGGCCACCACAGCTCGCCGAACGGCTGCCAGGGAGGTAGGATCATTCTGACACTACTACTACCAGGGGCTTAACACCCATTTAGAGACAGACATCCACAGGGATATACACCACCCACAGGTACTGATCGTCAGCACCACACATACTAGGTTTGAACGCTGATCGCCACACATAATAGGGTCTGATCGCCCATTTAGAGACTGACATCCACAGGGATATACACCATCCACAGGTACTGATCGCCAGCACCACACATAATAGGTCTGAACGCCCAGACAGGGGATATACACCTCCCACAGGTACAGATCGCCACACATAATAGGGTCTGAACGCCCATTTAGAGACTGGCATCCACAGGGATATACACCACCCACAGGTACTGATCGCCAGCACCAAACATAATTGGCCTAAACGCCCAGACAGGGGATATACACCACCCACAGGTACTGATCGCCACACATAATAGGGTCTGCAAGCCCATTTAGAGACTGGCATCCACAGGGATATACACCACCCACGGGTACTGATCGCCAGCACCACACATAATAAGTTTGAACACTGACCGCCACACATAATAGGGTCTGAACGCTCATTTAGAGACTGGCATCCACAGGGATATACACCACGCACAGGTACTGATCGCCAGCACCATACATAATAGGTCTGAACGCCCAGACAGGGGATATACACCACCCACAGGTACTGATCGCCACACAGAATAGGGTCTGCAAGCCCATTTAGAGACAGGCATCCACAGGGATATATACCACCCCCAGGTGCTGATCGCCAACTAAACACATAATAGGTCTGAACGCCCAGACAGGCATCCACAGGTACTGATCGCCCCACATAATAGCGTCTGAACGCCCATTTAGAGACTGACATCCACAGGGATATACACCACCCACAGGTACTGATCGCCAGCACCAAACATAATTGGCCTAAACGCCCAGACAGGGGATATACACCACCCACAGGTACTGATCGCCACACATAATAGGGTCTGAACGCCCATTTAGAGACTGGCATCCACAGGGATATACACCACCCACGGGTACTGATCGCCAGCACCACACATAATAAGTTTGAACACTGACCGCCACACATAATAGGGTCTGAACGCTCATTTAGAGACTGGCATCCACAGGGATATACACCACGCACAGGTACTGATCGCCAGCACCACACATAATAGGTCTGAACGCCCAGACAGGGGATATACACCACCCACAGGTACTGATCGCCACACAGAATAGGGTCTGCAAGCCCATTTAGAGACAGGCATCCACAGGGATATATACCACCCCCAGGTGCTGATCGCCAGCTAAACACATAATAGGTCTGAACGCCCAGACAGGCATCCACAGGTACTGATCGCCCCACATAATAGCGTCTGAACGCCCATTTAGAGACAGGCATTCCCAGGGATATACACTGCGAGTACTATTGCACCAGATTCGCGCTATTGCAAAGCAATTCGGCCTTAGAGGGTACTCTAAGGCCAAGAAAGCTGACCTGCTCCAGATGATCGACCAGGTCCGTGCCGAGGAGTGGCAGAAGCGACTCTCCCGACCAATGAATACGGGAAGGTTTCGAGCGCTTACCAAGGATCCTTGGAATCCCCACAAGAAAGCGCAGCGGATACGTGAGCATCGTCAGTTGGCCGAGGAGGTGACTGCTAGCTTGCGAGCCAAGACTGTAGTGAGGAGGAATAGAGGCCCATCCACTGGAGTGCTTAATTCTCAAACGCAGGATCGTTAATCTATGCCGAGGTCTGAGCCCAGCCCTGAGCATAAGAGGGCCGAGGTGAACACATTCCCGACCAGCGGCGAAAGGGAGACGGAGGATAGAGGACGCCGGTCAGTATGCTGGACATTCTTCAAAGGTCGAGAAGGAGACCTCACAGGCCAGATCATGCAAAAGATACAACAGACTGTCCAGAACGCCTTCTACCTCCACTACACCCATACCTATTGCATCCGTCACATCGAAGACAGTAGGGTGATGCTCTTCCACAAGAATGCTCCAGGGAGCCCATGGCTGAACACGATAGGAGAAGCTCAGAACCAGGTGGCAGCAAGTGAACAAGCCCAACACAGCTCGACACAGACAAGATCGATTGACCCAACACCAAATGGGCTTTCGCTCGATCATTCAACGTTGAGGTCAGGCTGTCATCGACCACCAACCTCTGCTTGGGACAGGCCCCCTCCCAGACTGGCTACGACAGAAGAAGAGTATGACTGCCCTCGTGACCTACAAGGAGAACATGTGTCTCTAGAGATGTCTAGAAGTTCGTCGAGGAGCGAGGGCTGATAGAAGAACAGCTCCTGCATGAGAGTTTGCCACACAGTTCTACAGCAAGCCAGTACCTGATGTCCACAAGACCTTGCTGGATCAGCTGGACAAGGTAGAGTTCTTCGGCAAGATCGGGATTCGCATGTATGAACCAACCGAAAGAGGGCACCTGGCGCATGACCAGGCATGCGGCTCACTACCATGACACCATGACCATCGGAGTGTGGGACTACCACGCCTTCTGCATCAAGAACATCTTCAAGCTGGCACATACACTAGTCTGCAGTCACTGTCAGCAGAGGTTTACAAAGGCATGCCATCTTTAACACCACGCTGATCACTGTACAGGCGGCAAAACAAAAATCGTGTGTCCTGGCGAGAAGGTTGAGGCACAACAGTCTGCGTATGAGAAAGCCTTCTATTGCCCCAACCATGCAGTTCAGCGGCTACTCATTGGATCGATTATGAGTTGAGAAACAGAGGTGTGCACATACACCATGTAGAGTGAGGGCACAGTGGCGAGCGTTGGATCGAGGGCGCTCCCGTATATGGTTATGATCCGACCACCAACACCGTTTACCAGTTCCATGGCTGTCACTGGCATGGGTGTCCACAACACCAGCGACGTGAGGATGGCGAACAAAGATACGGCAAGACAGTCCTGAGAGAGGAGAAGCTGAGAGCCTCTGGATGCACGCTTGTGGTACAGTGGGAGTGCTGTATAAAACGCTGCCCAAGCGTCTCTAAACGAGTTTGGACTGTTCCATACCCACTCTTCATAGTCTACAACTTCGAAGCACTCCTAGATGGTATCAAGACTCATCCTACGGAGACTCTCACGATCAAGAGTACCCACATACCTATTTCAGTGTCAGTTGGCTGCTCCTTAGAGTGCACCACGAGTGAGCCCACTCACCTCTGCAATCCTGACCCCAAAGAACTGATCAGAGAGTTCATGCTGGAGATCCAACGGCGAGCATCTCTAATCCGGACAAGGGTTAGGGCACAGTACATACCGACAAACCTGGACGAGCTCCCAAAGCAACAGCAGTGACTGATTAACGAGTGGTGTCACCAAGTGCCTGTACTTGGGTCCAACTCTGGGCGTTCTGACCTGAGCCTCATCAAGAAGTACTTTGTAGATGCGCTGACTGACAGCACAGGTACAGTGAAATTCGCCAAGAAGGCTAGTCAGACCATGTTCCTCATAACACCTGAGCTAGAGTTTCTCGATGTGCTGAACTAGCTCGGCCCAGGAGTCTCGTACGAGGTATGGGTCAACGCTTACGGGTGTACACAGCAGAAGAGCTGGCTCCCATATGAATGGTTTGACACTCATGAGAAGCTCAACTAACCAGGGCGTCCTGACTACTCATCATAGACATCTAAGCTCAAGGGTGGCTACCTCTTGACGCGAACAGAGTGGGAACCAGACAATCAGCGAGTATGTAATGCGGACATTCGCCGACTGGCTGCGATACTCCAACAACCTGGACGTCAGTCCATTCATCGAAGCACTAGAGCGGATGTGGGAGTTCTACACAGAATGAGAAATAGACATCCACAAAGACGCGATGTCTCTCCAGGTGTGTCACTGCAGTACCTCCTACGTGGAACCGCTCAGCACATGCCGGATGTTAGCCTCTATTCACTGGACAAGGAAGCCTACGGAATGCTGAATGGTGCTGTTGTTGGCGGTCCCAGCAATGTGTTCACCAGATACCACGAGGCCGGTGTGACTCGAATCCGCCAGAGTGAGCGTGTCTGCCAACGTCTACACGGTAACGACGCAAATGCTCTGTACATGTCAACGATGGCCAAAGAGATGCCCTGTGGTAAGGAGAAAGTGTGTCATTGGTACGGTGCCAGTGGGGTAGCTAGCTTTAAGGAGGCTCACCTAGAAGACAGCTGGTTTGGGTTTGCTGAGGTGGATATAGAGGTCCCCAAGGCTCTGAGGGAAAAGTTCGAGGAAATGCCGCCTCTCTTCTATAACCGCGAGATCCCGGTAGAGGCAATCTCGTCTGAGATGCTGGCCTATCTAGGGCGAACAGGGAGGAAGCAGCCCACCATCCAGATGCTGGTCGGAGCCCTCTCTGGCAAGAAGTGGCTGCTGTATGCCCCAACCCTCAAGTGGTATATAACCCATGGCCTGGGGATCGCTGCTGTATACCATACCATAGCGTATGAGGCCAAGCGCCCATTCGAATGGTTTGTGGGGAATGTTACGGAGGCCCGCCGCTCGGGAGATGTAAATAAGAGCAAAGCGCTCTTGGCAGATCTCTTCAAACTCCTCGGCAACAGTGCCTACGGGAAGCTCATCGAGGCCCTAGATCGTCATAGCAACACCAGCTTCACGAAGAATGAACGCGTGGTAGACAAGGCCCTGCGTGGTACATGATTTGAAGATCTCGAGGAGATCGGTGAGTCATACGAGCTCCAGAGTCACAAGCCGAGAATCACAATTCGAAGGACCTTCCAGGTGGGATAGCCGTTTATGAGCTCACGAAGCTGTGAATGCTGGAGTTCTACTACGACTTCCTCGATCGCTACATAGCTCGTAAACGCTTTGAGTACCTGCAGATGGACACTGACTCCACGTATATCGCTATAGCAGGCTCCAACCTCGACGACGTCATTCGTCCTGAGATGCGGGCAGAGTACCAAGCTCATAAGCGGGACTGGCTATCTTGGGACAATTGGTTTTGATGGACTCCGGGACTGTTTAAGCTCACGTTTGAAGGCTCTCACGGCATCGCACTCTGCTCCAAATGCTACTACGTGGAGAGCACAGCTGCAAGTAAGTGCTCGGCTAATGGAATGTCAAACAGCAGAATGATGTCTCTTGGCAGAGGTTTTACAGCGCCCTACATGGCGGGGTGGGCAGAGCTAAAAACCGAGGCCTACGCATGCGCAATCAGGGTATGGTGACGTATGCGCAGGAAATACTCAGACAGACTCTCCACTTACTATGATAAGTGCCATGCGCTGCCAGATGGGGTCCATACCGAGCCCATCGAGTATCATGTTAGCACCGTAGGGGGTGTTAGCTGTGTGTCTTCAGGGACTAGCTGAAGATCTTCTACGACAAATGGTCGCCTAGGCACTCCGTGCTGGCGTGCCAGGTCGTGCAGTGTAGGCCGCCCCTCGGCTTCCACATACCTGTCAAGCCTGTGAACATCTATCGACCTGTTAGGATCTGTTGCATGCCGTCGACCACCTTCCAGCTCACCAGCCTCATACAGGTACCGAACCAGAGCATCAGGTGGTAGGCACTCCTCTCCCTTGTTCGCTCCTCTAGGGTTGTGGCCAGCAGAGTGTCTAATAGCCCTCTACCGGTTTCTTCCAGATTAGCCTAGTAACCTCGGCACTGGATCTCTCCACCACAGCAGGCAGCCCTCTCACCCATACTCTAGAACGTTCACTCACCGCGGTCATTTCCAGGGGGTATTGGTGTGGGAACAGTCTCTCTGCCAGTGTCTGATTCCACCACTCAACGATGACCTGGGCACGGTGATGCCATACCTCGCCTCGCCTAACTGTTACACCATGTTTCCACATGAGGGCTGCAGTCTCCCCTCTGAACTCCTTACCCTCATCCACCTGCAACAATTCCGGCCACTGGAGGGGATTTTCTGAAGCCTCGTAGCCACCTTGGAATGCCTGGGCCACCTGGCCAGCTGACCTGGCTGTGAGCGGTACTGCCGCCTTGTACCTGCTGGCGACATTGGTCCAATCAACCGAGTCATGTGGAAGGAATAGAACATCCGCCTGGTGAACTCTGTTTGGGACAGTTTCCTCGAAATTGGCATGCCTGATGTGCTGTGGACAAGGTCTGTATATCTGCCACATTGCCTGGTGGCTGAGCCACTGGCTAACTGTCTTCAATATGAAGTTGTGGCCCTTGCGACGTGCAGCCTCGAGTAGTTGAGGTGGCTCATGGTAATATCCACAGGGCTGATAGTAGAGTTCCTCAAGAAAGACGGTTGATAAACTCCCGGATTTCATCACTGATGTCCACTCCTGTCCTATCACGCACGGCCTGTGTGAACTCTAAACAGACCAACAGACGGCCATCATTCATTCAACCATCACTGAAGACCTCCTCAAACACCTCCATACCTGGCGTCTAATCTCTGCTGGATTCTCACTGAACAGTAGTTTATCGACCAACCCTCGGAAGTTAAGGGACTTGACCAGGTCGTACAGAGACGCCATCCATATATAGTATGGCTTAAATGTTCAGCAGCCGAGATGGCCGCGAGCACTATGGCAACATACGGTAGCCAAGGACCTGTGACTCCGAAGGACGTACCTACTCCTGAAGCGATGACTGGTATGGCTTCAGAAATCGTCTCCATCCCATGGAGAGCATTGTTGGCGATCTTGCAGACGGTCTCGCCAGCCTTCGTTGTGAACAGAGCGAGAAGAGTCCCAACTGCTGCCAGCGGACCGATAGAACCTTTTTCGTAAGTGCGATAGATTCCTTTCGCTCTGTGTACTAGCTTGCAAGATTCAGGCGGTACATCACAATACTCACCCACGGTCTCCGCTACATCGTTGTCGTCTGCATTCTCCTCCGCATCATAGTCCTCCTCATAGTCCTCATCATCTATATCCTCGACTGTATCAGCCTCTGGTTCATACATCGCTCTGGAGATCTGTCACTGGGGCAGCTATATAGTAGCTTTAAACTGTAGTCTATAGCATGGCCTCCACAATCTGAAATGCGGGGGTGTTTGCCGTAGCGAACTGGGGACTCAGCTTCGCCGACAAGAAGGTGGCAGAGATCTAGCATGAGCATCATAACCATGCGATGGTGAAGCTGTCTAAGTTTGAGTACAGCAAAGCACTCGAGGATATGCGCCATAGGGGAAGCACGCCGACGACAACTCCGAGCTCAGGCCAACCAGAGCCTCAAAGATGCAGATGAGAGTTTCGATGAGTACTATGAGGCTGTAAAGATATCTGAGTCAACGCTCGACTATGAAGCATCGACAGGTCAGAAGACAGCAGAGCTTATAGTAGTTGTGGCACCTGCAGTGGTGACGACAACAGCTGTGCTCTACGCACGCTCAAGCTGCATACCTGATGTGTTCGACATGCATACCTTAGCATAGACAAAGTAAAGTACCGTCACACCTAATGAGCGAGTTCCAGCTATGAGGGTTCCGATGTTGAAGCTGAGCCGGTTGCCCTGATTAGGTGGGATGTCCCTGCCCCCGAGGTGATGACGGCCATCGAGTGCCGACTCGATGTCGTCGCTTCCACTGGTTAGGCGCACAGGTGCATATGACTTAGTTTTCTGTCTGTAGAGTTGGCAATCAGCCAGCTCGCGTACCTCAACAAGAACATTGGTCCCAGCAACCACAAGCTTGAAGTCGTCTTGCCTATCCACCTGCTGGATGGCTCCTCCCTTCTGAACCAGGACCGCAGCGGACTACAGGTTCTCTAATGTATACTGGGTCGAATGACCATCAGGCAGTCCTTCCATGGATCAATGTAGTGTGATGTCGCGGGTTCAATGGCCCCATCTGGATTTTGAACTTACTGCAGCATGTTTAAGGTCTGAGTATATAGAGGGGTTAAACGGCTGCCATGTTTGGTAAAGTTCTCCAGCAGATTGTCTATAGGCAGCAGGACAAGTCGGCACGACAGTCAGCACGACATCCATGGTGTGCACTGTCCCACTGCGACAGGGTGCCCGGCCACCCCACTCACCATTGTAGCGAGGACAGCTGCAGTGGCGGCAGGAAGACCCTCACTTCCCCCTGTCATCTTCACCATGGCCATATTCGCCGCCACTTTACTGGTGACATGAACCGCCAGAGGTTTTGCTTTGGTCAGTAACTTCTGTGTTTTGGTTCACAGCAGGTTCTCCACCTTCTCAAGACTCGCCTGGCTCTCGGGCTGTTGCTTCACGATCTGTACCATTGACGTCATTGTTTATGCACTGAGTATACAATGCAGTTAAACATCTGCGCCCCCTGTCGAGAAAGCTAAGAAGATCTTCCCAGTCTGCATCTGCCAGGTGGCCAGGATGGTACTCAGGAATATTCATCTCTCTATTGAGACATCTTAAACATGTCCAAGCTCACGCTATGCGAGAAGTACTATGATGTCTTCTGGAGGGAGTTGAAGGACTACAAGAAGCAGATACCAGATGAGCTCGCTCAGCTTTCCGGTGCTGAGCTGACAGAGGAGCTGACAGCTTTGAAGCTCTACCTACGATTTGGCAAGGGACAGATCTGCATCCTCGAATACCTTATCATGGGCGGCAGTATCGTCGAGCAGCTCCTGCGAGCTAAAGGTTTCTACAAGGATCGGGAGTATCTGTCAGATATGTTCCAGCAGTTGCAGACCGCCATGGCCTCACCGGACTCAGAGCTGAACAAGGCTCTGCGATACCACAAGCTGGAAAAAGGATGCGCTGCCGAACCCTCCAGCCCTTGGATGAGCATGTTGGCAGCGGGTTTAGGGGGGTGTAGGGAATGCAAAGCTGGTTCAGTGGCTCGCCGTGGTCCCACTGCTACTGTAGAGAGTCAGGATAGTCTTATATCTGATTTGCTAGTGGCGGAGTAGGCTGATCCCGAGTGCCACGAATAGCTAGGACTGACACCACATGTAGAGCTACCATGGGAAGCGGTCTTGTGCCAACTGGCTGCGGTGCAGGGCGCCTGGAGCTGCTGTGTCGACGAGCTGCAGTGTCAGGGTCGGAACGCCTGTATGGCTCGCAGTATGGCTGGGTGCGTTGATGGTAGTGTTGAAGCCGAAGTGGACACCGTGGGAACTCCCCTTGACAATCATGTTGATATAGCTCCTGACTTGGAGGGCCTCGATGTTAACGATCATGTTGCTCGGAATCAACCGTAGGTGTGGTGAAATAGCAAAGTCAAGTTTCCAACGCGCCTTCTGCAACCCCTGCTGGAACTTAGCAATAAGACTACTGGGGTCTGCCACGATGATCATATCCTCAAGGAGACTGATGAAAATGCTCTGGACCTCTGCGCCGCTGACATCATCTATGGAATGATGCAGCTTGGTCTGTACTGTAAGGAGGCAGTAGCACAGTGCTTCCAGGGACTGGTTGATCCGAACGATCCTTGCTGGTGTGTGGCCTGAGATGGTGTGTGGGACAAAGTACTTCCACACATCTGGAAAGTCCTGCCGCAAGCCAGTGATGTGCTTATTTTGCACCAGCGCTCCAGGGTCTGAGTCTGGATCGAACGAGAATGTCGCTGTCTTCCAACGGCCTACTCGTCTGGGTGTTCGATAGGCGAATCCTGAGTAGTTACGTCACGGGTCACCGTACATAACCCCTGTTGTCACCACCATGCCACTGATAGTCTGGGTGAGCGCTGAACTCTCTCTGTAGTCTGATGGCCGCTGAGATGCTATGACTGTTGAGCTGTGGGTTGAAGGCTTTGGTATCAGGGAGGCTTGCACCCAGCTCATAGATGATTCGTCACACCGTGAAGTACACATGGAATCTGAGACAGCTGGCAATGAGCACAGCTTCAGGAGTACCAGAATAGGAGTGAAGCAGGGAGGAACTTACTCCACATCCTGCCGTGGCACACCACACGGCAAAGTTTAGCTGCTGATTCCAGTATGAGAGGCTTGGAGCAGCCTTCCAAGTATGAGCTTGCTTCGCATCCTTGATGGTGATGGGGCGGTTGGTCAGCGGTCGTAGGTTGACGGAAAAGCTGGTTCGGGCCCATGCATCCACTGTGATGGAGAACGGTGTTAGCTCCGGTATGTCATCCAGTAGGCCTCTCAGGCCAGTCAAGGGTGTACCCAGAAGGGGCGGTTGGCTCTGGATGACTGTCGTGAGGTTGAGGGGAAGGCCATCTATACTGGTGTTCTTAAAGCTACTGCAGCACACTATTTGTAGTCATCTCGACTCCAGAGACCAGCGAGGCGACCTCGCCGTAACATCTCGTTTTTTAACTCCTCTATATCAACCCGCCCGCTGGAGCATTTGAGGTATTGCTGTCGTACTTTAGGTTTCTCCATGCGGGGTAGGGCTTGGACGTTTAATATATGGTGGTAATCTTCATCGGTGACCTGGCCATCCTCGAGAGCTTTGCTGACAGACTCGTCGATAGTCCGTAGCATACTCTGTGCCAGTGCCACGTACTTGCATGCTTCTCTAGCCTCCCCGTGATCTGTTGCTGCCCCACCCCCAAGCCAGTGGACTAGACAGTGGCGGCTAGTGCTACGCCACCCAGCGGGATGGCGACGATGGCCCCCGCCCCTGTAGCGAGAGTGGCCACAGATGTCAACCCAACACTGGCTCCAATCACACCCACAGCAGTGGTTGTTGTAGGCTGTCTTACATCGCCTGCACATTCTGCTGTACTTTGCTGCCTCATGGACGAGATTCTGTCTGGTGGTATCTATCTGCTGGAGTCGCCAGTCGTGTACTGTACCCCCTCATCAGCAGTCATGGAGGGGTATATTTCTGGTTGCTTCCGCCATTCTGATTTTGCCATAGTATACCTGGAGATTAAACCTGCATCACCTGCAGAATATGATCATGAGTCATAGAATGGTACATTGTGGAGAGCCTGGCGAACCGTACCAGCTTGCTGGTTTCGAGACAGACGTCCCTTAGGCAGAGGTCATCCAGCACTATGTCGGGTTCCAGTAGCTTTCTGAGACATGACATCTGGAACTTCACCCTATCCACAAGATAGTAGGTCCGCCGCTGGATGGATTTCTTGGTCTTACATTTCTGCGCCGTCTCCTCTTTCCACTGTATGACATCTGGCTCATCCTCGTCTGAGAAGACACCTGGCTCATCCTCGTCTGTGAAGACATCTGGCTCATCGTCGTCTGTCAAGACTCCTGCATCCCACTTACTCTCCTCCAGGAGGGTCTGCCAATATCGGAAACTTTCACTGTTCCTTCGCCTCCTTGCAAGGCTCGCGCTCTGTTGATACCAGTTCTCCCACTGTAATCACTCTCCTTCTTGTTGCAGTGCGAGCCTCTGTTCGTTTAAGGCCTTTATCTGTGCAGGGGTCATCTTTCTTCATCATCTCAGCCAAGGTCAGATAATGCTGGTATGATATAATGTTGTCGTCAGGTCAATGAGTAATAAGAGTGTAAACTCTAAATGGCAGTCCGATATCCCATCCGTGCTGGCATATATGTTAATGAAGGGGCTGTCAAACAGGTGATTTACAGGTGTGAACAGGCTAGGACTGATAGCTTTCCATGGGTTGCTGTTGGCACCTGGGAGATACTCTAGCATGTCCCAGCTGACTTCTACTAGTGAGCTGCTGTGTGCATTGCCCGGAGGGTGATGTAGCACATCGGCGTGTATGTATGTTGTGCCCTGCTGGGGCACCTCGAATCGGACCCATTCTACACAGTACTGTACCACCCGTCTCCCCTCTAGAGAGGGTGAAATTATTTTCTCACCACCGGAGAGCAGCAGTCGGACAATCGGCATGGTTATATCTCCTGTTTAAACCCCTTCTATAGCGTGCTATGGAACCCATATTTGCTCACTCGACTGGTCTTGCTGACCTGGCACATGTGTACGCAGTTGATGCTGACAAGGTAGAAGAGAGCGATGGCAAGTCATTCGTCCTACAGTAAAAAGCAAGCTCAAAGGGATTCTCCCTCCACCCCATTGGTGGTGATGGGGTGGAGCTGCTCACAGACATCAAGGATATGACGAAGGAGCGCCTGGCTTGCAACATAGATGCCCACAACATCGTGTTTCGGTACGATTTCCCGAAGAGGAAGTCCATCCTCGAGCCATTGATTGAGCTCTCGGATACAGAGGTGGCAGACATCAACACCCTAAATAACGAACTCAGCTTTCATCTGGTCAAACCCTATTCGAGCGGTGCCCCGCCAATGGCCCATGCTGTCCTGCTATTGACCCTGACAAAAAACCTGCAGTTTATATTTGAGAAGAATGAAGTGTGGTACCGCGCTGGACCTGGGGGTGACTGGCAAACATGGTTTCCTCTACATAGGCCTCCCACAGTCATTGACATAGAGGTTACTCCCCTCTCTACTGTTGTGAAAAAGGATGGGACAGTTTGAAAGCTCTACAATCGGGGATCATCCTTCCTCACCTACATAGGTGAAGGTGTCTCCATGACGAGGATGGGTCACCGGATTGGGGTTACATGTGGAAAGTGTCGTCCATTCAATGGACCAGAAGAAGCTGTTACCCTCCAGGAGGGTACCCTATGGGTAGATGGTGTGTCACATGTCTCCAAAGGCAAGGGTGCTGTTAAACTGCTTCAGCGAGTCGGACTCACTAGCCCAAAAACGACTCATATAGTCCTAGAGCTACGTTTCTTAGCCGGCTGCAGAGTGAAGCATCTACAATCTGCCCCTGAGTGGATGAAGATCACTATCGATCCGGATGGAACAGGGCTCGATCTGGCACAGATATTTCTCGAGGGGTTCACTCTATTCAGTTTAACTCTTCATATATAGCCATGATTCTCATCATACTGCTCGTGCTGGCGTCTACAGCAGTGGCACAGGGCGCCGAGACTGCCATGATATTGGATGCCGAATGGGCACACTTCCGGGATGACCCCCAGTACAATCCTTGGGTCGACCCCTTGCAGAGAAACATTTGCAACCACTTTCACCCACGTAAAGAGATCGAGTCTGTCTGCCATTTCTATGGGGTGGAGAGGGTAAGCCGTGGTTGTCTGCTGGAGACCCCTGCTCAGCACCAGATTCTCTGTGTAACATGTGAACATGCCAGAGTTTGTCATGGTTCACATGCTAATCACTTTAGCCTCCTCCCAGGTGAGCGTTGTCAAGGCAGATGGAAGCCACTATGGGTGGTCCCATCATGCCGATGCGACTCTGGCCGAGACTACGTGTTTCTCTGAGCCTACACAGAACAGAGAGAGAGAGAGGCCGGCCCTGTGGTTGATGTCGATCAGTGGTGTATATCACAGTGGAGGCGTGTCTCTAAATGGGCGTTCAGCCCCTCGTTAGTAGTGTCGGGATGATCCTACCTCCCTGGCAGCCGTTCGGCGATCCGTGGTGGCCCCCGCAACTTATGCCCCAGGGATTGAGAGGGAGGTGGGGGCTCATTTGTCTAAATGGAAATCCAGTTCAGGGAGGTGGTATCATTTTAACCCCGACACTACTACTCCTTATGACGACCTGGCAGTAAATACGGTCAATGTGCCCCAGAATCGAGGGACCGCTTTAGACAGGTTGTCTGTATTGAACGTCATCTTTAGTGTTAGGTACCTTCATAATATGACGTCCAATTAGCACCTTGTCAGTCAAGTGGCGCTTTCAAGTGTTTCCGAGCTAAGGATGTCTAGACTTCCTATGTCAGACCCGTAATTCTTAACGATGTTAATTTACAAATTGGGAATTTTGTAAACATAAGGAGTTGACATAGTCTGAATCATTCGTTTAGCGCAACCCTACATTCATTCAACATTCTCAACCAGGAAATGGTTTTAATGGATAATTACAAATTAGAGTATTTTCTTGAAAGACGTTGGCTGGTTAAGAAAGCGACATCATTGAGTTCGGTTAATATTAACCATTTACTGGCACGGCCTACGCTTTATTAAAATATATGTGTACTGAAAGTCTATTTTCAGGCCGCGAGAAGACTATTTTTGAAAATTCCCCACTGGAATGACTCGCCCGGTTACTGAGCCAGTCATTCAAGTGATGCATCTTAACCATAGTCCTCTCTAGGGCTGCACATGGACATTCCTCAATACCACTGCAGATGTCGGCCGTGGCCGTTTCGGCATGAACGGGTTAAGCACAACCTCCATGTAGACAAGAGAAGACGTGGGAGAAGCAGCGACCACCCCATCCCTAACCCATGAAAGGTTAAGGGGTGGGGTCATATATTATGTAGTGAACACAAAGGTATGCAAATAAAAGTTTAAAAACAAAAGTCTGGCTTCAGGGTCTACAATTCTCTTATTTAAATAGTCTTTCCTTAGAAAACTGTTATCGAAGGGAAGGCAAATCTGCATAGCTCATGATCAAGATAGGCTGGCAGTCCAGGGGTCTAGTGCACCGTTATGGCGTTAAATAGGCGTAAAGCAATGTCCGTCGGGTATGTGGGGTGTATGTGTAAGAGAGTTAACCTACGGGTGGGGCAAAAAAGTATGTGCGCTCTGGGGATAACCTAAGGGAGATGAACAACCTGGTAGTGGTCATGGGGCTAACAGTGGCGGATCCAGGGGTGGGGGGGGGTTGCACTCGGGGGCACGTGCACCACCACTACCCCAACCCACCGGCAGGCGTTAACTTCCTTGAAATTATGTGCGTCCCCGCCAAATGACGTCGTGGGTCCGCCAATGGATAACGTCCACTTGCACCCTTCCCACACCCCTGTTCTGTTCCTACACGTGCGGGTTAAGGATGTTGTTAATCCTTATTGACATCATTGGTATGAGCAGAATACATTAATGCAAACTTATAGACAGCCATGTGTACTGGATGAATCCAAGTTTTAGATAGGCCCCGTCCATCTTTAGTTAAACTCCAACACTACTTCGCCAGTGATGGGATCGATAGATCCCTGAACTCCCTGACTATCAATTTCCAGAAAACTATACCGGTAAGGTGTTGAATAGTTTGAAACTAATTTGACTGGGTGCTGTTGCTGCTTATGACAGCAACAGTGCCCCAGTGAAATTAGTTTCACATTTATTGAACATCATGTTTATTAAACAGTAAAGACATATAATTCATACAACAACTCTTAGTCCGTCATCAATTATGCGTTCCTGATTAACTTTGCTGTGCCATGCATGAGCTAATTGATTAAAACCTTATCCTAGATGTCACGTAGCTCATTATGGCGCAATACGATTGACCGAGAAACTGGACTCCTCCCTGGGTGGGGTCGATTGGTGAGAAGATAAGGTCGGACATGTCTGCACAATGCATTCCTACAAATATTTACACACATTTGTCATGGAATGGTATCGAGACTGTCAATAACGTGCTAAGACGAATAGTTGGACTTGAACGTGAATAACGTCAACTGGAGGTACATTACTATGATTTCGCTATCTGAGTCGATAGGGAACACTAGTACGGTAGAACTTTTGCCAATTCCGAAATATGCTGTTACAGCATGACCACCAGTAGGGTCGTATATGGGCTAATAGGTCTGGAATGGTAATACCGTGCATGGAAACAGTTGAGTTGATGTCAATCAACCCTTTAAGGACTAAATTCGGTCAAGTATATCAACATATTTGTTAATGGACCATATGACGTTATAATCAGCTAAGCGGCGTGAACGATGACGTCATACACTTTAACTCTTAAAAGTCCGACCCTTTGTAAGAATTGTATAGCTCTACTATTTAATAAACACGCTGCTGCATATTTTGAAACAAATTTGACTGGGCGCTGTTGCTGCCATAGCATCAAATTAGTTTGAAAATAGTCAACAACTTACCTGTAGTGTTTTGTGGAAATTGATAGTCAGGGAATTCAGAGATCGATCGATTCCAATACGATCGAGGTGTGGGCGGAGCTTAGATGGAGATGGGTGGGCATAGCTAAAATGGAAAGGTTCATTGTATGACGTTGCTGACTTAACAAATTACTATGCATACTGTACTGCATCCATTTGCAGGCCAAGGGTAGACTATTTTGTAACACCTACCAGTAGCAAATGTTCCAAAATAGTTTGCTCTTTGGACTACAAATGGGCATTCCTCCAAAACCACTGTAGATTTCGGTGATGGAAACCATTATGACGCAAGCGGAAATAAACGAATACAAAGAAAAATGAAACAACGGAATAAATATGTCTTCATCATCTATACTGCTACAGGTGAAGAGAGGACATCCCGTGATGATGCTAATCACTGGGCCCGTGCTGGACAAATACGTGGTCAACACAAAGTAGTATTGTCCCAATATCGGTGCAATAGCCTGTATTGTCAGCGCTGCTACTCAATATGGTAACATATTAGATAGTACTCCCAATGGAGGATTCCAGTTTGCCTGTTAATCATATGACATCAAAATTAACTACGTGACGTGTGGGATAACGTCATAATCAATTACGTCATGAATGGCGTAGCTAAGTTCGTCACGACGGACTAAGAGTTGTTGTACGGATTGTACGTCTTTAATATGTGGTAAACATGCTGTTGGATATTTTGAAACTAATTTGACTGGGCGCTGTTGCTGCCATACGCAGCAACAGCACTTAATAAAATTGGTTTCAAAATTTTCAACAGGTTAACTTAGTTTTCTGAAAATTAATAGGCAGGGTGGTAAGGAATCGATCGATCCCAACACAAGCGAAATATGGGTGGAGCTTAAGTACAGATATCTAAAACTGGCTTCCTCCATTAAAGGGTGCCCATTACGCCGCCGTAAATCAATCAGGTCAGAGAGATCGAAACACAGCTTAAACCTCCTTAAAAGAAGTTACCAGCACGCCACATCCGCAAGAAGCTATGCACGTTTTGACATATATGGATACCTGTGTATCCTGATTAATCTAGTACATCAATAAACTTTGGCAACAGATCGGTTCCATGTGAATAATATCGTGCTATTTCGATATACCGACCGTCTCGACGTTAGAAGAAGAGTAATGTGTGGGCTGGCTTGAACTAAGGCACATAACACCATTAGTTATAGTGTCAAGGTAAACTAGCGTCCAACTGTTGAATATTTTGAAATTAGTGTGGTCGGAAGCCCTGATGACTTTCCTGTCAAAGAAATTGCAATATATTTAAAATCGAGCCTTAATTTAGTTCACGTTTTGGTATTAAAGAATCTCAATATTGAGATACTGAAAGAGAAAAATGAATGTAATAAATTCACCAATTTCGGTCACTACTTGCAACTAGTATTAGTCTCTCTGTCTCTGTATCTGCTTCCCCGCAGGCATGTCCACACGCCCACCCATCTGCCCACCCACCAACCCAACCCACACACACACGCCTATCCGCCAACCAGACTGCCCATCCGCCAGCCAACACACGCGCCCACGCGCCCAACTGCTCGCCCAACCACCCGCCCGCTCGCCAAGCAGCCGGACAGCCCTCATACGCTATTGTAAGTAGCCTGGGTGAATAAAGAAAAATGAAACTGAAACTGATAGCCACACCACCCCACCTCCACCCGCTCGTCCACTCGTCTGCTTTCCCGTCTGCATATCAGTCGGTATGTCGCTTTATCAATTGTTGTATATTAGATCACAATCATCATCATCAACCTAGTTTCAATATTATATAACATAGTATTGACGTCATAAATGAACTGACATAATTCGTGTTATTTTATCCGGGTAAGGGTTATATTACGCCTAATCCGGCTGCTGAGAACTTAATATTTCTCGTTTCGGTTTTCGGTCGCATATTCTAAATCCCGACCTCAATTACAAAAGGAAAATCTGAATAACTAACCCCAGGTGAAATGTCAATTCTTTCGCTTCAAGGTGACTCGAGAGCGTGTCACGCTGAAATCTGGTGACATTTCGCGGTTGTATTGCTTTCTTCATTAAGGGGTTAATTTAGAACACGCCACTATTAATCTATCCTGGCCACACATCATCAGCATCACTAGATACAGTCTCATTACTCCAGGATAAACTAGGTAACCAGGTTTGTCAGTCGAACGCAGTACATCGTAAGTTAATCAGGGTCTCCGTCAAAAGTTAAGCGCTGTTACACGCGGCTGTTGAACCACAGGGTTATTTAAGCCTTAGCTTTGAGAGAACCTGTGATGACAGTTAGTTGATGACCTCAGCTTTCACGAGAGTGGTTCTTTACTTCAAGCGAGAACGTCTCTCACAATGAACCACTGACTTATGGCGCGAGGTCATTTGTGCTGCATTTAGATGCCACCTGACAATTATCCTTAGTGTTGATTATCGTTAAGGTGATCCCTATGGCATGTGAGATGGCATTTATTAGCACCAGGACAAACCAACCACTCGCAGAACAACAGACAGACTGACTGGTAGATCGTCTGATTACTCGAGGTAACCTGGCTCTTATCGTGTGCCAATCCTACGGCCAGACAGTTTCTGTGTTTGGACAATCGGCTACACCAGCAAGAGCACTCCGTCAGATTAGTTTCGAAGTGTTTTCAGAATGTTTATTAAAGAGTAAGTCCATGAAAGACACACAATTCATACACTTGACGAATATTCCAGCGTCACGACGCTGTATTCTCTGTCAATGGACTCCAGTTTTAGCTATGCCCCGCCCACCTCTAGCTAAGCTCCACTGACACTTCGCCGTGTTGGGATTGATCGATCCCGGAATACCCTGATTATAACTTTCCTGTAAACTATACAGTTAACTTATTGAATATTGTGTAACTAATTTGACTATGGCAGCAACAGTGTCCAGTTAATTTAGTTTCAACATATTCAACAAACTATTTATCAAATAGTACAAACATACAATTCGTACAACAACACATAGTCCGTCTTCGACTATGCGTTCGTGACGTAGTTATCTACGTCATTGATGATGTCATAATGACGCCATTGATTGTGATGTCGTCCAAACGTCACGTAGTTGACTGTGACGGGATATGATGGATGGAAATGCAACGGAATTGGTCCATCATTTTTAGCTAATACGCAAGAGTGAGATGTACCAATCTACCAGGCATCGGATCCAGTCATTCAAGAAACTAAATGTGTTAAAGGAAAACTTTATAATAACCGTTCAGGTGAAAGAATTTTCTATCCCTGGCATTTGAGCTTTTTTATCACGCTAACAATGACATATATTCAGGCTTTAGTACATAAATGTTGATATATTTCTATAGCCTATGATGGCTGGCATGATTTACATTTCAACCAATGATAAAACCACAGCGTTTCTGCCTCCGGTATATACGCTCAGCATCAGTCATAGAGGGTCCGTCGATCTATAGCTTGGCAACGTTCTATAAAAAGCACCAATACAGGTAAGCTGTTGAATATTTTGAAAGTAATTTGACTGGAAGTTGGTGCTACCATAAACTTGCAGTCGAATTAGTTTCAAAATATTCAATAAGATGACTATTACATAATCATGAATACAATGCATTGGCACTTACATGACATCACACACACACACCATTGCTGGAGTAGACACAATGGTTCAGATCACTGTTCAACATTTGCTCGATATTACAAAGCAGATAATTGTGATACAGATACGAGATTGGATATGAATGATATGGAATCAATAAATAATAATCTATCGGCGTAATACAACATTTGAGATGAGATTTGCATCCCTTTAAATGACGTTCATAATATAAGCAGCATTTTATACAGTATTGACCGTAAATTGACAAACAACCAAGAAAAAGTTACAGACGTGACATTGCCTCGGGGAAAGGCAAACAATGAGATAGACGAGATATCAAATAGAGCGAAAGATGAGACTTGGAATACAGTTTTCATCAACTGGCCCATGGGAAACTGAAATTACTGCGCTAAAATTGGCTAACTACAAATTCCGGTTCGCCAGTAATGAACCTTAACGAGCCATACTGCCAGAGCTTCTGAGAGGCGTGTCACGTAAATTGTGCTTTTCATGTCTGACGAAAATGTGTGTCTACGTTGAAAACTATACGCAAATGTAAGTAGTTGGTGCTTATGGCGTCAATAGGTTGGTATGAAACCAATTTGAAAATTGTGTGCTGTTCCGTCCTCTTGTAAAATCGTAATCAAATACGGCACATGTTAGCTGACGTCAAAATCAAAATGACGCACCTCTGTCATTAAAGTGTGCGAATCGTATGCCGTTGATGACTTTACAAATTACTATGCATACTGTCGAATTTTTTGAAAGTTATTTGACTGAAAGTTGATACTGACATCGGCCGTAAAAGCTCCCAGTCAAATGAGATTAAAAAAATTAAACAACTTATATGTATATAGCTATACAAATATAAATGGGTCGCTCTATTAGCCATATTGCCGTTAGTGGTACATGATTCCAGTTTCGACGTATTAGTCTCCGATGCCACACACGTTATTTCAGATGGCTGGCGGGATGGCGCTTATACTACTGTAGGTAAAATAAAATAAAGTTTCGTCTGACAGAATGAAGACTGACGTTTCTCAGAATTTTACAGCTGAATTGTAGAGTTATCAGAAGATAACGAAAGATTAGCTAGAGGCAAAACAATCAATAGGGTAATGTGAAAAAAATGTAGCGAGCCAGGCATACGGGCGCCTGGAATAACATTTTGCAAAGTTATCATCAACTCCCCGCTCCCCAGGGACAATGAAATTACAAAATTAACATAAGATAATATCAAATCCAGTCAGTAAACCCTATTGTTTAAACTTAGCCCTTTAATGGCCAAGCTGTTATACACGAACTCTGTGCAGTGATCGTTAGGCCATCGTTGTCTATTTGCGTGCAGAGTGAAGAGCATTTTTTGACAATTTACCTCTGTATAAATGACTGGCTCGCTAACAGAGCCAGTCATTCCAGCGATACATTTTCAAAAATACTATTCTCTTGACAGATGTCCATTCGCAGGCCAACAGAAAACTATTTTTGTAAATGTACAAAGCTGTACATTTTTTAATTTTCCTGAGAGATTTTGATCATTAATTAATTGATTTAAGCTTCCATTTGAGCGCTTTGAGGCGCTGTTAACTCGAGAGGACTCCATACATCTATTCAAGAAAATGTCAATTTTCACGCGGACATTATCCATTTGCAGAACATGAACACTATTCGATATTTTACCACTGGAATTATTCGCGGAGCATGCGCAGTGGTAATAATATTTAAGTGGTAAATTCACAAATAGCCTTCTATTGTTATGCAAATGTATATTTCTCACGCCCACTGCAGAAACAGTTTTTGGCCAGGTTGAATCCTAAATGGATGGGAAACAGGCTTTATAAGTTCACAGAAACAACGCCATCTATGACCTATCACCTGCACTAACTTAAATACAAATGGAATAAGAGCGGATAATCAAGCAGTAAAACTGCCACCAATGTATGACATTAGTTGATTATCGTTCATGAGGAATATGTTGGACTTTGATCTACTATAGATCGACAGAATACCTTCCAATGTGAGACGGGTTGGTGTGTTGGGTAGAATGTGCCGCGACATATTGGTAATATTGACAATGAATAAAGCGAACTTTAACTTGAACTTGGCAATGGCACGTGTCTTCAAGCTCTTGGCTGTTTTGAAATTAAAGGTGCATATTCACACCAGAATGATTGCAAATAAAATCGTTAAATTGCATACTTTATCAGCTTAAATTATGTTCCCATGTGCAATGAAACGAAATAAATCTTAACATATGATGATTCCATTCCATATAAAATAATATAATTGTTTAAGTTGCGAAATTGAAATAGAGGCCCGTGCCTCTATTTCATTTCCCAACTTAAAAACTTATGTTAATTTATATGGAATGGAATCATCATATGTTAAGATTTATTTTGTTTCATTACATATAGGCTCACAGTTTAAGCCTCTAAAAGTATATAATTTAACGAATTTTATTTTCAGAAATTTTAGTGTGAATATGCACCTTTAATTAAATTTGATTGGAAGTGGTTGCTAATAAAGGTCGGTCAATTCGTTGCCAACCTATTCTATGCTCACAGGAGACGCCAAGACTTTGAAATGTAAATACTCTCAGATGGGGTTTCCTGCATTTTGGAAAGGAAACATGGTGATCTTCAGATGCTTATCACATTATTCTATTTTGCACGCGACATCTGGAGTTGGCGCCCGCCGTCTATTGGTGTCTTGAACAACGACCAATACCACACCCTCCTCGCTATGGCCCTAAGCTGTCATCACAGATGCAAACACCAAACGATGTATCGTTACTTAACCTATGCCATAGCTATTGTGACAATAGATGGATCGATATGTCACTCAAGTATACGCTATCATAATCGATCACGTTACGTGCAGCCTGACGTCACAATAAAAACATGATGAATGGCGTTCCTCGCTCCATCATGGACATTGAATAGTCGGCCAAGTGTCCGAATTGTGAGTCTTTGATTGATTTAATATTTAATAAATATTATGTTGAATATTTTGAATCTAATTTGACTGGGAGTTGTTGTTGTCAAATGCAGTAATAGCGCTCAGTAAAATCAGTTTCAAAATATTTGACAGCTTACCTGTATAATTACCTGCAAATTGGATTCTAAGAATTCAGCATTCAAAGTATATCAATCGATCCCAACATGCGAAAAACGAGTTTAGCTAGAGATGGGTGGGGCATAGCTAGAAATGAATGTTTCTTTAAACCCGTGGTTTTAACAATGACAAGCGCGTGTAACACCACTTAACTTTACATGGAGCCTCTGATTAACTTACGATGTAGCGCGTTCGACTGACAAACCTGGTTACCTAGTTTATCCTGGAGTAATGAGACTGTATCTAGTGATGCTGATGATGTGTGGCCAGGATAGATTAATAGTGGCGTGTTCTAAATTAACCCCTTAATGAAGGAAGCAATACGACCGCGAAATGTCACCAGATTTCACGGTGACACGCTCTCGAGTCACCTTGAAGCGAAGGAATTGACATTTCACGTGGGGTTAGTTATTCAGATTTCCCCCTCGTAATTGAGGTCGGGGATTTAGAATATGCGACAGAAGGCTAGAATGAAAGTTATTAAGTTTTCAGCGCGGACTAAGCTTTATGTAACCAGCCAAATGTTGCAACGTATGTGCTAATGATTAGCAAATGCATTTGAGAGTTTATACTTGAAAGTTGAATTTTCTTCCAATCCCTGACATGCTATCGTTGAACCAATCAGAAGCAAGACAATGTATGATAACTTATCACTGGGTTATTCAACATCAGCAGCTAGATGTATGAATCCATTTCCTCAGTCAATCATATGATGTCATAATCAACTAAGTGACGTGTATGATGACGTCATAATCAAGTAAATCATGAATGGCTAGATTTAGTCTGTCCTAAACGCTTAATAGTCTGACAGTTGTACGAATTGTACGGCTTTACTGTAACGATTTGATAAGCATTCTGTCGACTAATTTGAAACTAAGTTGGCTGGTCCCTGTTGCTACAAGCGGCAGCAACAGCACCCAGCAATATTAGTTTCAAAATATTCAACAGTTTACTTGCATAGTTTTCTGGAAACCGATGGTTAGGGAGTTCAAGGATCGATCGATCCCAACACGGACGATGGCGGGGAATAGCTAAAACTGGAAAGATCCATTACTTTCTTATTCATTTACAGGACAGAATGTATGAAAAGGCACATTTATGCAATGTCGACTTTACAGTCACAATTCGAGATCCGAACTGTAACTCACGTATCTGACGTCATACTCAAATAGTCACATGTTAGGTGACATCACAATCAAAATGCGTTTACAAAAATCGAGAAATATGTCGTGATTGCCTAGGAATTGCCTCGAGAAATAACACGTAGTCAAATTAAATTCAAATTATTCAACAGCTTAACGTTAGTGTTACTTTGAAACTCAGATTCGGTTAATTCAGGTTCCAACACAAACGACGCTTACCTAGAGATGGATGAGGCGGAGCTAAAACTGGAAAGCTCTTTTGGAGGGGTTTTCTGATAAGTTTCAAATCTGTTCTCGGTTGAGTAAAGTCGCAGGTTCATTGGCCAATTGAGGAATCCAGTTTCTGAATAAATCATAATAAACTACACCACATGTAGGCTGACGTCATAGTAAATTACATCGTGAATGGGGTGATTTAGTCCGTAATAGTGCTTGCTACCCGGCCGAGTTGTACGAATTGTATGTTTTTACTATTTAATAAGCATTCCTTTGAAGACTGTGAAACCAAATTATATAGTTTTCTCGGTAGAGCAAAGTGGCACGTTCAATGGTCAATTGAGGAATCCAGTTTATCAATCAATCATAATCAACTACGTCACATGTAGGCTGACGTCCTAGTTAATTGCTTCAAGAATGGGGCGATTTTGTCTGTCCTAAACGAGTAATACTCCGTCGAGGTATACGAATTGTATGTTTTTACCATTTAATAAACAATCTGTTGAGGATTTCGAAGCTAAATTAGTTTTAAAATATTCAACAGCATACCTGTATAGTTTTCTGGAAATTGACATCCAGAGAGTGCGGGATCGATCGGTTCCAACACGGACGAGCTGTGAGTGCAGTTTATCTAGAGATGAGCGGGGCATACCCAGTTAGTGAATGCAATTGGACGAAAGATACAGGACAGAAAAGATCGACAGAACGTCATGTGTTTTAATGAATATAGTACTATTTATTATTTCAAATTCACTGATTTAATTTTGCAGATACGCGCAACTTCAGGTAAGATTTGATGCTGCATAATCATTAGTCAGATTTAAAGAGAGAGTATCGCGGATGCGGTCTAACCATTTGCATATGTTGACCGATGGAATTATGTTACTCATAATAATATGAACGGGATATATAGCGTTGACAAGCTAAGATCGCAATCGGAAATTGAAATCGTTAGTTATGATATTAACAGATTTAAGAACACTATGTCATTTGAGTGAGATATGTAGGCAATAACGGATGATTCCAGTTTATCCATCAATCATATGACGTCATAATCAGTTACGCCATGAATGACTCGATTTAGTTCGTCTTAAACGGGTAATAGTGTGTCAGGTTGGACGAATTGTATGTCATTACTATTTAATAAACATGCTGCTGAATATTTTGACACTAGTTTGACTGGGCACTGTTGCTGCCATAGGCAGTAACCGCACCCCGTCAATTTAGTGTCAAAATATCCCACAGCTTATCTGTACAGTTTTCTGGAAATTGATAGTCACGGAGTTCAGGGATCTCTCATGGGCTGGCAAAGTTAAAACAGTAAAACTGGATTGCTACATCGGATGTGTGGTTCAGATATATCCTTAAATCTATGAATGTGTACGTGTACATCGTTATAAACGCCACTTCGCGGATGCCAACATTCCCATTATTCATAGACAGTATATAATGCCCTATGGTGTATGCACTGACAGCTATTATATCCGATTGTCTGTTTTGCTTAGATTTGCCAATAAGATATCACCGAATCGTCTGGACATAACTGATCAAAGAAAGCTCTTCATTGAGCGTATCACGACGACGGATTTAGTGTCGAGATCTAGACTCGAATTATCATATTGATGCGCAATATTAATGGTGAAGAGAGAGAGAGAGAGAGAGAGAGAGAGAGAGAGAAAGCGAGAGAGAGCGAGAAAGAGAGAGAGAGAGAGAGAGAGAGAGAGAGAGAGAGAGAGAGAGAGAGAGAGAGAGAGATAGTGAGAGAGATAGAGAGAGGGTGGGGGAGAGAGAGGGAGAGGGAGGAACGGGAGAGACAGAGCTCTTTCTCTCTCTCTCTCTCTCTCCCTCTCTTTCTCGCTCTCCCTCTCTCTCTCTCTCTCTCTCTCTCTCTCTTTCTCTCTTTCTCGCTCTCTCTCTCGCTTTCTCTCTCTCTCTCTCTCTCTCTCTCTCTCTCTCTCTCTCTCTCTCTCTCTCTCTCTTTCTCTCTTTCTCGCTCTCTCTCTCTCTCTCTCTCTCTCTCTCTCTCTCTCCCTCTCTCTCTCTTTCTCTCTTTCTCGCTCTCTCTCTCTCTCTCTCTCTCTCTCTCTTTCTCGCTCTCTCTCTCGCTCTCTCTCTCTCTCTCTCTCTCTCTCCTCTCTCTCTCTCTCTCTGCTTATATTAATGAACCCTTTAAATTTGTCGGCAAAATTGACCAAAATAGCTTTCTTTTGTCATGCAACTGGACATTCCTCAAGAATCCGTAACATTGTAATACCAAGACAATTCGAATTTTCCGTAGCCATTGTCCATTTGCAGGCTAAGAGAATAGAGTTTCTGAAAATTTAACATTGGAATGATTGCCTTGATTTTACCGTGGTAAATAGTGGTACATTTTCAAAAAACATTCTCTTGGCTTCGAATGCGCATTTCTCAAAACTATTGCAGAGTCCCTTTTTGCCAGGGTTGCCCATTAAAGGGTTACGTTGATAGGAGAGTGTTTTAAAAAGTCGAACACAATGTTGACTCTGAGTCCTTTATTGCCAGAGCGTCGCTAACTTAATAATGACTACGTAAGGTGATGCAAAGAGCAATGCCTGTATGGCGTCTCCTAAACCACAACTTACACTCCAACCAGACAGGCAGAGGTACGCATACATGTCTAACGTCAGAAGAGAAAAGAGATAATGTACCACGAACGACTGCTCATCTACACATGAACAGCTACTGGAAAGTTACCAATTGTAGTACAATAAAATAAGATTTTAATTATGCAAATTGATTACCCTTGAGTACGGTATACATATATTGTTGGGAAATTCCACCCGTAGTGGCGCTAATTGCGCCACAATAATAATGACAACTCATTTTATACCTTTAAGAAATTTACGTTATCGTAAATTCGGACGTGGAATTACGTTTAATCCAGCTTTATAATTGCTGCGTCTAGCATGTAAATTTACAAACGTATTTCATAACGAGGTAGGATATACGTAGCGACCAATAACCAATCTTGACCGTTTGCAAACGTGTCAGGACCATCTATAAACGATGTAGACCTATAAACCAATTTGTTATCAGTGTGCATGTTTGTAAACGGCGCATGACCCATATATCAATTGGTTATCGGCGCGCCCGGTTTTAAACGGCGCACTTCCCATATGTCCAAGTCAAACTTGCGCGAATAACATTCACCTATTCATTAATTCCTGATGATTTCAGTGATTCCTTCAGTTGTTCAGACATGTCTGCCCAAAAGCGAGTGTGTTGCTAATTTATTTGCTCGTCTTCCAATGCGTCTGTTCGTTCATTCACCCATTCTTCAGGCGGTTAGTCAATAATTGTGCATGCATAAGAAAAGGAATGAGGGCGTATACGCTTGTGTACACATCAACAAATTCGGAACAATTGAATTGATATATTGCGCAATCTAAATCTATGACATAACGTTTCCGGTCGCGTTTACATTTTCGCCGATATCGTCGGTAGGAAAGATTT
>CM067361.1:51370739-51388239 GCA_034401795.1 Chaetoderma sp. LZ-2023a
TTCAAAGAGCGCAACGAAAGCATTGTCATAATTTCTCGAGAAAAACACTTAGTGGGCCTCAGGATAATCAAGTTATCCATAAACACATTGCCTTAGAAATAATTTCTTGGCTAATGTTCCAATTCCCCTCAAGAAATAGGTCCACAAAATAATTATTTATTCGGTCTGAAATGAGGTTTGTTGACTATCGTATATCAACCGCCAATTGTTAAAAATTTGATTGGTTGTTGCTATCATTGACAGTGGTTCGTCGCTCTGCTTTTTAATATGGTACGTTCACCGATTAGCTGGTAACTGGGATGGGTTACTAACACCGCTAAACCGCCACCCGTAAGAGGAAGAGTGTACTGCAACCGCGTGCGTGCATGCGTGCGAGGATGCGCGCGTGCGTGGGTGCGTGCGTGCGGCCGAGCGGGCGGATGGACGGACTGGCGTGGGGCCATGCGCGCGCGGACGTGTGTGTATTTGTGTGTCGACGCTGTGTGTCATAAGATTGATGATGCATTTTGGCGCACCTTTTTACACAGCAAACAAAGTGGCTTTCCAGCCCATGATCTTGATGTTGGAACCGGATCCGGATCGGATCCAATTGTTGATCTAATGATCTATGTATATCTCGGAAACTGTTGGTCAGATTTGGTTCAAATCTTAACCAAAGATGTGACGTTACACAAGAATTCCACGAATGAGGGCGTGAGTAAAACAAAGGCGAAAACCGGGAAAATATGGAAAATCCATTATTAGTAAAAATGCAAAAAAGCCTTCTGAGGATACATAATTTTCAAAACCTTTGTGACGTTTTGCCTTTATGGAATCGTTGATTCTGCGGATGTCGTTGCAACGCCGTCATCCATCCTTAGCATCTTTATTGTTGGCTTATATTGGTAGCTAAGCAACTCTCTCTCAAATAACATCATTTGAACGCCATATCTATTGTAAACAACTACCAGACCATTATTTTCTTGTAAGATTATTTTCACTTTACAACAAGAAAGGGCAGATATGATTATTTAGTAAAATAGAACTCGCTTTTAGTTTCGCGTAGGTGTGTAATAAACCGTAATGCCTCTTTAATAGCAGTTAGTTAGTTAGTATTTGGTTAGTTAGTTAGTTAGTAAGTTTGTTAGTTAGTTAGTTAGTTAGTTAGTTAGTTAGTTACTCAGTTACTTAGTTAGTTAGTTAGTTAGTTAGTTAGTTAGTTAGTTAGTTAGTTAGTTAGTTAGATAGTTAGTTAGTTAGTTAGTTAGTTAGTTAGTTAGTTAGTTAGTTAGTTAGTTAGTTAGTTAGTTAGTTAGTTAGTTAGTTAGTTAGTTAGTTAGTTAGTTAGTTAGATAGTTAGTTAGTTAGTTACTCAGTTACTCAGTTAGTTAGCTAGCTATCTAGTTAGTTAGTTAGTTAGTTAGTTAGTTAGTTAGTTAGTTAGTTAGTTAGTTAGTTAGTTAGTTAGTTAGTTAGTTAGTTAGTTGGTGGTTGGTTGGTTGGTTGGTTGGTTGGTTGGTTGGTTAGTTAGTTAGTTAGTTAGTTAGTTAGTTAGTTAGTTAGTTATTTGGTTGGTTGGTCGATTGGTTGGTCAGTCGGTCAGTTGGTTGGTTGGCTGGTCAGTCAATTAGTTGGTCAGTTGGCCGGTCAGTCAGTCAGTCGATCTTTTGTGTCGGCTGGCTGGTCGGGGTCGGCGAGTGACCAGGCGGATGATCGGACGGTTAGTCACGTGGTGGGGTGGGGTGGTGGGTGGGTGGCTGGCTGGCTGGGCGGGTGTGTCGGTCTGTCAATCAGTCAGTCGAGTTGGCGGGCTGGCGGGAAGACAGGTGTGCAGGCGCGCAGGCAGTCAGCCGGGTGGCAGGTTGGTCAGTCAGTCATGTTGGTAAGTAGGTCAGTCGCTCGGTAAGCTGGTGGGTTTGACGGGCTGTCAGGCGTCTGCTTTGGCACGCATGCGTGAGTGCGTCGGATCTGCAGTTAATCTGGGGGATGGTTGTCGTTTGGTCAGCCGTTTGGTCAGTCAGTCGGTCAGTCAGTCAGTCAGTCAGTCAGTCAGTCAGTCAGTCAGTCAGTCAGTCAGTCAGTCAGTCAGTCAGTCAGTCAGTCAGTCAGTCAGTCAGTCAGTCAGTCAGTCAGTCAGTCAGTCAGTCAGTCAGTCAGGCCTTCGGTCAGTCAGGCGGGCTGGCGGGTAAGCGAGTGAGCAATCGATCGGTCGGTTGGATCGTCGGCCGGTCGCTCTTTCGGTCACTTTCTCGTCAATACGTCGTTTACGTCACCTGTTGGGTAGGCGGATATGTGGTTGGGCAGTCGGGCGGGCGGGTGGATAGAGAGGTGAGCGAGTGGGCAGGTGGTGATCGTGGGCTGGCAGTTGATCGAGTGGATGGTTGATCGGTCTGTCGAGTGTACAGTCACTCGTTTGGTAAGTCAATCAGTGGGTTGGCCAGTCGGGCATGTGGCTGGGCAGCTGGACATGCGGTCAGGCTGTCGGATGGACAGTTTCACAGGTGGGCGGGCAGGCGGGAGGACAGTGAGCGGGCGGGCATACATGCTGGTGGGTGAGCGGTCATCGTTGATCGGGAGGATGGTCTGTCGTTCTGTCACTCATTCGATCAGTTGTTCGGTCTGTCGGGCAGTCTATCAGGCAGGCGGTCTGGCGGGTATGCACGGAGGCAGGTAGGCAGGTGAATTGGCAGGTGGGTCGGCCAGTCTGTCATTTATTCGAGTGTGCAGGCCGGCAGGCAGGCGGGCAGGTGGGCAGGTCGGTCGGTTGGTCATTTATTACATCGCTTGCTCGGACTGTCGGTTGGTCGGTCAGGCTGGCGGGCTTGTGTGCAGGTGGGTGCGTAGGAGAGCATGTAGGAAGGCGGGTGGGATGGTGGGTAGTCAGTCAGGTTGGTCAGTCGCTCAGTTGGTTGGGGCGTTGGTCGGTGGGTCGGGAAGGTGGGCGTGCGTGCGTGCTTGAGTGTGTGCAGGTGTGTATCAATCAGGTGAATGGCCAGTTGGTCGGGCAGACTGTTCCTCAGTTGGTCAATTTGTCGCTTAGTCGGTCATTTAAATGGTTGGTTGGTTGGCTGGTCAGCCAGTAGGGCAAGTGGAAATGTAATCACGTCGTCAGATGGGCGAGTGGATAGGGAGGCGGGTGGGTGGGGCCAGCAGCTAGGCGTATATGCAGGTGGGTGGGCGGCAGTTGATCGGGCGAATTGCCAGTCAGTCAGTCGGTCGATTGTTCAGTCGCTTATTCGGGCAGTCATTCAGCCAGTCGGTCGGCCAGTTGATTGGGCGGGCGGGGAAATGGATGTGTGATCAGGCAGACGGGTTGGCAGATGGGCGGGTAGGTGGGTAGACTGGCAAGTGAACGTACGTGCAGTCTGACGGGCGGGCAGTCGGTTGGGTGGATGGTCGATCGGTCGGTGATTCGGTTCTGTCATTCGGTAGTTCGGTCACTCATTAGGTCAGTAGTTCGGTCAGTCGGTCAGGTGGGTGGTCTGGCGGGCGAGCAGCTGCGCAGGCTGCCAGGCATGCGGGAGGGTGGGTAGGCGGGTTGGAGTGCATGTGGGCGGGTGCGCGGGCAGTCCATCTGCTGGATGGTCGGTCGGTCAGTCGATTGTTTAGTCATTCATTCGGGCGGTCTTCCTGTCGGTCGGTCGGGCGGATGGGCGGGTGGGGGCGGGCGGGTGGGGCGGGCGGGTGGGGGACGAATCAGTAGGTGGGTGGGCAGTCGGATGGGCGGACGGACGGTCGGTCTGGCAGGCGGTCGGATGGGTCGTCAGGCGGTTGGGAAGGTAGGTTGGCAGGCAGGCAGGCGGATGGACGGGCAAATGGTCGGTCAGGCGGGCGGGCGGGTGGGCTGGCAGGCCGGCAGGTGGTTGTGTGGGTGGTACGTCGTTCTGTCAGTCGGTAGACGTATGTATTCATGAATATTGTATATTTAGCGTAACAAAATAGATGAGTGTGAGTTACTTTTTATGCTTCAACAGTAGCTCTCGTTATTCTATTTATATTGTTTCATTTAAAATATGCAGAGATTATTTTGTTTATGCCATATGCGATTGGAGAGAATACATCCCTAAGCGCCAGGCTTTTTTGGGGCATTGGAACTCTGATATTAGCAATTGTACGCAATACCATTATTGAGCCAGTGGACTATGCATACACACAACAATAGATATTTTGTCTAGTTGTTTTGTAATTGAACTTTCCAGGTTATCCATCCATCAGATGACATCATAATCAACTACGTGACGAATAGAATGACATCACAATCAATGATGCAATTATGACGTCATGAATGACATAGATACGTACGTCACGAACGCATAGTTGAATAGGGGCTATGCGTTGTTGTACGAATTATATGTTTTTACTATTTAATAAATATCCTGTTGCATATTTTAAAACTAATTTGACTGGGTGATGTTGTTTCCAGAGGCAGCAATAGCACCCAGTCAAATTATTTACAAAATATTCAACAACTTAACTGTATAGCTTTCAGGAAATTGATAGTCAGGACATTCGGGAATCGGTCAATTCCAAAACGGCGAAGTATGGGTGGAGCTTAGCTAGAGATGGGCTGAAACTGGAACGTTCCATTGAGCCCTGAAGAAACAGAACGAACGCGCTAGCACCGGATGGTCCTTAAGGGAACCCACAATTAGAAATATTTATCTATAATTTTTAGTTTCCGTTAATTAACCAATGTAATCTTTATCTCAAGGCAAAATGAGAGTGTTTTATTTTTTCTTCACATGAATCAATATCGTCGCTACCCCCGTAGCGATTTTCAGTCAAATTGTGAAAATAGTCAGCACGCTGTTACATTTAGTTGATCTAATTCGCCAAGGAATTCCGAATGTAGAACGCTCTGGATAAAGATATATAAGGATAAGAATATTTGTTTGCTTAAACGTTGGTCAACTTCTGGACCATTAGAGGGATCCGATCTTTCACTCAATGGGCCTGTCCAGTTTTAGCTATCGCCCACTCATCTCTAGCTAACCTTCACCAATACCTCTCTCGTATTTGGATCGATCGACCTCTGAAAGCCTTAGCAATAACTTTCCATAAAACCATACAGGTAATTTGTTGAATATTTCGAAAATAATTTGAGCGCCTAGTTATATTATTTTCAAAATATCCAACAGCATATTTATTAAAGATAAAACATATGCAATTCGTACAACGTGTCGGACTATTAAGCTTTTAAAACGGACGAAATCGAGATATTCATGCTGTAATTGATTAAAACGTCATCATACACGTCACGTGGTTGATTAAAACGTCTTATGATGGATGGATAAACTGGACAGTTACGTTTTATAAAACGTAATATAAATATGTCACTGATAGCCGACGCCATAACCAATATAACATGTGTACGTCACGAAACTGGAAATGCCCATCCTAACATTTTTTGAATTGTCAGTCCTCGGTGAATTTATTAAAGGATACCTAACCTTAGCTCCTGATAGCTATTCAGGTGATCAAATATCCCATTCATAAACTATGCGGGTAATTTTAAGCTTTTATCATATCGATAAAGAAAGTTATTCGGGCTTTAGTACCTACATGTTGATACATGACTGTCATGATTTTCAACCAATGAGAAAAAACCTAGCGTGTCTGCCTCGGTATATACGCTCAGTCATACAGGTGCCATCTGTAGTTTGACAATGTGGTGTAAAAGCAACCATGCAGGTGAGCTTGGGCAGCAACAACTTCCAGTGAAATTAGTTCCAAAATATTCAACAAGATGGGTATTACATAATAAAGAATGTAATGCATTGGTACTTATATGACATCACACTCTATCGCTCGGTGAGACAAAATGGCGGCGGTCACTGTTCAACATTTACGCGATATTACAAAGCGGATAATTGTAATACAGATAAGGGAATGTCTCAGCATATGAATGATATGGAATCTATATACCATAATCTATCAGTGCAATACAATATTTGAGATGAGATTAGCATCTCTTTAAACCTTCTGTTAAATATTTTGAAACTTATTTGCAGCTACATCTCCCTGTCAAATTAGTTTTAAAAAACTCAAGCGATTTCAAAGGTTCAATTCCAACACGCGTAGGATGTGGACTTAGTTTAACTGGAACTGGCATGGGCATAGATCGAGCAATCTATGTCTATGATTTTTTAATTCTACCATTTGAATCTGGGAGAACAGAAGTGGTTTTTTACGGTATTGGAATTATTCTCTTAAATAATTTGAAACTACTTTGCAGTCGAATTGCTTAGTGCCGATGCCATCTCCGGTATTTTGGCTGAATTCATTTCTCAGTCGATCATATGACGTCATACTCAACTACGTCACAGGTAGGCTGACGTGATAATCAATTACATCATGAATGATGCAATTTAGTCAGTCATAAATGCTTAATAGTACGGCAAGTTGTACGAATTCTATGTATTTTCTATTTAATACACATTCTGTTGATTATTTTGAGACTAACATATGCAGCAACTACACCCAGTCAAATTAGTTTCAACATATTCAACAGCTTACCTGTATTGGCCTACATTTCTGGAAATTGATAGGAAGGGCGTTCGGGGATCGTTCGTTCCCAATGCAGGCGAAGCGTGCGTAGATCTTACCTACAGATGGGCAGGACATAGCAAAATCTGGAAAGATCCATAAATAAAAACTACACATATTATAAAGTAATAAGTCACCCCCGTTCGTTCAATTAGCATTAGTACCTATATGACAGTCACTTCCGGAAGTTCCGGCGTTGTGCAAGCGAGGCTTATACATGTGACTAAAGCTTGCCACTAAGCTTGGAATTTCTTTCTAAATTATTATTACCAGACATTGTGGAAAAAAATGTGCTGGCTTTAGTTAAAATGGCAATACCGGAAATGATGTGAAACGCTCGCGAGTGTAGCATCATAGGAGGCGTCGTTATTGAAGTCTAGTCATTTCCGGCTGAGCGTTAAGTATTCATACGCACTAATGTACCCGGATGTGCTAAACAGATTCATTAAAGGCAAAATGCACGCTATTATAATGCTTTCAGCTCGCAATACCGAATATTTCCTTTAGTAAACTACTGAGAAATACAGGTAAACTGCCAAACAAAATCGGGAGGTCAAAGAACCCGGACAATTGTAGAAATCTATCTGTTCTGAAGTGGCATCGCCTGTATTTGGGTGGTGGTGGGAGTGGTGGTGGTGGTGGTGGTGGTGGTAAATATGGAATTTCAGGTTTAGGCACTCAAAACCTGGGGTGGGTGGGGTGGGTGGTCAACTCATATCTTTTCCCCGGCGGAGTGCTGATAGGAGCAATTGCCTCAGAGAAAATAAAGAGATTCTTATAACCCTTCTATATGTCACAAGGCAAATATCAGCAACATTAACCCAACACGACATATTATAAGATATTCGCTGTCTCGAAACACGAGGCGTGTTACCATCATTAAATTTCCCCTTGAAGTGATAAAATGTGCCTATGTTTCCTAATATCCATAGCAACCATGGAACAGAAAGCGAGATTTGGCTAATTGTATGAACATGACACAACGCACCATCCGTTGTTAATGGGATTCTGTTTCTATAACCATTTCGTCGCTGGAATTCAAGAAAACTGTCGAGCTAATGGGTACTAGGTATTAGTAAACTGATGAGAACCGTTGCCGATTTCAAACTGTCTACAATAGTCACGAGCAATCTACAGCTGACAGTTTCTCACAATTCAAAGACGTCGGTATATGAAATGTATATTGGGTATCAATAGAAATGTCTCCTTATTTTGCCAGAGCATGTAACTCGATATCTTTAGAACAAACAATATGTAAGATCATGTTTCAGTCAAGTGTATATTTAATGCTCAGTATATCATTGAGAATCATTCCAAGCCAGGGAGATGTGTGCACTTTACAGAGCACCGGAGCTAACGACGTCAAAACCGGATCCTCAATTGGTGGTTGGTTCTAAACCTAAGTGTACGTTCGAAGTAATAGATTGTAATGGCTTCAATGGGTTTCGATCCGTGTACAGCGTAATTAACATTCGTTCGCGAATAATTGTTGGCTTCATTTCTACCGATGCTCAAACCCATCTCGACCTAAGCTCCGCCAATAATGTAACCGCACCTGAATAAAATATAACACATTTGAATGCCGAATTACCAGAAGCGCAATTTAAGGTACTGTACCTATCCAAGCACCTATTGAATTATAGTTTGGCAACACCGGCTCTCAGTCAAAGGTAGATTTAAAAATATTAAACAGAATGTTGATAAAATATAAATTCATCAGGCACATATAATTCAAACAAGTACGTGACATACCATTATCAAGTAACGGACCATTATCACGTGACGGATCATTATCACGTTTGTGACAGACACCAAGATTTTCGTTGCGACATTTTCTAGCAAGGGAATTATTCGATAATGCGGCCTGGAATTCGCGTGATAGATTGTATCCCTGCATTGGCCGGGGAGTGGGATGAATCATACCAGAAAATTCGTCAGAATAGAATAACATAATTTAAATTAGAAGGGAATGGTTAATTCCCTTGAATGGATGATGTTACACCTAACGAAAATAGGTTCGGCAAGCTAAGACACGGATTTAGCAAAGTGCTCGGTTGAGGGAGGGAACGCCAGAACTCTACAGAGGGAAGATCGACCAAGTAGAATCACAGCCATAGAATTTAGTGAGGGTCTCCGGTAACGAACCCACAAACCCAATAGACAGAGTTCAGATAAATACTTAGGTCTATGGAAGAGTCTGCGTATCCTCTTCCCATCCATCAGCGCATCTTGAGTCTGGATTTGATGGCGTACAATTTACCTTTCCAGAGTATCCATCTATCATCTGACGTCATATGGCGTCATAATTAATTAAGTGACGTGTATGCTGGCGTTATAATCATGACGTCATGATTGATTCCATATCGCACGTCTTTAACGCTTACTAGTACGACACTGTGTATGAATTGTCTGTTTTTGCTATTTAATAAACATGCTGTTGACTTTTTTGAAACGAATTTGACTGGGCGCTGTTGCTGCCACATGTAGCAACAGTACACAGTAAAATTAGTTTCAAAATATTCAAGAGCTTACCTGTATAGTGTTCTGGAAATTGATAGTCAGGAGGTTCAGAGAGCGGTCGATCACAACACAAACAAGGTGTGGGTGGAGCTTAGCTAAAGATGGGCGGGGTACAGCTAAAAATGGAAAAACCTATTGTCGATCCAATCTCGGCCTCTTCTCTATGGAAATTGATCTAGAACAGACCTAGAAGAGAAGCTGCTGGTTGGCTTCAAGTAGATGGATCGTCTTACGTACTACATACTATTTCAAACACACCTGGGCCAGAGGGTTGTAAAATACAACGAATAAATTAGGATGACGCACCAGAATAAAAGATTAAATCTAAATAAATATTTATTGATCAGAGTGAAAAGCATAGACCTGTCCAGTGTTAGCTATGCCATGCCCACCCCTAGTTAATCTACGCCCACACCTGGCTCATGCAGGGATCGATCCTGACTATCCATTTCCAGAACACTATACAGGGAAACCGGTTTAATATTTGGAAACCTATGGCAACAACAGCGCCCAGTCAAATTAGTTTCAAAATATTCAACATGTTTATTAAATGGTAAAGACATACGCTTCGAAAAACGTGTCGGACTATTAGGCGTTAAAGACGGACTATATCGAGTAATCCATGAGGTCATAGTTTTGATGTCATCCTACACGTCACGTATTTGATTATGACGTCACGCGATGGATGGATACAGTTGGAAATGTCCATTATTCAGAAGATCTAATATGGTAGAATGTTCATTGCACAGAAGATGTGTGATCAACTAGAGAAAAGATCTGTGGGAGGCAGAGAATAGAAGTCAGGGCGGAAGACGTCATCAGTTCATTACAGACAGTCACTCTCTCATGAGCACCACCGTGTGCAGTTGGGGTTTCCAGACAGCCCATACTGCGATTTATCTAGAATGAGCAACATTCCTTGTTCATGAATCTTAGCTGAAGCCACATTCGAGTGTATCTCTTAATTCCACACTAATACGCCTATGTCAATTTAAAAGGAAGAGTGGTGTCCGTCTATTTCTGATATGGTCTCTTAGTATCTATAAGCATTTCAAGACGTTATACGGAATCATCGGAGAGCAGAGCAGAGCCATCTTAGAAATGGGCACACTCTGCATTCTACTAGAGGATAGTCAGCGTAGCAACAGTTAACATCCATTTTCCGCCTTTGGATCGGAGTCTCCTCCGATCAAATTACAGACTATGCAAGTCCTGTGACCAGTCCTTCTTAAACCTGCAAACCGCATGGTGTCCACATGGAAGGAAGGGCATCCATTGCATCCTCATCTTTCTATTCGGAAGTTCGGTTCTGACCTTTCCATAATCATTGCAAGCAGCCGACACATCATTCTGGGTCACACCAGTTCAGGTTAAAGACCGTGAACAGTTTCCTAGAGGAAGGAAGTCGAGTAGGATTTATATCCGAAAATTAATGTTGTTTTGGTGTAAAGAGGAATCTTAGCTAGAGAACGATAAGCTATCGGCGAGGAATCTTAGGAATCGGATAGGCAGGTGGCCGGGACTAGGATGTGCCAGCAAGAAGCTGAGGATCCCACTGTTGACACCCCTGATGAAGGCCATAGTAGACGTTGGTCCAATCCAGACCGATGTGTATTGAAGAGTATGACATAAATCTATTGATTAGTGCAATGGGAATGGGAATTCGGAGTTTGATCAGTCAGGCCCGCGTGAGATTAATATATAAATTCCATAGGAATCTCACGTAAACACAGAAGGAATTGGGCATTGCAAATTAAGGAAGATCTCGTAGTCAATGCATGCGATTTTCCACCATGTTTTCTATGTCACGCATATGCGCATCGAGTCTATAAGGGCATGCACATCTGGAATTGTTTGTTTGTTCATTTCGAGAGATGCTCTTCCCGAAATGATTAACTAAGTTTAAATGACTTTTCATATTTATAAAATACAGAGCATAGGACGGTGCTGTCTCTTGTAAAAAGAACCATGCCTAGGCCCAGCTTGAATTAAGAGTGGTACGCAGTACACACTCCTCAAATGAGAGACGCCAGAGTGAGATCCGATCGATAAAAGGTCGATCTGCCTTCAATTGTAGTCTTTAGCTATTATCCAGATCATTGCCAGGAGCTCTAAGTCTCTCACATTTTGGCCAGCCCAATACACTCCAGGTCATGTACCATATCCAGAGAGCCACCATACCAACAACGGATTCATTAGGCAATGCCTCCTAGAATAGATCATGGTGTGCCGTCCAGTGCCATCGGAACAGATGGACGACATAAAACATAAATCTGATTGAATTGACCACGTTAGCACATATCACCAATGACTGCCATGCAGTTTAGGAGAACTAGAGATCGTCTGCTTCCATTTAGTAACTATGTACGACACTGAGCTACGCACACACTTTATTGCATCAAGAGTATCACTACTGTAGCAAGTTCACCAATCGGAGTGAAACGTATGCAGTGTCATCGTCTTGGGATACTTGCCCAACACGTCGAAATGAATATATGTTCGATGACAGAAAGCAGAGAACTCTGAGAATAGAAGACTAATCGTATGGATATCTCAATAGAGGTAGCCTCGACTAAATAGAGAGTATGTCAGAAGTCACAACACCACCACCAAGTGTCGAATACTCAACGCATATGGCCCAACTACCGAACACGCCCAAGCGAATCCAGCAATATTAGATTCCTTCCATGCAGAACTGACCTCTGCCATTACAATCACAGCTAGATGTCAACTGTTCATGTGTGGCTTATGCATGGGATCCTATGTAGAGGGCACACGCAACAGCAATGGAGATGCACTGGTGGCATTCTTTAGTTCCAATGGCCTATTTGTCACAAATACGGCTTTCAAACACCCATGCCATCACCGAATAGCATGGACTGGACACATTACTGATCACAAAGCCCAAAAAGGTTCTAAGGCTACAACAGCTGTCTTCAACCAAATAGACTTCATACTATGCAAGCCAGAAGCAGAACCCTTACTCCGGAACGCTCGTTCGTGTGGAGGCACAGACCTCAATTTTGACCATAAGGTAGTCATTGCACGCCTTCAGATGAACGATCGATACCTAATATATAAACACCATACCAGGCAAGAGGGTACCGTCACCTACAACATACCCAAGCTCATCAGCGACACCGACACTCAAATGTCATACAAAAAAGTCCTTGGGGAGCAGATAGCTAACATCGATGTCAGCTCCGATCCAAACGAAGCCCTAAAGAAAATATTGAAATCTATGGAATCATCCACTACCAGCACCATAGGTGTTCTTAAAAACAACCAAACTAGGTATACTGACGACCCTCTAGTAGTAAAACTGTCAGTAGAGCAGAAAGCATTGCAGCTGCGCATCTATCAAAGTGGCCAAAGTGAAGACCACACCAAACTACGGCGGGAGCGCAACATTATTCTACGCCACACTAGCAAACGCTTAAAGGATCTTGCTATTCAACAGGCAGACCCCCTAGCAGATGAAATCACTGCCTCGTAGGACTGCCACACCATGTTTCGGGTAGCCCGAGCCCTGAGAGCTACCGACTATACACCACCACTCACTGTACACAACTCTGAAGGACACTTTGTCGGGACTGACCAGGGAAAGGCCGAAGCGATCCGAGACTGGTTCAAGGAAAGTTCACTGACAACAATGATGAGCCCTTGCACGCCCATTCTCAAGGGTCCGCGGTCCATTACTAACACCAACTAAAAGAGCAGAAGTTGAGAACGCACTTACAACCCTGAAAAATAGACGTACATCTGGACCTGATGGGATGCGCAACGAACTTTTCAAATATGCAAATGAAATTATCTCAAAACCGATCACGCACCTACTCAATTCAGCTTTTATGCACCACCTTCCCATCGACGCTGTAGGCCAAGGCACCCTTATCGCACTACCCAAGCCCAAGAAGCCACATGGGCCCCTAGCCAAGCTGTGGCCCATTGCGCTCCTCAACAGTATATGGAAAATTCTATCCGATGTTGCTCTATGCCGCATCCGAGACAACATCGATTACTTCACCAGATCATGTACAAGTGACTTCAAACAGCTGGACACAGATGCGCAGACATTGTATGGGATCAACGCATGCTTGCGTCGGTAGTCATGTCCAAATACTGGGACATCCACACAATTGGCATTGACGTGTCACGAGCCTTCGACACAATTACACGCTCAAAGCTCCTAGATGTACTACGCCAGGCCAGTTGCAATGAAGATTGGCTACGACTAGTGAGACTACTGCTTGCAGACACCAAGCTGAGAGTACGAGTCAAGTGAGTGAAGTTTGTAGAGTTTGAGACATCAATCGGCTCCCCACAGGGAGATGGTCTATCTCTGGTGCTTTTCACCTCCTACCTAGCCGCCGCATTGAAATCTGTGCGGGAAAGTTCCACTAGACCAAACCCCCAAGTGTCTATACTGGGCATGCCGCTAGAGATGGAATATGCCGACGATGTGGACTTCATAGACTTCTTCCAATAGCTGCAAGCAAACTAAAAATTGAGAATCTCTTCATGAATGAATCCAAACAGAGTTCACCCACATATGCCTATTGACAAAGCATGACACTATAGAAACTAACGACCCTCTTCGTGACGCTGAATCATGGAGGAACAGTAAAATCCTGGGCTCACTGCTTTGCAGTACGGCTGACATTTCTGCATGCTGCGTCATGGGGAACATAGCTTTCCAGTCCTTCTGGAAGCTATGTATTCGTAGATCAAAGATGCCCCTGATAAAAAGGTTACGTTTATACAATGCAGCCTGTGTATCCTTGATGCTGTATAACTGTAACAGCTGGGCAGCTCCAAAGGCAGCTCTAGACAAACTCGATGCCTGTCACCGCAAACACATACGCACTATCACTGGACACCGATGGCCAGCCAGCATAGTTTCCAAAGATGCACTATACAAGATGTGTAATATGTCGCCGCTGTCGGTAAAAGTCGCCCAGCAAAGATGGTCCATGTTTGGCCATGTGCTAAGGATGGCAGAAGAGACACCAGCACAGAGAGCCTTGGAATTATCCCTACCTGGAGCCAACAAATACAAAGCCAGGAGTTGATGGCATTGCATAAATCTGCTAAGCGTGCTACGAGGTGACCTCAAGAAAGCAGGACTCGGTACACTCAAGTCAAGAATGGACCTGAGGAAATTAAGGATTTCGGCTGAGGACAAGACACAGTGGGCAAACGCGAAGAAGGACTGATTGCAACTGTAGGCTGTTTCTACTACTACAACTGCAGAATACAGTACTCATACATGTCAGAAGTAGAGATAATTCGGGAGTCGATAGAAGAGGAATCTAGCCTGACCCTGGGAATGGACTGGGGAGTGATGAAGATGTGTCTGCGAATGACTTGACTCTGCACACTAAGTCCGAAGGCTGATGATCCGGTAGGAACCACTCCCGCTAGTTACTTGGCAGAAGATCACCGAATCAGGTACGGAGGTGGATATGCACCCATCTTTAACCGACAGCGGCGAAACAGGCGTTTTTCTGTAAGAAATATTGAATATCAAACAATTTCTTTGTCACGATTGGAGAAAAGTAGAGAACATGAAAGTATTACACCATTTCCCATCCCATATAAAATGAAGATGTTCTCAAAGTTTTACTGGTTTCGACTTCTAATTTTAATATTTTAGTTTTAAATTTAATTTTGAAAGAGCATGCATTATTTACATTCCTGACAACGCTCGCTACTGGGATAGAACTGAGCCAATACGGCTAATAATATGCGTAATCAGGGGTGAGGAAATGACTCTGGCAATTGCTAAAATAGGTCGGGAAGAGGCTTAGAAAAATGTCCTGAATTAATGTTACCATTAATGCTGCTCAAAGCAATCAGACGGGCTATTATCTACGACCTCAACGATGCTATATTTTAATTAGAACAATCTGGGATGCGTTGTCAATAGATAATAGAAGTGCCTGCCCAGCGAACATCTATAGATCTCTGTCAATTCTCGTACATTACACAGACGGATGGCTCGCGTTAGTGTCTAGTCGGACAGAGTTATTGGAACATTATTTAGCATGAGTTTCACTCAACGAGGAATCCGGTATTAACTCCTCCTGTGTCACCAGTGCCTCAAAGCGCCCGAGATGCTGGTTATATCAATGCGCCCTTTAATGGTCAAGTTTTTTTCAAGAAAATAAAGAATATTTGCAGGTCAAGAGGAAAATATTTTTTTGTAAAATTGCCACCGAGGTTTACAAAAATAACTCTTTTTTGTAGTCTAAATGGGCATTCCTCAAGAATCATCAAAAGTGTAATGACAACAAAATTCAAATTTTCCTTAGCCAGTGTCTATTTGCATGCTATCAGCATAGTGCTTTTGGAAAATTTACTACCGGAATAACTCTGTTACCGAGCCAGTCATTCCAGTGGTAAATTAAAACATATATATTCTCTTGACCTCCAAATGGACATCGGTCAAGGCCATTGCAGAGTCACGGCTTTTTGCCCAGCTTGACCATTGAATGGTTAAGTTCACAAGAGATGGGTTAATGGTACTTGTCTCGAACAACCATCTCCATCCTGAACTATCATGTGACCAAAACAGACACGTGATTTTACTTGCTATGTCTTACATATTTCGGGGCAGCAAGATGGCGGTTCTTCAAGGCAGGTGGGGTTCTGTTCACGTGCTTATAAGAACCACAATATTTCGGTTCTTAAACCTCACATCGGTAAATTTAGTCAGACCAATATAACTACTTGCTCATTGAATGTACATTTTCAGGCAAAGACAAGACTATTTTTGAAAATGTACACCTAGAATGACTAGTTCTGTTGCAGAGGCAGTCATTCCAGTGGTAAATTATCAAAAGTAGCCTTATCTTGACCAGCAGATGGACATTCTTTAATACTACTGTAGATGACGGTTCGGCATGTGTCGACATCAAAAGAATAATACTCATCGGCATGATAATAAAAACATTATTATTCTGTCAGAACATACCCCTATGAATGAATAAATGAGTTTTCGCCGAGATTAACAACTCGCGGAAAGGCCAATTGGAAATATTTATGTTGACAGTTACCAGAATTGTAGAGCATGCCGGGATTGATGTAATATCAAAATATGGCAATTACTTTGCAAAACGTAACTGGATGTGAGCGTAAATAGGGAACTAATGATTCCATCTCTCAATCAACCATACGACGTCGCCATTATGAGATGATTTAATACCTAATGTCGGACACAAAATGCAACGGTTCGACGCATGTCAGACACATTGATTTGCATGACTGTTCATAGCATATAATGGAGCAAAAATCAATGTAATACTTAAACATTTGCAAGGGAAATTCGTCTTCAATTTCAAAATACTTTTCCTAACTCAGGTTTTATCTCTGAAACTGAGCAATCCAGTTTTAGCTATGCCCCATTGACGGTGCGTATGTGTTTGCGGTGGCAGGCGTCGAGTTTTCTAGAGCTGCCTTTGGAGCTGCCCAGATGTTACAGCTATACAGCATCAATATACGCAGGTTGCATTGTATAAACGTAGTCTTTATATCAGGGGCATCTGTGATCTACGAATCCATAGCTTCCAGAAGGACTGGAAAGATGTGTTCCCCATGATGCAGCGTGCAGCAATGTCAGCAGTACTGCAAAGCAGTGAGCCCAGGATTGTACTTTTCCTCCATGGCTAGCCGCCACGCAGTGCATCGTCATTTTCTTTAGTTTCATGCTTTGTAGATAGGTGTATGTGGGTGAACTCTGTTTTGGATTCATTCATGAAGAGATTCTCAATCTTTAGTGTGCTTGCAGCTATTGGTAGCTGTTCGTCAAGGGGTTTCTTTTCATCGTCTATACAGTCAACATCGTCCGTATATTCCATCTCTAGCGGCATGCCCAGTATTGACACCGGGAAGGAGGGGGGGGGGGGGGGGGTCGGGGGGGGGGGGGGGTCGGGGGGCCTGGTCTTATGGAATTTCTGAAAAGTTCTGACCACGTGTTTATAAGAACTACAATACTTCGATATGTCCGCCTATCTCTAGCTAAGCTCCACCCGCGCTGTTCCCGTGTTGGGATTGATCGGTCTATCGCTGAACTCCCTGACTATCAATTTCCAGAAACCTATACAGGTAAGCTGTTGAATATTTTGAAACTAATTTCAAAGTTGTTTCAAAATATTCAACATAATGTTTATTAAATAGTAAAGACATACAGCTCACGAGTGGTCCTTCATCAATTATGTGTCCGTTACGAACTTATCTACGCCAATCTTGACGCCATTGTTTATGACGTAATTCCACTCGCCAGCTAGTTGATTATGACGTCATATGGTGAGTGGATAAACTGGAAAGTGCGATTTTCATTCCCTAAACGGAATTCGTTTCACGCATGCATGTTCGTACAAACAGGGCAAGCGATAATTAAAAGTAAATCAGTCATCGTATTTCCAAAATGAGACAATTTTGAACACGATATGAA
>CM067361.1:51390739-51460739 GCA_034401795.1 Chaetoderma sp. LZ-2023a
CTGCTGGTGGTGATACCGATGAAATCGAACCGGCATTAATAACGACCACAATTCCGACAGCACCCACAATCCCTACGATAAATCATGTTCATAAACTTCGACAAGATATTCCTCGTGTATTCTAAAAACCGTATAAGCAAATATTTTTCTACATCATATTTTCATTTCCCTAGAGTCCAGTAGCATTGCACGCACGATCAATCAATAACGTGCTTGATACATTAATATTTATTTAGCGCAGTTTTATGAGATTGGGCACCCTGATTAGTGATTAATGCTGCATTGCATAATGATAGGATATTGGCTTCGAAACTCGTTAGCGGCAATATATTTTCTCAACATATCTGGAATTCAGCGGAGCGCGTACATTGGGCATGCGTAAACATTACGCTTGCAGTTTATTGTTTTAGACTACGTATCACAATAGTGAAGAAACACTTTAGAAAATTGTGCTGTTGATGGCTGTTACATGCTTTCTCACAATGGTGGATTCCAGTTTTTCCATCAATTATATGACGTCATAATCAACTACATGTCGTGTAGGTTGCCGTCATAATCAATTCTATAGTGAATGGCATAGATAAGTTCGTCACGAACGCTTTCACGATCGATCGATCCCAACATGAGTGGAATGAGTGTGGAGCCTAGCGGAAGATGGGCGGGCCATGGCTAAAACAGGATTCCTCTATTGGACTAGAGGGATCGATTTCTAGAAACTCCATGCCCCTTTCTAGCCAAGCTCTGCCCATATTTTCCACGTGTTGGACTCGATTTGAAACATTGAAATCTGAGTTCACAGAATCTAAATTTCAAGGTAAATTGCTGAATATTTTGAAACTAATTTGACTGGGAACGGTTGCTGCCTATTGCAGTAACAGCTCCAAGTCAAATTAGTTTCAAAATATTCAGCGGAATGTTTATTAAATTTTAGATTCATCTAAGACAAACAATCTGTACAATCTTGTGACGGTCTTTTCGATTTTCCGACGTGAAAGACCTCCTAGTTAAATGCGTTTCAAAATTTTCAACACAACGTCCATCATAACGAATTTGTTGTTGCTGATAAAGCACAGTTTTCTCCGAAACAAAACGGTCTAAATTAAAGTTATCGGGAAAGAATACAATGAACAGGACGGGTACGTGTTTCTCCGGACTTTGTCCTATTAGGAAATCGAGTTGCTTTCCTTTAAGACTGCACCACCAGATTGGCGAGTCTAGCTGTATCGCTGTACATATTGCACTACCAAGCCCTACCCGACTCGTTGAGAAGAGGGGTACGTAAATAGTCATTAACAACGCGTATGCGTATAATGATGATTCAATGTAATTTGCGAATACCACTACACATTATACCTGCTAATTATGCTTAGAAAAAGTTGACTGAAAAGCGTTGTTGCCTAGTACTGCCTGCTTATAATAGATCTAGACATTTATTGCTCTGCGATAACTTCAATACACCGTTTACATTAATAGCTTCCCAGATAACGTAGCTTAATGGGCCGATACCGGGCCGATACTTGGCCGATACGGGCCGATACTTTAAACCCTGGTTTCCCCAAAATCTCAATTTCCAGCCACTAAAACAGGAAACATGTCGAATATTTTGAAACTGATTTTATGGTAACCCGATGCTCCCTTAGTTTCAAAATAGTCAACATAATATGTCTTACATTGTTGAAGATGTATCGTTTTGTGGCTTTCGGATGCAAATGGTTAAATCCGTCCTTGAAAATTAAAATGTTTTCAAATAAAAAGCATAGATTTCATTATCATGTGCTTTTAAAACAGTGTGAAAAAACTACCATCATTGGACTGTTTTATGGCAACAGGTAGACTAATTATCTTAATTAACCTAATTTGTTTGCGTCTACCTGAATGCGGCCTCATGGAATATGGAGAGATTCTAAGGTGTACTTGGAATAGCTCAGGTTTATAGCCGTTTTGTGGCGAGAGGCAGAAGCAGTAAACACATGGCAAACATCATTAGCGGGAAAATACGTTTGTAGTAATAAATGCTGCTGTTACTGCTGCTGCTGTTGCTTCCGCCGTCGTCGTTGCCGCCACCGCTGCTGCTGCCACCGACGCCGCCGACGACAACAATGATGGCGACACCAACGGCACCGACGACACAGATGACACCAACGACACAGACGACGCCATCTACACAGATGATACCAACGAGACAGATGACATCGACGACGACGACGACGATGACGACGACGATGGTGGCGACACCAACGGCACCTACAACACAGATGACACCAACGGCACAGATGACACTAACGACACGGATGACGACGACGATGACGGCGGGGCGGAAGTGACGACGGCAGTGGCAGTGGCAGCCGCGGTGGCGATATTGGTGACATGTTATTTCTCACTAATATCAGAAACCGTTTATAACTAAATCCAATGTTCACGAAATCAAACCGTGATACTGAAATATTCTCTCGTATATCATACATCAACACATTAAACAATGAATTCTTTGATTCCCAATTTCAGAACAAACATTGACTTAAGCTCTTGAGTATTTTGAAATTAATTTGACCGGCAGCTGTTGCTATGAGTAACCACATCTCCCAGGTAAATTTGTTTCAATATACTAAAGATAATAAGTCTTAAATTATAATGGATGTTGATGAGCTAACCTTTCAGATGCAACGGCTTAACGAATTTCCGTTATTAGTAGATTATTGAACAATAAATGCACAATATTACAATTATGCAGTGAAGTTATTATGTGATGTGCGGATATTGAATTCAACAACTCATAAGATAATCGCTATCTGGAGAGCAGTCCTTATTCCACGACAACCAGCACATAGGATGATGGATCATATTCAAGATATTCAAGAATCTGCTTCGGAGAGTGTAGCAGTTGTAGAGGGAGGAGGAGGAGGAGGAGGAGGAGTATATATATATATATATATATATATATATATATACGCACGCACGCACGCACGCACGCACGCACGCACGCACGCACGCACGCACGCACGCACGCACGCACGCACGCACGCACGCACGCACGCACGCACGCACGCACGCACGCACGCACGCACGCACGCACGCACGCACGCACGCACGCACGCACGCACGCACGCACGCACGCACGCACATATATATATATATATATATGTGTGCGTGTGCGTGTGCGTGTGCGAGGGAGATGGGGGGATAGCGAGAGAGAGCGGGAGAGAGAGAGAAAGAGAGAGAGAGAGAGGAGGGAGAGGGAGAGAGAGGGAGCGAGATAGAGAGAGAGAGAGAGAGGGAGAGAGAGAGAGAGAGAGAGAGAGAGAGAGAGAGAGATTGCAATCACCGCAGCAGAATTAGTGCGCACACGTATTCCGCTGATAACGCCTGCTACTGATCGGGTATTGGACCAGGTCTGGGCCAATACGGCCAGATACTAATCCATTACCGGGCCGGAACTTAACCTGCGCTATCAAGGTCAAAGCTATATAGCACTTCGCCATTAACTACATGGCCACAGCAGTTAAACGCCTCGTTTATGGTACCTTTGTACAAAGCGCTAATTACAGACCTCATTCTTGCTAGCAGATGCCTACAAGGTACGGGTGCTTAATTAAGAAAATACTACAACCCAAATGACCAGGAAAAGCCAATTAACGATATCGGTCATATTGCCAGAAAATGTATCGTTGGAAAAAGCACTTTGTCATTGAGAAAATACTAGTTAATGTCGGTACCCGTATATCAAATGTGTGCAACGAACGAATCCCGTTTTTGTTATTCCCCGCCCGTCTGTAGCAGTTTTTCCAGTGTTGTCAATGATCGACCCCCGAAATGCATGACAATCAATTTCCAGAAAATTATACAGGTAAGATGTTGAAAATTTTGAAAATAATTTGACTGGGTGCTGCAGAGAAAACGTAAATGCAGACTTATGTATATGTACTACAAGCACAACCTGAAACATAGCCGCTTTATGGAGGCAACCAATCCACAAAGATCTCTTGTGGATATGGCGGCTACAGTGTGAAAGCATATTTCAACCATTCCGCCTGATTGCGCAGCTCCTGGTAATATCAGGATGTGACACTGTTGCATGCATCTTTATAATTGGAAAAGCTACTATCCTTCAGGTACTCTGATGAAATAGTACACCCTCTAAACCTTTGGCGACTCTGGGACAGATATTAACGACATAATGGACGTTTTCATATTTAACTATGCTCCGCCCATATCTATCTAAGCTCTACCCACGCCTCGCTCATGGTTGGATCGATCGGTCTGCGATTATCAATTTCCTGAAAACTATACAGGTAAGCTATTGAATATTCTGGAACTAATGATATTCAACAGCATATGTATTAAATAGTAGAGACATACAATTCGTACACAGCGTCTGACCATTAAGAGTTAAAGACGGGCCAAAATAGAAACATTTATGACGTAATAACGTGATATGATAGATGAATACTCTGGAAAGGTGAATTGAGGAGGCCACGTCGTTTGCAGAAATGTGTGATGGAAGTAAGGGCATAGAGAGTATGCCAAGTATTCGCTGTCAAGCATGTACCACGTGGTAATGGGTCATAAACGCCTTTCCGTGACATAATATAATATTGAACCGCTATAACCCAACCATAAACATAGGGACGATACTACAGGAGAGGTAAATTGTAAAATCCAAAAGTGGGGTTTCGTCACACGGTTTCTTGAACACCATACACAGCGTGTAACAAATACAAGACTTAAAGGGATACTAATCCCATCTAAAATGTGTAAATTGAGGTCCCGTCATACAGTGCTCATCACTGTGTGAACGTGAGCTAGAGTTAGGTAGGCAAGAAATTTCGGCATAATCAAAGTAAACCGGATGCTGAATGGATTCGTCCTCGGATGGAACCACGCAACATACGGATTACAAAATCAAAACAAAATTGCTAGAATTAGAATCTTTCGGACTTTTCGAAGGGACTATGGAGGGATGCAACCCGGATGACTGATCGAGTTCGTCCTCGGACGGACGCAGTCACCATACGGGCTGCCTAATCAATCAAAATCAAACAAGTGCGCGCTGGTGCCTGCTCGGATGATGGCCAGAAGAGCAAATGGGTCCCAGGACCCGAAAGACCCCATATCCCAACCTCCCCACTCCCCCCAAAGGGGCGGGGAGGTCTCTGACCTAAAGCCCCCCCCCCCCCCCTTGGGTACATCAGGTCATAAGACCGCACGCACCTACTCCACCACCCCCCCCCCCCCCCCCCCCCGACCCAGCACCTACCCCATCCCTTCCCCACCCCCGTTAGGTCCAGGTTAGGCCCTCCCCATCCCCCACGCCCAAGCATGAGGAGCAACAGAAAAGCCATGGACAAGAACAGCAACATGAGATAAAATCGAGAGACAACGATCAACACACACCCAGAGAGACACAAGCTAATGCACAAACCGACGTCACAAGAATTCACAAGAATTCAACAGAAACCATAAAGGCCAGGCGTGAGTCTAGACCCTAGCATTGGGAACTAGCATATACACGCCTTAAATATTACAACACACACACACACACACACACACACACACACACACACACACACACACACACACACACACACACACACACCATCTCAAATGTTATACTGCACCGATAGATTATGGTTTATAGATTCCATTTCATTGATATCCTCTCACATTCCCGTATCTGTATCACAATCATATGCTTTTTAATATGGCGTAAAAGTTGAACAGTGTTCGCAACCATTTTGTCTCCTCAAGCGATAGCGTGTGATGTCATGTATGTGCCGATGTATTGGATTATTTATTATGTAACACTCATCTCGTTCGATATTTTGAAACCAATTTGACTGGAAGTTGTTGCTGCCTATGGCAGCAACAATTTCCAGTCAAATTATTTTCAAAATATTCAACAGCCTACCTGTAAGATTGCTTTTATACCACATTGTCAGACTATAGCGCGTACCTCTATAACTGAGCATATATCCTGAGACAGACACGCCAGGCTTTTTCTGATTGGTTGAACGGTAAATTATGACAACCATCATAGGCTGTAGAAATGTAGCAACATTTAGCTACTAAAGCCTGAATATCTTTCTTTGACGGGATACTAGAAGGCATAAAATTACCTGTATAGTTTATGAGCTGACTATTAGATCACCTGAATAGCTATCAAGAGATGAGATTAGTTATCCTTTAAACGTACACATTCACACCAGATTGCGGGAAATAAAATTGTTAAGACTTTACGCTTTTAGAGACTTAGATTGTGTGGCGAGATGTAATGAAACGAAATAAATCTTAGCATATGATGATTTCATTACGTATTAATTAATATAATTTTGTAAGATATAAAATTAACTTAGAGATACGGGCCGCTATTTCAACGTCACAAGTAAAAGAGTATATGAATTTATACGGAATGAAATCATCATTTGTTAAGATTCATTTCGTTTCATTATACTGATGTACACAATTTAAGCTTCTAAATGTATACAATTTTAATAATTTTATCTTAGTGCATTTTGGTGTGAAGCAGCATCTTTAACTTTAGTGCTAAGTAAATTAAAATGAAACGATTTACAAAAAAAATAGATAGAAGTTTTGAATTATGGCCGTGCTATTATTAATAAGATATACTAAATGATTAACTCATGTGAGTATGTATGTGCTGGATAAATAAATGATAGCTGTTTATGCTATACTCAACGATTCCGGTTGACATGTCTGGCTGTATGCAACGACTATTTGGAATAGAAACCATTCACGCCTGAACCCCATCAGTCACACCAAAGCGTTACTAGCTTTCAGCAGTACACCGCCAATTAATGAGTGAGGAGCAGTTTTTGTATGTAAGGAGCAACATCAATCCACCTCGTTGTCACGTCCGCCAGAAATGCGCGAGACCTTCGTGAATATGTTGATAGCGACATCTTTTAGTTGAATGGTGACACTGATGTATGAGAGATTCCACCACATGTGTCAATTGGGACGGGGGCGTGCCAGAACCCTCTCCAACGTGTCAGCGGCGTCGCCGATATAAGTCACGTGCCGCCAGTGTGGTCGGAGAGTCACCGAAGCAACTCACGTGCTAGCAATGTACCAGGAGAACTACTGGCTCTGAAGTGCTATTCGGAATATTACAAGAACGCTGCCACAGCAACACAGTCAGACAATCTCTGACAATAGACCTTTCCGGTTTTAACCATACCCCGCCCATCACCCTGACTATCAATTTCCAAAAAAACTACACAGGTAGGCTGTTGGATATTTAGAAAATAATTTTACTGGGTGCTGTTACTGCCTAATGTTTATTAAATAGCAAAGAATTACAAAGACATACACTTCGTACAACGTGTCGGACTATTTGAAATTTGATGACTGTCTATATGGAACCCTTTTGTGACGTAATAATTGTGATGTCATCACACACACGCTGAGCTGGTTATGACATCATACGAGGTCAGATGATGGATATATACTCTGGAAAGGAGAGTTCAAAACAACGAGGGATCCACCGAAAAGAATGGCCATAGACACGAGAACTATTCTCCTACCCTGTATGGGGAGGGGTGGCAATATATAGCCAGTTTCGTATTATGGCGGTCATCTTGGCTTCCATCTTGGATTTTCGTATTTCCCCAAAGGGTGCCAGGATGGCATCATTCAGATCTGTAGCTATGATACCTCAAAGTTACACGATCAAGTAAAAACAACTAGGTACCGCATTTTGCAAGATACAAGGCTCTGCCAACATACAATTTGCCAAATTTCGGCCCAATCCTTTCAGCGGGTCAGGGAAGTATTTTTTCTGAAAATCTGATCGTCCAAGATGATTCATCAACGTGTTAAATCAGGCTCCCTCGAAAAACTTGTTTCAACTGTTGCCCTTGATGTTGTTTTATGACTGACAAATTTAGTGGCAAATGTTCTTTTGGACACACTTGGATCTCTGTGCCATAAGGATGCTTTCTGCCAAATATCATTGTTATCCGCCGAGAGGTTCTCGAGAAGAAGACATTTTAACTTTCTTATTGCTTCCGTATGGGAGTTTTTAGTGGGAAAATGATCCGCGATGGTCGCCAAACCGTGTATCTGACAGTTTCCAAAGTGGCAAGTCTGAAATCAGCATACCACAAAACCAATTTCAGCTTCAAATCAATTAAATAAAAAATCCACGGCGGCCTTGTATTTGACGAATCAACTTTCGTAGAACAATATTTAATTGCCCTTCATACCTGATAAAATCGTTTGAACAAACTTGGATCCCGATGCTAAAATGATTCTGCCTGCCAAATATAATTCTAATCGGTCAAGTGGATTTTGAGAAGAAGTTGTTTAAATGAGACGTTGCTGGACGGACAGACAACGGGTGGTCACGACGGCATAAGCTAAGATCAGGCGAGTTAATAACGGTTGTTCATTTTGATAAGACTGTTATATAACTTGTTGTTTTCTAATACACCAATAGGTTTCAGCTTTTTATTTGGTGACCACTATCTTCCGATGGGAACAACAGTATGTCTGATATTACTGTATTCTGCAGCTGTAGTAGTAGAAACATCTTACAGCTGCAATCAGTCCGTCTTCGCTTTTGACAACGATGTCTTGTCCTCAGCCAACATCCTTAGCTGCCTCAGATCTATTCTTGATTTGACAGTACCGATCTGATACCTTTCAAAGTATGCGTGTTCTCTAAAATTGTTCTGACAGGGGTATTTCCCCTGACCATGGATGGAGAAATCCGATCTGGCACTCACGTATATGATGTCATAATCAACTACGTCACACATATACTGACGTCACGATAAGAATGCGTAATCAATTATGTATCTGTCTCAGTCATAAACATTTAAAAGACCGGCAAGTCTACGAATTGTTATCTTTACTATTTAATGAACAGTCTGTTGAATATCTTGAAACTAATTTGACTGGCCGCTGTTGCTGGAAAGTGATAGTTAGGGCATTCAGGTATCGATCACTCACAACACGTTGAAGCGTGGGTGGAGCTTAGCTCGAGATGGGCGGGGCATAGATATAACTGGAAAGGTCCAATGGGGCTGCGGGAAGGGGTTGTCTTCGATCTATCACTCAAGTATCAGATTGCATCGTCAAACTGCGTCAGTTGTTAGGTTACGTGCCAATCAAATGATGTAGATCCATCCGGAAGGTGGTAAAGGTCAGCGAGGAAACTGTGTAAATTGTATGGGATTTGGTGAATTTACAATTTAATAAACATTCTGTTGAATATCTTAAAATTAATTTGCCTGAGAGCTGTTGCTAAGATAATCCGAGTTTAAATTAATTGGAACGGGATACAAAATGTGCGCATACACTCGTATTACTAGTGAATCAGGATGTAGAATCGGCAAACATCCAAGCGCGGAAGGAAGCGCGCGCGAATACAACGCAAGACGTAACCCCCACCACGCCATTCAGCAAATCGTTACGCGCATGCTGATTCGCTTGGTTCTCAACTACAAAAGCGCAAAGGTCATATGGCAATGTACAATTTATCCATCGTTAGCTCGAGCAAATACGTATAATACAAATGGCTGTCAATAAGCCAGAAATGTGGTTTATTTTCCTTCACGTACTTAAAGCAATACATGGCTTCTTGGAAAGTGTAATAAACACCTTCCCACTCAACCATTTAATTCCTAAATTCCTAGATTCAAAATTTCAACGTAAACAATACAGGTAAGCTGTTGAATATTTTAAAACCTGAATTGACTTGGAGCTGTTGCTACCATAGGCATCAATAACACGCAGTGAAATTAGTTTCAAAATACTCAATATAATAGGCGTACTTATTAAGATTGTAAATGAGTTCTCGAATTCTGTCTTTCATTTCAAACGCCTTACATTTCCTAATGAGTTCTGAACTCATCCAATGCCTAATACGTTGTTAACCTAGATTGATAAAGAGGATTAATAAGGAAGCCTACTTCAGAATAAACGCAGAACTTTAGTAAATGTTTTCCATCTAGAGTGTAAGGTAACCCCTTAAAACTGAACCCGGATAAAAACCTCTTCTGCAGTCACCTTGATAAATGCCAATTTACAGACCATCAGAAGACCATTTTCGGAAAAATTAACCCCTGGATTGACTGGCTCGATATCCGTGCCAGACGTTCCACTGATACATTTTTTTAATATTCTTCTTTTAGTCTGTAAGTGGGCATATTATACGAGAAAATTTGAATTTTCTTGAACAAAATTGAGAACTAACGGGTTATGAATTAATACACAGCGCAACGAACCATTTCCTATTAATCACATTAACGCGTTAATGGCTAAATCAGGCAACAGAAATCAACGCATTTACTTATTAAATGTACAGTTTCCGGCGAAGAGAAGACTATTTAGACAAAAATTACCACTGGAATGAATGGCTCGGATATCGAGCCAGTCATTCCAGTGATGCATTTTCAAAAATAGTCTTCTTTTGGCCTCCAAATGGAGATTTCTCACGACCACCGCAGAAGCCGTTTTTGGCTGATATGAGTGTTAAAGGGTTAAACTCTGGACACGTATAGAGATTGCTTGAGAATACGTATGCACGCATGATTACTGTATTCCGTGGTTGTGGTAGTAGAAACATCCTACAGCTGCAATCAGTCCTTCTTCGCTTTTGCCCACTGCGTCTTGTCCTTAGCCAAAATCTGTAGCTTCCTTTGGTTCATTTTGACTTGAGTGTCACCTCGTCGCACGTTTAGCAGATTTATGCAAAGACGTGGCTCTGTATTTGCTAGCTCCGAGTAGGGCAAATTCCAAGTCTCTCTGTGCTGTGGTGTCTTCTCGCATCCTTAGCACATGGCCAAACATGGACCATCTTTGTTGGGCGACTTTTACAGACAGCGGCGACGTATTACACATCTTGCATAGTGCATCGTAGGAAATTATGCTATCTGGCCATCGGTGTCCAGTGATGGTGCTTAGGTGTTTGCGGTGGCAGGCGTTGAGTTTGTCTAGAGCTGCATTTGGAGCTGCCCAGCTGTTACAGTTATACATCATCAAGGATACGCAGCTTGCATTGCATAAGCGTAGTATTTTTTATCAAGGGCATCATTGATCTACGAATCCATAGCTTCAAGAAGGACTGGAAAGTTATGACCCCATGATGCAGCGTGCAGCAATGCCAGCAATACTGCAAAGCAGTGAGCCCAGGATTTTACTTTTCCTCCATGGTTCGCCGCCACGAAGTGGATCGTCATTTTCTATAGGTTCCTGCTTTGTCGAACACGTACAGTGCTTGTTTGAGAACACGTATAGTGCTTGTTTGAGAACACGTATAGTGATTGTTGGAGAACACGCATTGTAATTGTATGAGAACACATATATTGATTGTTTGAGAACATGTATAGTGATTGTTTGAGAACATGTATAGTAATTGCTTGAGAACATGTATAGTAATTTTTTGAGAACACGTATAGTGATTGTTTGAGAACATGTATAGTGATTGTTTGAGAACGCATGTAGTAATTGTTTGGGAGCATGTATAGCAATTGTTTGAGAAGACGTATAGTGATTGTTTAAGAACATGTATAGTGATTGTTTGAGAACGCGTGTAGTGATTGTTTGAGAACACGTATACTGATTGTTTTAGAACACGTATAGTGATTGTTTCAAAACACGTATACTGATTGAGATCACGTATACTGATTGTTTGAGAACACGTATACTGATTATTTCGTACTGAAACAATCTGTTGGCCTGGTTCCATAGATCTCTGGCATTATTATTAACTACCTAAACTTATTCTTCTGCCGCAAATAGATATATGTTTGTTCTATTACGTGTCATTTATGTAAATTGTATTGCTCGTAGCCGCCATGTTTGTTGAAACTGTCTTCTATAATGCCCGGACATTCTCTAACAAGATGGACGTGCAAGGACGGGTGCCCGAGTCTCTTTAGGTCGTGATGGGTAGGGGATTCACAGAAACTGCTTATTGCACATCTAGGTACACCAAGGCATGGTTGTATGATCTCGGTACAAGGTTAAATAAAATGAATCACTAATTGACCATAACGATCACCTATTTTACACTTAGTCGCCCAGCGCCAAAGGACAGTTAATGCACAACAATCATCATTGGTCAATCAGGCAAGCAATCAGGCAAGCAGAACCATTGCAATAGACCAATTTGACATTGGTCACTGCCGTTCTTGACCAATGAGGCACTCTTCTTTTAAGCACGACGCACGTGCCATTGACACTAATGGCCAACGGCACACGCACCATTCCTAAATGTGGCAATCGCGGCTGATATCATTGATCATTGATCATTGATGGAACCGAGCTCCTTAATGGGGACCAATGCTTGACACGAATTCCCAACAAGGCATGTCTCAATGACACTAATGCGAAATGGGGCTAGTTGAGATGATGCCATTTACCAACATAACACATGCCCCTGACAGTATTGACCCATGACACGAGGCATATACTCCTGAAACTGTCGATCAGCCAGGCAAGAATTGCAGACAGAATTGGCCAATGGGAGAAACATCCTTTGCAGGGAACAATAAAGCCATGGGCATTGGCTTTATTGTCAAATTGGACCGGCATTCCTGGCACTTATAACAAAACAAATCCCGTGTCATTTAACCCCACCTGTGTCAACAGCTCATAAAAGCGCTCAAAATAATATTTATTCCAATTAACCATTTAATTGCCAATACCTTTCAAGGAAAGGTTGATCTTTGCAGTCAAAAAGAGTATTTTTGTAAATTTATAAGGAAAATTTATATTAAAAATGTATAATTCTGTTATCCTTCAAATGAACATTCATCAAAAGTATAGTGGTAAAAAAAATGTAAATGTCTGTGTAGCTAGTGTCCAATTGCAGACCAAAGAGAATATCTTTGAGAATTTACTACTGGAACGCCTGACTCAGTTAATGAGGCAGTCATTCCGTGGTAAAATTAAAAAAATGTTCTTCTCTTATCCTGCAATGGCCATTCCTCAAGATCACTGCAGAGATCGTTTTTGTCTAACTTGAACATTAAAGGGCTAAGTTGACACACGAGGGGTTAACAGACGTACAAACGACACGTTCGCATTATGATTATTGCAAGTCACAGTTATGAGAACATGAGAATGTAAGCTATAAAGGGATTTATCAGCACTATCGTCTGCATCTGTATTTCATCCAGTTCCTACAAAATGCATCTTAAATAATAAATGCCAATATTGCATGGTCCAAATGCTTTCATGACATTTCATGTGAGGGGATAATGCCCGCACAAATATGCGACAGATAAGGCATAATACAGATATAATAGGATTTAACTGTTTGCGCTAAAAGCTTTGCTTAAATCCTTGAATAACTTATCAGTGATTTGTCTAAAAGCAGTGGAAAGATAAAACGCATTGGAGCGGAATTATAGTTCTTGTGCTAAGCGTGCCGCTTTTAGTGTCAGCACGTGATCGGTTTAATAACCATTTCAACCCCAGTGTTCCGGTATCAGATCAGTATTTCTAGCCAACCATACAGGTATGTTGGTGAATATTTTGAACCAAAGGCAGCAGCAGCTTCTTTTCAATTTAGTTTCAAGATATTCAACTTGATATTTCTGACATTGAAAACGAGTTATTGACTTTCGGGTTCAAAGCGTTAAAGCTGCATGCACGTTAAAATAGGCTTGACTACAATTTACCCAGAAACGTAATATCGGCGTTGCTATCGTATGACACCCCCACCCACCCAGCCCCAGTTCCAGTCCCCCACCAACGCCACCCACCCCACCCATCCAAACTCACCCCACTCACCCACCAACCCACTCACCCACCCGCCCGCCCACACACCCAACCACACACGCACGCACGCACGCACGCAGCTACACGCACGCGCGCACACGCACGCGCACGTGTACACACACGCACGCACGCACGCACGCACGCACGCACGCACGCACGCACGCACGCACGCACGCACGCACGCACGCGCACGCACGCGCACGCGCACGCACGCGCACGCGCACGCACGCACACGCACTCATACACAAGCACGCACACACACGCACAGAAACACGCCCGCTACACCCCCACAGACACGCCTCAATGTATATGCAGGGGTGTATTACTACCATAGATGTCCTTGGGCAGATATGTTAATGAAACCCTTACACTAGATCGGAGGTAGCAGGGTGCCATGCGGCCCGGGGTGCGTGTGGGTGGGGTGGGGGTGGCGGTGGGGTGGGGTTGGGGGTCCATCACGGAATTCTTAAATCTAAATGCTGCAATACAATCGATGTCGGTCACGTCCTGCCTGAGTTATCCCATGCACGGACGTCTGACCTGCTTAAAGTTCTCATCTATTCTTAAAAGATACACATCGTAGCTAAATTTATGACAAAGTGTTACTTTATGGACACTTTAGCTAACTAGAACTGTAGCCTCCATTTTAGGTAGATATTTCCTGGCGCCATTATTTCAGACTCTATTGTCTTCGCCGGTGGGTAATTGTACGTATAAAACTATTCTCGTAACGCTAAAGCTGGTCATTCTTTTAGTGGGGCGGATATGTAACACATTTGAGGTAAGATGTTCCATTCTGGCAGAAAGCATGAAATTTGGCATATATGTGGTTTAAGGTATGCTGAACATAATTAGATGCGGTGCCACGTGATTCTACCAAGGGAACCCATTCAAAATGACGGATTCAAAATGGCCGCCTTCCCAGCGGAAAATCTGCATTACTCAAGTTCTAGATGGAGTAGAGGGCTGGAATTGATGTCAAATTAAGGGTTTCTTGGGTCACTGGTTATGATTCTACTCACTACACTACTATAAATAGATAAACATTCTGAAAAAATTTATTATTATTATTATTATTATTATTATTTTTATTATTGTTGTTGTTGTTGTTGTTGTTGTTGTTGTTGTTGTTGTGGTCGTCGTCTACTCACACTGACTAGGCAAATATATCAGGAGAATACATAGCCGCATAGCAATCACGCATGCGCGTATTGTGCTCTGCTTATAGACAGAGACAATGGCCTATTATATTCTCGCATTCAAGTCAATATGTCAAAGAAAGTGAAATTGACATCTGATCCCACAGTGAAACATACACACAGAAATATCAATGATAATTGTCACCATGAGCAGATTCCGAGTAAGCAGAAATTGTTTGCTTTAAACACAATTTGTCTTATTGATGCAATCGAGGAAATGGGAAACCCATTTTAGATAACAGTTTTGACTTAGTGACTCTAGATACCAAAGTCATTATGTCCGAGTCTGTAGTGAATGCGATCCGAACAGCAGAAGAACTAGGCATCAGACAGTAGCACACATTCGTCGCAGATCTACTATCTGTATCATCACAATCGGTATATGACCCAATCCAAAAGAATAATTTGGCTTTGTTAAAATCAAAACAGAGGAAGAGTACCAGCACCAACAAGAAACGTGTTGCAATGAATAGAGATGTACAGTTATTCGCTAGACTACATTTCCTGCCAAGCCAGAGACAGAGACCTTGATTCAGTTTTTGAGCATGAGAATCATCCATGGCCCCCATCACTTGCTGAGAGCAACGCAATGCGCCAAGGCAGCAAATCAGATCTGATGGCATGTTTAAAAGCATTAGTAGCTCGTGCAGCTGATTGTCCAGTGGTTGAAGTGAAGATCATATACGGAGCAGCTATGATGCATAATCTAGATCCCAAGAAATCAAACGTGGTTGTGAACACATTTGGAGATTTTGCAGAGCACGTCTTCCTCCCACACATTGCTGGACAACTACAGACGGTTAAAAGATTAGATGTTGTATGGGACGTGTATAAGGCGGGAAGCTTGAAGACACACGCTAGAGAATTACGGGGACATGGTGAAGCTCTTCGTGTTGCATCGAGTACAAGACGCCCTCAAAATTGGAAAACTTTCCTACGAGTTGAGGAAAACAAAACAGGCCTCTTCACCTTTCTCGCACATACATTGGAGTCACACGAGCTACCAGAAGGAAAGATACTCGTCACAAGATGTGAGGAAAACGTGCTGGTGAGGCCAGAGCATGACGTCTCCCAACTCACGCATGCATGCAAGATGAAGCAGATGGTAGAATATTGCTCCACGCCTTCCATGCATATCACCAAGGTTATCGAACACCAATGATTCATGCTACAGGTACAGAGGTCGTAGTCCTAGCCATACGGACAGCACACTTTCTTCATGGGTGTGATCTCTGGGTCGCATTTGGCCATGGGAAGACCTTCCGCTATGTATCAGCTCATGGCATTGCAACAGTTTTGGGTGCTATTTATGCATGCTTTCTCTGGGTGTGACACTGTGTGACACTCCACGCAAACGCAAAAACGCCATCGCCAGCTGACTGGTGTTGGGTCAGAGATGGAGACACTTGGTCACCGCAATGGAGTTTGCTTGCAGACGCATCTAAGACATGCCGGGAACTCGTGAACTGTACTTGCAAAAGTAATTGCACTGGCAGATGCAAATGCTATAAATCAAACTTACCTTGTACACAGTTGTGCGCATGCGGTGCATAGTGCATGTGACGTCTATGAATCATGATTCAGCAATCAACAACATCATGTAAAGCCTTGCATACTCTAATAGGATAATTGAACGTATCTATCATTACTTAGTTCGATATTAAGAAATCAAGTAATTTAAACTAGTTCTGGATGCTATATTCCTTTTCTTTTTTTCTTTTTTCTTTTTTCTTTTCTTTTTTTTTTTCTTTCAGCATTGTTCCCCTCTTTTTCTTTCAGAGCCAGAGCTGGAGCTAAAATGCAGCAACGAACACAGCAATGACAGATAGGCAGAAAGACAGATGGTGGACTGGAATGGACAACAGAACAATAGATGGGCCTGCCTGATGGCGGACCGCGAGGGATATGGACGTGTGTCCATCTCATTCATGGCCCGTAGGCAGGTATGCTTGTCTGTCGAACGGACTGACAAACCAATTAACAAATGGACAGACTGACGGACAATTCTGGGCACAGCAAGCTGCTGGAGTACGCTTAAGCAATGTACTTGGCCCCACTTGCTCAGTCTTCTCGGAAGGGACTTTAAATTGAGGTCCCGTCATACAGTGCCCATCACTGTGTGAACGTGAGATAGGGTTAGGTAGGCAAGAAATCTCGGCATAATCAAAGTAAACCGGATGCTGAATGGATTCGTCCTCGGATGGAACCACGCAACATACGGATTACAAAATCAAAACATAATTGCTAGAATTAGAATCTTTCGGACATTTCGATGGGACTATGGAGGGATGCAACCCGGATGACTGATCGAGTTCGTCCTCGGACGGACGCAGTCACCATACGGGCTGCCTAATCAATCAACATTCGAACAAGTGCGCGCTGGTGCCTGCTCGGATGATGGCCAGAAGAGCAAATGGGTCCCAGGACCCGAAAGACCCCACACCCCAACCTCCCCACTCCCCCAAAGGGGCCGGGAGGTCTCTGACCTAAAGCCCCCCCCCCCCTTGGGTACAGTAGGTCATAAGACCGCACGCACCTACTCCCCCCCCCCCCCGACCCAGCACCTACCCCATCCCTTCCCCACCCCCGTTAGGTCCAGATTAGGCCCTCCCCATCCCCCACGCCCAAGCATGAGGAGCAACAGAAAAGCCATGGACAAGAACAGCAACATGAGACAAAATCGAGAGACAACGAGCAATACACACACAGAGAGACACAAGCTAATGCATAAACCGACGTCACAAGAATTCAAAAGAATTCAACAGAAACCATAAAGGCATGGCGTGAGTCTAGACCCTAGCATTGGGAACTAGCATATAAACGCCTTAAATATTACAACACACACACGCACGCACGCACGCACGCACGCACGCACGCACGCACGCACGCACGCACGCACGCACGCACGCACGCACGCACGCACGCACGCACGCACGCACGCACGCACGCACACACACACACACACACAAACGTGCTTTTCAAACATGTGGCTAGAACGAACATTTATTCAGGAGTCAGCAATCTATCAATTTCGCACAACAATGAGAACCTTGCCCGCCGTCCTTGGACCTTTCTGGCCACTGATCTCCTTTAGAGATACAACCATGCCAGCATCGAGCCTTATTAGTTGACTTTTGTGGGAAGCTACTACTTTCCTGATGTTACGATATCACCCAACTTGCTAAGCCGCCTGCAACTTGTGTACCTGCTAATTTTCTACTGCCGATCAGTCACACGCAGCAGTTGGACGCGAATCTTCTCAGTTTGTGATGTTCAGCAGTGGCTTGTGAAACTTCTCTGGTGCATCCGCAGACCCCCACAGATCTGCTCGTCTCTGCAGATCCTTCGAATTAGGATATTTCCTCTCCTGAACGAACCCGTTGTATTTGCATTGTAGTACTTTATAATCAACCATTGTTACTGACTGGTTATCTTCATGCTCCGGGGGAGCTCTGTTCACGCTGTAGTTGTTCCAATCCGTTTTGCCATCACCACGTTCTATGGAAGTTCTCACTTTAGATTAATCAAGTCAATGGACCTTTCCATGTATAGCCATGCCCGCCTATCTCTAGCTAAGCTCCACCCACACCTCGCTCGTGTTGGGATCGATCGTCTCTGAAATACCTATCAATTTCCAGAAAACTGTACTGGTATGCTGTTGAGTACTTTGAAACTAATTTGACCTCCTTCTTCCCTCACCTAAAATCACAGTCCCTAGATGTCTCAGATTCAGCAAGCATTGTGTCTTCTTTCATCTCTGCACACACCCTTCTCTGTGGTATCCCACTTTACTTTCGCTGGTGACCGTCCATTGACTCCCTCGGACAAATCATTGATTGCACGGAATCAATCTCCGTTCCATAAGCCATCCGTAGTGCTCCTGCAGAACTCGTGCATATTCACAATTATAAAAATCAACTGTATCACTCCTGGGTAACTACCATATGATTCCACAGAACTCCCGCCCCATCCCGATCATCATGGGCACACAACCCAGTATCCGGGTGAAACACATGTGTTGATCATTAGCAAATCGGCATCCATTGTGTAAAGCTGACTTACCATATGGTATGTATCTCGTTGGACTATCATTCTATTATTCGGTACCTCCGGTAACCATATCCGCAGAACCTCCATACTATGCATACTGAGGTCCCGGCTTTGTTAGCAACCAAATATATCATAGAATACAGCAACCCGTATTACACCTTCAGATATACAAAAAATGTATATTGTAAATCATATGATTTGACAGTTATCTAATATCCGATAACCTAGGTCAGTTATTTTGAAAGCCTACGGGTAGCATAACGCCATAGTCTACTGATGGAATCCTCTATTTCCTAACTCCGATAATACAATCCATTCAGATGTTTTCGGGATATCCGTTTATCGTACTCTTCCTCCACATGTAGGAGGAATCCACTTCAGTTAACGTGGTGTTTTAAGCAGTGACCTACATTTTTAGTTGTGACATGTAATTGTTACTCGTAATTGTTGTGTGTAATTGAATATGCCATGTAGTATTATTATTGTTATTATTCATGTTGCGGCAACTCATAAATATGGGTGAATGAAGTTTCCGTGTTTGAATGCCACGTTTTAAAATTTAACATTGCGTTCATCGTAGTTCACAACCAAACTTGAACTCTTCTCTGACCCCTTTGGCCCCGAGTGGAGCTATCATTTCCCTACCCTCCACTGAATCCTATGTGGCCAACTTAGAGAGGTGTTCAGACTCGCGCCTCTGACATAACAGTAGAAGTAATCCCTTTGGACGCGAATGCATGACTCGCCCTGCGAGAATCTCACTGTTCCCTCGGCCTATTAAGCGGCTGACAAATGTGTGTAGCTGCCCGCTGGCTACAAGGCTCTCAGAGAGCATCTCTTGTACGAGGTAAATTGGAACTTCAGTGAAATCATTTTATTAACTCTCTTGGAACAATCAGTAAGTAAATTTAGGCACTGTTTTCCAATCCGATTATGTTCAATATATTCAATATTACGTTCTACGTTATTACTTAGCTGTACTGTGCAGGCTATTTCTGAAATCTCGCTGTGTCATCTAACTCGGAAATATATAAATAAGATACCATTCACAATAATAAATTCGCAGAGTTTATTTGTAGCCCCATAAAATATCATAATATCAAAGGGCAATTACTCAACTCATCATAAACGACCCATTGCTTGCCTTCACATTGGCTTTAATCTCTACAATTTAATTTCCTATCGCATTTGTTACCATCGGAACTATTCATAATAAAGTATCACTTCTCGTAACTGTGCAACGAAATCTGGTAATTTAATGTATTTTTCCCATCACGTCGCTTCCTATCCGGAAATTCTTTGTAATAAATAACCGTTTAACGCAGTGTAATGAAGCTTGGTGGTTTATAAAATAGACTATCGTAAAATAATATTTATGAACATTGTTCGTCGTTCTTGTCTGTCATAAATAGCAACAGAATATTCTGGTTTTGATCTGTCTTCGCTGAGATAAATGGCTACTCCGTGTTACACTGGGTTCCCTGCTAACTGCAAGACAGGCTTCTTAATTCGCACACAATTGAAAACTATTTCAAATGGAGGGATCCGATTTGTCACTCAGGTAACTGACGCCATAGTTTAAATATGTCAGATTTCAGCCGATCTCACAATTATGTGACGTAGGTCTGACACAAAAGTGGCAAAATCTCGACGGCAAGCGTCTGAATTCTATGTCTTTGGTAAATTTACAGCTTAATAAAGCTTCTGCTGAATATTTTGAAACGAATTTAACTGAGCGCTGTTGCTGTCTATACAGTCAATTTAATCTAACCGTATTCAGCAGTGTACCATTATAGATAAACTTGACAGTGGAATTCTCCTACTCGACAAATGTAAAGACATGTACACAGTGGGTGGACCTTAGCTAGAAATGGGCGGGGCATAGCTAGAAATGAATCCGCCTATTACCCTGCATAGTATTAACAATAGAAGCTGGTGTAAATATGAAGGAAAATGAAACAGGAAAGAATGGGTATCTGAAGTCGCTTCCATTCATTTGTTGCTTTACAGATTGTTAGGCTTCCATGAGCGAAGTTCTGGAAGACTAGAGTGACTGTTCCATTTATTTCACTTGGAATCTTTCTAGAGATTATTCTCTTTTATTAGTATAATTCCACTTCCATCAGCTTCTTATCAGCCCAGAATGTTGACACATTTGGCATAACAGTGAGGGTGGGGTGGGGTGTGTGGGTGGGTGGGGGAGGCGGGGGGGCATAGATGAATGAATGTTTGAAAACTAGAGGATAATCCATCCTTATTATACACCTGCGTGTGTTTATCCAACGAAACGCTTCCAATTGTACCACGTGACTATCCAATAATTTTTCCATATTGGACGATGCACAACCCGTATTGGATGGTGAAATCCGTGTAGGACGCCACTTAAAAGCCATATTGGACGATAAAATCCGTATTGGACGCCAGTTAAAAGCCGTATTGGACGTTAAAGAACGATAACTCTTTCTGCATTGATTTCTTCATATGGCGTTGTCACAGGAGGTAACTTCTATTGCATTGATAAAGGTCTTCCGCTACAAGTACACGTGTTGGTTATCAACCGTTGCAGGATGCTTTTTGAAGGAGATACCGATAAATGTGTTGATCAGCAAATGCCAGAAAATATTAAAAAAAGAAACCAGATAATTACGTTCGTTTGTCTAGACGCTGGTTGTCAGTGTCTTTACCTCAAGAAGAATGTTCTCATGATATTGAAATTAAAGTAAATTTCGTTCCCTCCTTCCTTTGATTTTTGTTGTTTATTTGCTGATAATTATTGTAATGGGTGCATAACAAATAGTTCATTTTACATTGTTGATTCCAATATGGATTGTTATTGTACGAGTCCACGTTGTGTTGAAATCGGTATTGGACTAGACGCCGCAGGCACAATGGCACAAAGAATCGCTATTGAAGTCATCTCTGAAGTACTTGTGTATTAACTCATGTGCGGTGGGATCAGCTCACCATTGTTTGAGTTCAGTTGATAATAACGTTAGAGATGCTATGCGTGCTGCCATAAAAGCGAAATTATTAACTGGATCATATACACTTCAATCAAATCGAGCTCGCTTCAATCGCCATAATAGGCCGGATACATGCCAGCTTTATCCCGATGCGCCTGAGGATAGGATTCATTTTCTAGCAACCCGCAAAGCGACCGAAAACTGCAGAAAATCCTACGTACATAACATTCAAATCATACTGCAAGACGAAAATCACCCAGACATCATCAAGAACATTATGGCGACTCTTTCACGCGTAGCACAGCTAAGTTTAGATCATGAACATATGAAGTCAGAGCACGTCTTCAACTATCTGCAAAAAGCTCAACCCAAATGGCTAGGCTCACCCGTTTTCTCTTCTGTGTACTGCATAATATTAGAAGTAATGCTATGGATCAGCTTGCATCTTCCCCCTACTAACTAGCTTTTAAATGAGTGCAATGTACATGTAAGTGTACGGGCTGTTAAGATGAACTATCTTTTAAATGCAAGAATTAACAAACCGTTGATGCTAGAACACTAAAATAGAACTATCTTTAGTTGTTTTTAAAATTTAAATCTGATCATATTACACTTGATTGCCGACACTGAACGCTAAGGTTGGTGCCTCGCAAAATGGATGCCAGAAAAAAAGATGAATATTAACCCTGACTTCAGGGGTGAGCCCACAATGGCTGGAATTACAGATACAGTACAATAGCAGAGCACTCTAACAACACGTATCGTTCCGTAGAAGAGGAAGATTTCCGCCTCGCTATTCTAGCAGAACGCCCAGGAACGCGTTCCCTAAGGAACAGCCTCCTGATTTCGAATCACGAGAAAATAGAGGGATCCATTTCACTCTATACTGCGCCCATTTCTAGCTAAGCTAAATGTCTTGCGCATGTTGGGATCGATTTAGATTCTTTGATCACAGAATCCACAGAAATCTAATTTCAAGGAACTATACAGGTAAGCTGTTGAATATTTGGAGACTAATTTAACATGGTACTGTGGCTGTCTATGGCAGCGAAACATGCCCAGACAAATTAGTTTCAAAATATTCAGCAAACTTGTTTTGTTAAATTGTAAAATTATCAAAGACAAACAATTGATACACGTGCCAGACTTCTCAATGCTCATGACAGACGTATAGATTGATACATCAGTTCACCTGAGACGCAATTGATATAATTGAGTCACAGATGGGAACCATCCATTCACGTGACGTTCAGACATCACATAGAGAATAGTGATGAATGGGTGGGTGGGTGGAAGGGTGGGTTGGTAGATGGGCGGGTGGGCGATAGGGTTGGTAGATGGGCGGAACAGGCATGCAGGCAGGCATACAGACAGACAGACAGACAGACGTGCGGACGGACGGACGGACGGACGGACGGACGGACGGACGACGGACGGACGGACGGACCGACGGACGGACGGACGGGCGGGCGGGCGGGCGGGCGGGTGGGCGGGCGGGCGGGCGGGCGGGCGGGCCGACAGACAGACAGACAGACAGACAGACAGACAGACAGACAGACAGACAGACAGACAGACAGACAGACAGACAGACAGACAGACAGACAGACAGACAGACAGACAGACAGACAGACATACAGACAGACAGACAGACAGACAGACAGACAGACAGACAGACAGACAGACAGACAGACAGACAGACAGACAGACAGACAGACAGACAGACAGACAGACAGACAGACAGACAGACAGACAGACAGACAGACAGACAGACAGACAGACAGACAGACAGACAGACAGACAGACAGACAGACAGGCAGGCAGGCAGGCAGGCAGGCAGGCAGGCAGGCAGGCAGGTAGGCGACAGGTAGAGAGGCATACAGGCAGGCAGGCAGGCGTGCAGGCGTGCAGGCAGGCGGGCGGGCTGGCGGGGTGGGGGAGGGGGATGGGGGCTGAAGGTGGTGAGGGTAGCAGACAGGCAGGCAGGCAAACAGGCAGGCATGGAGACAGTTAGGCAGCGAATTATCAACAGATTTGCTAAAATGTAGATAGATCAAAAATCGTAAATGCGAACAATGAAACCGTATTAGTACCAATAAATTGTCTGGCTCCCACCGCAGTACACCAATACAATTCAAAATATTAAGTTGAAGAAGAGGGCCCGATGTCTGCGCTTGTTACCCGCGTTATATAGTCCTGTGTAGGCAATTTTATTCCTCTATGGTCGCTACTTTGCCGCGATAAGTGCGTTATTTCTGTCCGATTCAGGCAGTTACGACCCGAATTACTGCTTCTTGAAAAGGCGAGAGAGCAGATATCACGCGTTATACGAGTGAGTTCAAGGACACGTTCGCCTTACGGGGATACTTTCCCAGGCGTGATTTGTTCTAACTCTACAGAACTCCTCAGAAAAAACATAAGGACGTTTTCCAAAACAAAATAAAACATGATTGGATGTGCTAAACATAATGGACCCTTTCCAAGTTTATCCATTGATCATATGACGTCATAGTCAACTATGTGACGTGTATGCTGACGTCATAATCATTACGTCAGAAATTATTCTATTTGGCCCGTATTTAACTCTTAATAGTCCGGCACGTGTGCGAATTGTCTGCCACTACCATTTAATAAACATGATGTTGACTATGCACCAAAAGCTCCCAGTGAAATTAGTTTCAAAATATTCAGCAGAATGTCTTTAAAATTAGAAATTCCTTATAGACGTACACTTTATGGCGGGCTTTTCGATTTTCGTGACAGAGCTACGCCATTTTGAGTGTGACGTCAGCTAACCAGTGACGTAATTAATTACGACGACATGTACTTGAGTGTCATACACGCATCTTGATGAGGTTAGAATTCCCTAAAAATACTTTAAAGATAAATGCCCGTCATATATTTGAACAGAAATGTGACTAGAAAACTTGAATTCCACAGGTTCATTGCCACATCAATCATATAATGTCTAGGCACGGTAACTTGCGGTTTTAAATGGTGTACAGCTTTCCTGAGGGCAAGGTTGCCAGCGCTCGCTAACTATTGTATCAATCAAAGAGAGTGAGACTTGAATTCACCTTTCCAGGGTATCCATCCATCGTCTGTCTTCGTATGATGTCATCATCAGCTCAGCATGTGTATGATGACATCACAACCATTACGTCACAAAGGGTTCTATATAGACCGTCACCAGATCTCAAACAGTCCGACACGCTGTATGAATTGTATGTATTTGTAATTCTTTGCTATTTAATAAACACGCTGTTGAATATTTTGAAACTAATTTGACTGGGAGCTGTTGCTGCCTTAGGGAGCAACAGCACCAGTCATATGAGTTTCAAAATATGCAACAGCTTACCTGTGTAGTCTTTTGGAAATTGATAGTCAGGGTGTTCAGAGATCGATCGATTCCAACACGAGCGAGGTGTGGGTGGAGCTTAGCTAGAGATGGGCAGGGCATAGGTAACAAGAGGCCCAATGGGCCTGTATCGCTCACCTGGAACATTGGCATATCAAACTAATCTTACTTAAGTTTTACATCTATCGGTGTCACTTCCAATGACTTTCAGTCAAATGATTTAGTTTTCGAGATATTGACAACAATCTCTGGACTTTTTTTTGCATTAGTGATTTTGAACAATGTTTAAGTGAAAATAGATGATATCAGTGCTAACAACAGCTGGTTTCTTAACTGTCTCACTGCTGCAAGCCAGTGCAGCCAATAATTTCAATTTTCAAAAGCTCTTGACTTGTTGAATATTTTGAAAACAATTCGACTGAAAGTTGTTGGTGGCTTAGCCACCAACAACTTTCAGTCCAATTGTTTTCAAAATATTTATCACGTTCAGAGATATAACCTTTGGAATATGTCGTCTGCAAAAAATCAGTCAGACAGTTACTAGAGGTTTAAATACAATTTGAAGAAAATGGTCTCTAAAGGCAGGTAAGTGGTCTTTATAGCAGGTTATTCCCCACCACCACGCAATCCATTTAACACATGCACATCTGGCTGAATCACCGAGTTAGCAGCAGGGGTAGGGTGAGCTGGAGTTGATTTAGAAAATAATTTGACTGAAAGTCATTGCTGCCTTAGGCAGCATCAACTTTCATTGCTGCCAAAAGGCAGCAACAAATCTCAATCAAATACATTTCAAATATTTTTAAGAGCATATATGTCAGAGCACATAATACATATCTTAAATATTTCTGCAGTATTGGAAAGGTTAATCTGTTAATTGGAATTTAATATCTAGTTTGGCAATACAATCTGACATGGTGATAAGACGGTGGGGAACAAACCATTTGCCCTATGAAAGTGAGACTGCAAATATTTAAGGAGTGATAACTCTGACATTTGACGTCCTATCAGTTTCATTTTCACAACACTGATATTAGATGATAGTAGATGCCGTCATTAACATTGTGACAAAGTTTAGTGTCAATCCGTCAAGAAATAACAACATGAGCCGTCATTGTTGGTGACGGACAAACAGATGGATGGACGGACATCCAGAAGACGGATAGGGTTATCGCTATACAATAGCTGACTGACAAGTAACCGGAGTTAAGAAAACCAATTTTGGCTTCACAATCCATCAAATAAAAAAATTGAATATGGCTGCCAAACACGCTAAAATTTGATTGGTCCACGGCGGCCATCTTTTTGACCTATCAACTTCCCATGAACAAACTTGAATGGCCCTTAGTCCATAATCATATCCCCAAAATTTCAGCCCGATCCGTTCAGCGGTTCTGCAGAATAAGTCGTTTTTTACGAAAACTAAGTTATCCAAGATGGCCGCCGAACCATTTCGCCAATCAAGTTCCTTCGAACAAACTTGTTTCAGCTCTTGCCCTATATGATATTTCGTGAGTTTTGAATCAATCCACCAAGCGGTTTCGGAGAAGAAGATTTTTAAAGCCATTTCCTAAAATCGGCCAAAATCCAAGATGGCCAGCGGCCAAATCGGCTGATCGGCTTTGTTTGAACAAACTTGGATCCCTATGCCCTAAGGATACTTCCTGCCAAATATAATTGAAATCGGTGGTTATTGAGAAGAAGTCGTTTAAAGGAAAACGTTGACGGACGGACAGACGGACGGACGGACGGACGGACGCCTGACAGACGCCGGACGGTCGCCATGGCATAAGCTCACTTGGCCATTCTGGCCAGGTGAGCTAAAAATGGAAAGGTCCATTAAGTTATTTTTGACGAGAAAGGATGGCACGGTGGATTAATGATGTTATGTTTGTCCCATCGCCACCGCCGCTACTGCCAGCAGCCTCTCCGCCATGCCCACTACCAGCACAACCACCACCATCAATAACAACAACATAAACAACCACGACGGCGGCGACGACACCGACGATGACGACGACGACGACGACGACGCTGACGACGACGACAGATGATAATAAATATATATATATACTAATGTTGTTAATAACCATAATGATGATAATCGTGACTGAATTTTGAACAGGTAACACTTGTCCACAAACTATGTGATGGTCTAAATGATGTGAGGATGTTTTGGGAGATAGCCAGATGATGGGGATGCATGCGAGTCTGGTGAGAAGGGAGGGAGTGGATGGGTGATGGGTGTGTGGGGGAGGGGGGGGGGGGGGGTACTTTCTGTTGGAAATCCATGAAAAGAAAGAAAATCATGTGTGTGTGTACGTGTGCGTGATAGAGATTATGATATTGAAAGTATGTTGAGACATTATAATAAACCACTTACCAAACTGAAAGCTCAATAAGTTGATGTCCTCAAGACAGCGCTGATCTTCTTTCACGGGAACAGATTATTGTATTGGAGAAAAATGCTAAAATAGAAGAAAACATCAAACTGAATAATTTATATATAGCAAAGAAAGAAACAGCTATTGCAAATTAGTCATAGGGCAAAATAAATTTTTAAGTCTTTGGAAATTAGTTTCTAAATATTCTTTATAGTTTGCCTTCACAGACTGCTGTTATACAAATGAGGTACATGGATTTGAGCAAGTAATGGGCTTAATTAGTGCAACTTATCTGTCAACCAAACATAGATTGTCAACTGCGTGGCACCGCATGGAAAGGTTCCTGCTTGTCAACTGACTTCACACTCATGATAAGTCACGTCAGTAGGAATAGAAAGAAGTTTTCCAGTATTAGCTATGCCCCGCCCACCGCTAGCTAAGCTCCAACACACACACACATAGTCCGTGTTGCGCTCGATCGATCCCCGAACACCATCCCTATCAATTTCCTGAAAACTATACAGGTAAGCTGTTAAATATTTTGGATAGTGCCCAGTCAAATTAGTTTTAAAATAGTCAACATGCTATTTATTAGATAGTACAGACATACAACGCTTATAATCCATCTTCAATTATGCGTTTCTGACGCACATAGCTACACCATTCATGACGTCATTCATTACGAGGCCATCATACACGTCACGTAGTCGATTGCCACGTCATATGATTGATAGATAGACTGAAAAGACCCATTGACTAGAGGGAGACATGTCTAGATCAGGTTCTACCTATTCCCGTTCATTTCTACCTATGTTGCGCCTATTTCTACCTACTTCCCGTCCATTTCTACCTATGTCGCGCCCATTTCTACTTATGTCCCGTCCATTTCTACCTCTGTCCCATCCATTTCTACCCGTATGTCCAGCCCATTTCTACCACCTATGTCCCGTCAATTTCTACCTATGTTCCGCCAATTTTTACCCATGCCCCGTCTGTGTCTACCTATGTCCCGCCCATTTCTACCTGTATGTCAAGCCCATTTCTACCACCTAAGTCTCGTCAATTTCTACCTATGTTCCACCAATTTCTACCTATACACCTGTGCAAAAGTTAAGCACCACCCTATTTTTACGCACATGCGAGGGTATATTCATGTGCTATGAAGAAAGCAATAGCATACACATTTATGTACCCATCCATCTTAGTGCAAGAGGTAATAATGCAACTAGAGGAATGCTGATTATGATGGTGGGGAAACACCGTATGTTTTTGTTTGAACTTGAAAACGAGGCCTGAATATGGTTACGTTGACACAACTGACAACTATTGCCCTACAGTTGACACACGTTGCTAGATTGTCATTAATGGTGTCTGAAAACGAAGTTTAACATCAGTGCACGAGTTTGAGACTGTCATTATTAATACCGGGTATATCCACCTTGTGCCTGGATGACGGCCTGGACACGACGTCTCATGCTGGTCACCAACCGACTGATACGCCATTGTGGTATTCGTTGCCATTCAAGATGGAGTGCGTCTGTTAATTCCTGTAGGTTCTGCACAGGAGGACCCCTTCTTCTCACCATGTTTCCCAGAATGTCCCAGATATGCTCAATAGGGTTCATGTCAGGGCTCCTTGCTGGCCATGGTAGGGTTTCGATGGCATTCTGGCGGAGGTATTCATGCACAGCTCTAGCACGATGTGGTCGGGCGTTGTCATCCATGCAAATAGGGTGGGTTCCAGGTGCATGATTTACAAAATGAGGGACCACAACTCTATCCAGTATGGAATCTTGATATCTTTGTCCATTTAGTGTTCCAGGTACAGTCAACAGATCCAGCTTACAATCAAATGAGATGCACCCCCATATCATAACGGAACCTCCACCAAATGGAACTTCTTCCATGATGTTACGTTGGTCGTACGCCGTGCGTCTGGACCTCCATACACGAGTTCGACCATCTGTGGCATGAAGCAGGAACCGACTTTCATCGGACCAGTGTACCCGTCTCCAGGATCTCATGTTCCAGTGTCTTCTTTCGTTGCACCACCTCAGACGCTCCTCTTTGTGGTGTGCAGTGAGGAGAGGACGTCTGACAGGTCTCCTAGCTTTCATGCCAGCAGCATACAGTCTCCTTTTGACGGTAGACATTGACACTCTATTGCGCGTTTCCCATTGCTGGCTGAGCACTCTGCTGTTGGTGAATGGAGATCTCCTAACAAGGCGTACTAGGGCTCGATCATCACGGGCAGTAGTCTTCTTCGGTCTTCCAGATCTAGGCCTGTCCTTCACCTCGTTAGTTTGCCCATGTTTTGCAATCAAACGACTGATTACAGTATGGTTAATGTTCAGCTGTCTGCCAATCGCTCTGCATGACATACCAGTGGTATGCATGCCTATGATTTGCCATTTTACACGATCACTTAACCTTCGTCTTGCCATAGCGGTTCACAATCAAGAGCTAATTCTCTCTGTACAAATAAACCACGGTCATGAACACAAAATTCCTAATCTTGTCGCCTAAATCTGTATGTAATGTTCTACACCTCAAACTGGACTTTTACATAACTGAACACGTGTGCTGTTTCCCGTCACGCACGGACATCAAGTGGCGTGAAGTCATGCATGCATGTGCATTTCGTACTTGGAATTATGTCAGCTAACGCGGGGACAAAAAGTATGGCAGCCTAGTTGTACCATCATGTTTCTACGTTCTATTGTTTTTGCTGGTGCTTAACTTTTGCACAGGTGTATATATCCAGTCCATGTCTACCTATGTCGCGCCCCATTCTAACTATGCCCCGTCCATTTCTACCTATGGTCCGCCCATATCTACTTATGTCCCGTACATTCCTACCCATGCCCCGTCCATGTCTACCTATGCCCCATCCATTTCTACCTATGCCCCCTCCATTTCTGCCTATGTCCCGTATATATCTACCTATGTCCCGTACATTTCTACCTATGTGCCGTACATTTCTACCTATGTCCCATCCATTTCTACCTTTGTCCCCTCCATGTCTACCCACGTCCTGTCCAATTTGTACGCGTGTCTCAATTCCAGGTATCAGTCATTATCATCCTCAGAAGTGGTGGAAGCAACGGCAGCTGCAATCTGTTGTGAGGAAGAAGGCGGCATCAACAACAGCAATAGCAATGGACCTTTCCATTTTTAGCTATGCCCCGCCCATCACTAGCTAAGCTCCACCCACACCTCGCCGTGTTGGGATTGATCGATCCCCGAATGCCCTAGCTATCAATTTCCTGAAAACTATACAGGGACGCTGTTGAATATTTTGTAATTAATTTTGCTGGGCCCTGTTGCTGCCTATGGCAGCAACAGCGCCCAGTCAAATTAGTTTCAAAATATTCAACAGGCTATTTATTAAATAGTAAAAGCAAACAATTTGTACAACAACGCATAGACCGTCTTCAAATATGCGTTCGTGACGTACTTATCGACGTCATTCATGACGTCATTCATTATGATGTCATTGTACACGCCACGCAGTTCATTATGACATCATCTGATGGGTGGCTACTCTGGAAAGGTGAATTCTGTTTGCATGGCAACAATTATTGATAATGTTCTAATTGTTCGCGCTGAGAATGGAGCAGGAGCAACCGGCATCGGCCCGTAGGCTGCGTTTTCTGGGAATTCTCTAACCACTTATCCTGCGTTACGGGCAGACACGAACGTGTGCTTCTACGCACTTCGGGATACGCCGATTAAGATAAGTTATCCGCTCCGAAATCGACCGCAGAGCTTTGCATAATTTAGTAGATCTCAACTCTATCAGCGTACCCGGTGCTTTTTGTCACGATAAGCAAACAATCTTCCCACTCACCAGGCGTTGTGTTGGTACATTTAGATTGTCCGAGGGAACTCGGGTAGCTGATGCTATAATCAAAAACGTCACTAATTCATGAATCGATTTCCTCGCTCAATCATATGACGTCAGAATTGAACAACGCGACGTGTATGCTGACGTCATAATCATCACGCCATGCACGATTCATTTAAGCAACACCCAGTCAAATTAGTTTCAAAATGTGCAACACCTTTCATATATAGTTTACTGGAAATTGATAGTCAGGGAGTTCAGAGATCGGTCGCTCCCAGCCCGAGCGAGCTGTAGGTGGAGCTTAGATAGAGATGGGCGGGGCATAGACAAAACTGGAAATATGCATTAGCTGCAGTCTCAATACAATGACGTTGCTCCGTTTACGAACATCGAACACGCCCTCACTAAAGTGTATGCATTGTATGTCTTTAACACCTCTTGTGTCAACAGCCCATTACAGCGTTCAAAATAATATTTATTTCAACTAACCATTTAATTTCCAATACTTCTCAAGGAAATTTTGATTTTTGCAGCTAAAAATAGTATTTTTGTAAATTTCTAACGAAAGTTTACAAAAAATGGATTCCCGTTATCCTTCAAATTGATATTCATCAAAAGTGTAATGGTAACGAAAATTCAAATTTCTGCTTAGCTAGTGTCCAATTGCAGACCAAGAAGAGTATTTTTGAAAACTTACCACTGTAATTACTGGCTTGGTTACCGAGCCAGTCATTCCAGTGGTAAATTTTCAAAACTTTTCTCTTAGCCTGCAAATGGACATTTCTCAAGATCACTGCAGAGGTTTCTGTTTACCAAAGGGACCATCAAAGGGTTAAGTTGACACACGAGTGGTTCAGTACATACCACCATATGGCGCATTATGTTGAGTATTTTGAAAGTAATTTGACTGGGAGCTACGACTCCCAGTCAAATTAGTTTCCAAATGTGCAAGTTGCTTGCCTGTATAGTTATCTTGAAATTTACATTCGGATTTCAGTTTTCAAAGTTTGAAATCGATTCCAGCACGCGTAAATGTGGGCGGAGCTTAGCTTTAAAAGGGCGGAGCGTAGTTAGAAATGAATTCCTCTATTGACTCCACCGTCGATAATGGAGAGATCAAGTTTTAGCTTGGCCCCGCCCATCTCTAGCTAAGCTTTGCCCGTGTTGGGTTCGATCGAACACTGTACTCTCTGAATATCAATGTCCAGAAAACTATACAGGTAAGCTGTCGAATATTTTGAAACTAATTTGACTGGGTGTTCTTTCTGCCTATAGCAGCAACAGCGCCAAGTCAAATTAGTTTCCAAATATTTAGCATTTTTGACGGACTAAATCGAGTCATTCATGAGGTAATTGCTTATGGCGCCACCCTACATGCAACGCATTTGATTATGACGTCAAATGATTGACTGATAAACTGGATTCACCAATTAGGATAAGACTGGCTTACACATAGCTATCCATGGGTTAAATACTATGTAGCTTATAGTTAAAACACGATTAGTTAAAACAAGGTAGACCCGATATGGTGTCAGATATCTACTGTATAGAATATCGCGATATATAAATATATCGTCGGTCACGATGTTGAAAGCAGACAGTTGTATAGCGTGGGTTAGGAAGTATCGCCAATGGAGTCGATGCTAATCAGCTCAAACTGTTAACTATTTTGAAATTAAACTAACCAGTCAAGGGAATTTCAAAATAGTTATTATTTCGTCTAGTTTGCTCATGATTTTGCAATTCCCCTGCTTAGAAAATAAAAAAATCGTGTTGGAAATATACCTTATAGGAAAATTAAAAATTATAACTTCCAGAAATCAAAAATAAAGTTCCTGTAATTGATGTAAAGGCGAATCATATGTTTGAGGAAAAGTAGATTGGATAGCCGATGGCTCACCATCTCATTTCACCATGTTCAGCGCTTTGCCAATCCCCCCCACCCCCTCCACACACACCCACCCCACCCCGCCTCAGCACCACCAGATACCGTTTTGCACTCCATTAGCACTCAGGTAACTCTAAAAGCAAACATGCGGTTTCGGACGAGTTGCGGAGACAAATATAAATGCGAAATCTGCCGAGCCGTTGACGCTTGTCACGGCAGCTTGATGACCTTGCCACCCACGTGGAACTCAGCATCATATATCCAGTTTGAGAACATCTTCTGTTTGAGGTTCATAACTGAGTCCACCACACTAAGAGTGCTGCCGTGACAGCAGTGTGTCGTGAATAATCTCTTCAAAGCTCAGAATGCCGATCTTCGCGTCTTCTGGTAAAAGAGCTGAGAAAACTAGGCTTTTCAAAGGAGACTTCGCTGCGGGGGGATTGCCCATGTAAAGCAACTCGATGGAGTGGTGTAGTCTCACAGCAACCTTTTCTAAGAGCTGGTCGTGTTTCCTCCGCTCAACATACTTGAAGGCTTGATAGCAGCTGTTGAGGTACGGCGTCATCATACGAACCGAGATGAGGTGTGGTTGTACCAGCCTCAATTTAACCATCCCACCACGACGCTATATCCCCTTGATCTCCTGTTCTGAGATCCAGTCTGTGGACAAATGTGTGAATGGAACCGCTACTTTTGCCACAACAATGTCTGCTGACTTCAGTGCCTTTCATGTAGCTGGGCCATCCTGTTCCAGAGCGCGGACATCTGCAAGAGGAACTGGCATTGGGCGATAATTGTTAAGGTCGTGCACAAAGAAATATTTGATGTAGTTCTCTAACGCAGCCCATCACAGTGACCAGGCACCTGAGCGTCAGACATTGATGAGATACAGAATGCGTACCATCTGCTCGAGGTACTGCGTGAGAAACTTATCTAGCTCTCTGCTGCCTTGTTCTCCTTAATGCAGTTTTCATATATCTTAAGTATCTGGACTGGATGTCATCGTGGACATTAACAGTATCTGAACTATGTTTATAGGGAGCTATCTTGACAGCATTACAACGAAAATGAAGAGGTCCAGGTGGGAGGGCAGAGGACATGGTGTCATGCATCATCATTATGGCAGGCTGTCCGTGATGTGGTACTCAATGCCTCCCTTGTATGTATTGTCCCGCGATGAGCTGCAGAACTGTATGTGCCACTTTCAATGGCGCGCATGCAGATGCCACTTCCATCAAGCGCTTTGCCAAGAACGTGCAGGCGAGCAAATGCAATATGCAGAACGCCTGTTCAGAGGATCCAGTTGGTGTTACCAACTGACACCAGAATCTGGAGGGCCGGGTCATAAAGATTGAGGGTTCTTCTTTCAAGACTGATCACAAACGCAGAGATGTCCCGAGATAACATCAGAACAGTATGCCGGTTCGCGTAATCTGTGAGCGACGCCTGGAATAGTGGAAGAATTACCCTTGAGTTGGTCTGGCCATGACTCTGAAAGGAGTGTGATAGCATTTGAGATTTATTGCAGCCCAATGGGAATCACAGCTTTCTTTGCCAACATCTCACACCTACAGGTTTGTTCTTTCACCAGGCCATCAGGATTCCGGGCGTTTTAATCGTCAACGTGACCTTGTTGCTCTTCAATCTCACGTTGTGCTTCATTCTACATATATTCCTCATTTGGGTGTTCACTGTGGCTGTCACAGTATTGAAAAAGCTAGAACGCGATCACGTAATCAGACACTTCAAGTAAAATATGTGTTTGTATGATTTTCGCTCCAAAGGTGTATTTCAACATTTTATCAGTATTCATTAAAGCGCTTTTATCTCGGGACAAGACAGCCTGATCGCAAACAGAGCTGCACCAATCATCTGCCAGTACATAACCCCCCCCCCACAGAAAGTGGTAAGATATGACTATGTTTATTGCTGCTATGATGATGACCTTGGCTTCGACATCGATCCTAGCCGAAAGTCGGCAATTGTTATAAATTCACTCAGCATCTTCGAAAACCCATAAAATGGCAACGAGATCATGAAAGCCAGTTAATTATTAGCAGATATATCCCCGGGGGTCAAGGGAAAAACACGCCCACAGCCACCCGGCTGAGGGTCGATGGGGTGCGGAGGGCATGACAACTCTAACGACAACATTTTCAGATAGTTTGACCACAAATCAAACCAAACTGCAAAAATCAATTTTCGTAGGCACATCCTACGATATTACACTTCATACCACCATAGATTATGTCTGTCACGGAGGTTGCAAAACCCATCACTAAGGCGCATGCCTTTGAGTAATTCACAAACAAGAATATTTTGTTGAACATTTTGAAACTAATATGACAGCTCCAACTCAAATTCCTATAACTATATTGAACGGATCAGCAGTAGCGGGGAGACGGGCTGTGCGGGTTTTTTCACACCTTTTGATTTTGACACCTTTGTTTCCGTTTACCATACCACCTTTTGAAAATGTGTGAAAAAAACTCCCAACCCTCTGCCATTCTGATTGGATGTTAGATGTAGACGGTGTCCATAAGCCCCTCATTACATCCCAGTGCTCCTGCCATCCAATGAGGTGAGCTTAATGGTAATTATCATAATGATATGGGTTAATGACAGGGTAATTAAGACTGCTTGACGGGCTACATGTCTGGACTCGTCTTTTCCTGACTCTAGGAATGCGTTCGAGCATGAAGCCCACCCCTCATTAAATTACGCGCCTCATGGCATCCAATGAGGCAAGCTTAAGGGTAATTAGCGTAATGATGAGCGTTAATCGATAGGCATTAGAGTATAAAAGCTACGTTTTAAAAATCTGATCTGTTAAGCCTATGCACTGCCCATCTCTAGATAAGCTCCACGACACCTCAATCATGTTCTGATTGATCGATCTCTGAACTCCCTAACTAGCAAATTCCAGAAAAATATAAGTGTAAGCTGTTGAATATTTTGAAACTAATTTGATTGGACCATATATTGTACTGCTTATGGCGGCAACAGCACCCCATCAATTTAGTTTCAAAATATTCTACATAATGTTTATTAAATTGTGAGGTCATACAATTTGCACAACTTGACTGTCTATTGCCTGGACGATGTTACTGTGTATGGCTGCAACAACGCCCAGTCAATATACTTTCAAAGTATTTTGCATATTGTTTATTAAATAGTAAAGACATACAATTCGTACAACTTGATAGTCTATTAAGTGATTGTAATGGCATAACCGATTGCCTGCAGCTCGCTAATAGACATTCCATTTTTAGCACTATCTCCCTCCCATCAGTAGCTAAGCTGCACCCACACATCGAGCGGGTTGGGATCGATTGATCTCTGAATGTCCTGACTAGCAATTTCCAGAAAGCTATATGTGTAAGCTAGTGAAGATTTTGAAACTAATTTGACTGGTTGATCATTGATGTTGGCTTAAACAGATTTTATTTTTGTTCTAATGGAAGTGCGATATGATATGTGGCTTATAACGCAGTATTCCATATGTATAAACATATAATATGTTTAAAACTGAAATAATCACCGTCTATAACCTGTCCAACCCCTGAGTCAACGTAGACTGGAATTTTTTCATGATATTGTGTGGCCACTCGAGGCCGGTTAAAATGTAATAGTTTGTTGTTATTTACCTAACACGATTGAAAATTGATTTGCTTAACTTTGTACAACTCTGATGATCGCTACACGTGGTTGAAGCTGTTTTAAAGCTCGACTAGTTAATTTTAATCGGTTGGAATAATAACTAACTAACCGATTGCCCTTACGCGATACATCGCCCCTTGTGCAGTGTCACTGCTAAGACACGCTGAGGTTCAGAAGTTTAATGATCAATCCTTTAGACTAACAGATTCGTCTTCAACAATTGCCCTTACACTATAGCTTGAGCATTTATAATTTCCCATGAATGAATCAGTTCCCAGAGTCAATAAAAAGACGTGTCCAGACATGCAACCCGTCAATAATCATTATGGTAAATACTTTTAAGCACACCTCATTGGATGCCAGGAGACACGTGACTTAATGAGGGGTTGTGGCTTCATGGTTGGATGAGTTCCCAGGAAAAGACGAGACCAGCCATGTAGGCTGCCACTCATTATGCAATACATTAACCCTTGAGTGTTTGGCTGAAAGAGATCATCCTTAAGTATCCCCATTAACCCTTATCAATCAGCATTATACTAATTACCGTTAAGCTCGCCTCATTGGATGCCAGGAGGAGAAAAGGTGTCAAAATCAATAATCATGACGTCATTTACACCTAATTACATAACAAAAGCTCGTCTCCCCTCTACTCTCACCCACATAGTCACCATGAAATTTAGCTAGAAATAGGCGGGGCAGGGTTAGATATGGGTTGGCGTGGTTAGAAATAGATCCCTCTATTGCCAATGGATGGATCCAGTTTTAGCTATGCCCACCCATCCCACTTAAGTACGGCCCACGCTTTGCCCGTGTTGGGATGGATACATCCCTGTACTACCTGAATGTTAATTTCCTATGGCAACTACAGCGCACAGTCAAATTAGTTTCAAAATATTCAACAGCATGTTTATTAAATAGTAATGGCATACAACTCCTACAACAACACTTAGTCCTTCATCAAGTGTGTGTGCGTGACGAAGAAAGCTACGCCATTCATGACGTATTGATTATGACGTCATCCTACACATCGCGTTGCTGATTGATGACGTCAAATGGTTGACTGAGAAACAGGAATCCTCCATTATATAAATCGGTAGAATGTTCAGAAATAGAATTCGTCAATAACCCCCATGTTAGACCATTAACTGCGGTCTGGTGAATTTCTGCTGACTACATTTTACATTGGAATTAACTCTGAATATGCTGAATATTTTGAAAGCAATTTGACTGAAAGTTGTTGGTGGTTAAGTGTTTTAAAAATACATAGCAGGTCAAGAGTTATCGCCTATTGAAATTAGTTTCGGGTAGCTCACAGCAGCCAGAGAGCGAAGGATTGATGAATGTACCATTTGATGTATATTAAAATTGTTTCCGCAGCAGGTACGCATCTAGAAACGTGTAGCGGGTAGGTCATTATTTAGACAACGTACCGGGCTGGTGTACACGTGGTCAATACAGTTTATTTCTGAATTAAGGAAACAATGAATGGCTCCTCTGATAAAACAAAGGCTGATATCATATGCAAGTACGTCACATGTTAGCTAATATTGTATGAGCAATACAAATAATGCAGCTCTGTCACGAAACCCCGAAAAGTCCAAGACTAAAGTGTACGAATTGCATGGCCGATGAATTTACAATTCAATACATATTATGTTGAATATTTTGAAAGCACTTTGACTGGGAGCAGGCCCGAGAGCTATTATACTCATCAAATCTACACACAGATAAACACTTACTGGAAGCTAGTTAAGAAGAAGCATATCTGTTTTTTGTGCTATACTCAATCCACTTTAGCTAGGTAATACAACCATTACTTGCATTTCGTACACAGATAGGGAATGTTTTAAACATATTTTATTGTAACATATATGCACCATGTGATTGGGCAAAGATTCTGACAGCATAGAGAAGTCCACTCCCTACAGAAAGAGAGAGAGAGAGAGAGAGGGGGGTGGAGGGAGAGTGAGGAGAGAGAGAGAGAGAAAGAGAGAGAAAGAGAGAGAGAGCGCGTGAGAGAGAGCGAGAGAGAGAGAGAGCGAGGGGGTGCAGGCAGAGAGGGATGGAGGGAGGGAGGGAGGGAGGGAGAGAGAGAGAGAGAGAGGGGAGGGGACGGGAGGGAGGGAGAGAAAGAGAGGGCGAGAGAGTGAGTGAGAGTGGTGGGTGTGTGGTGTGTGTGGTGTGTGGTGTGTGTGTGTGTGTGTGTGTGTGTGTGCGTGTGTGTGTGTGTGTGTGTGTGTGTGTGTGTGTGTGTGTGTGTCTGTGTGTGTGTGTGTGTGTGTGTGTGTCTGTGTGTGTGTGTGTGTGTGTGTGTGTGTGTGTGTGTGTGTGTGTGTGTGTGTGTGTGTGTGTGTGTGTGTGTGTGTGTGTGTGTGTGTGTGTGTGTGTGTGTGTGTGTGTGTGTGTGTGTGTGTAATGACAATGTATTACAATGGGTAGCGTTCAGTAAGGACATATGTATATTACATTTTTAAATCACCGTAAACAGTTGGCTCATTTGTGTATATGTGATGTTAATTTTAACATGATTACGTCAACGTTGAAAACATCGATCAAATAATTCTTAAGTGTATCGACCGTTTCATTCCAAAGAACGATGCGACCTACCATCTTAGCATAAAACACCATTCATGATGGAAAAAGCTAGTTTTAGCCATACCCCGCCATTCTCTAGCTGAGCTCCTTCCACGCTTTGCTCATTCCGGAATCAATCGATCCATGCACTCCACGAATCTTACTTTCCATAAAACTATACAGGTAAGCTAAGGAATATTTTGAATCTTTAGAAACTAATGTCACCGGGTACTGTTGCTGTCTACGGCAGCAACAGTGCTCAATCAAATTAGTTTCAAAATATTCCTCAGCATGTTTTTTTAAATAACAAAGACAGTACACTTCGCACACCTACACTTAGTCCGTCATCAATTAAGCGTTCGCGACGAGCTACGTCATTCATGATGTAATTGATTATGGCGTCATTCTACAAGTCACGCAGTTGATTATGGCGTCATATGATTGATTGATAAACTGGAATCGTCCATTATGTTGAAGAAAGTCGTTAATCTATGCGTGAACTCTGCATGCTGTATTCGCGGGAATGTTGACATCAAAGCGTATGGGATATAACGTTAGTAGACTGATATATCTATGCCTTTGCCTATGGCTATTCCAACTAAAACTGTCTATTCTCGTTTGAAAACGTATATTTCGTCCTCAACAAAGACATTAACATCTGGTACTATTTATCCCGGACTATCTATACCCGTAATCACTTATATTCCATGTCGTTGAGTGCGCCAGCACTCGTTTACTAATGGGAGCATTTAAGCCTCTAACACTCATATCAGCCAAAAACAGCTTCTACAGTGATCTTAAGAAATGCCAATTTGCAGACCAAAAGAGGACTATTTTTTAATATTTACCACTGGAATGACTGGCTCGATAACCAATCAATTCATTCCAGTGGTAAATTTTCAAAATTGTTTTCGCTTTGTCTGAAAATTGTCATTTTCTTTGAGAATATTGAAATTGTCTTTAACAAAATTTAAGTCTTAAATGGTTAAACAGGGCAAGTCGAGTATCCTACGCGATCCATTTTTCATTTTAATAGAGCGTGGTATGTTATATGCCAGGTCCGTGTTAAAAAGGGTTCCGGAGCGTTTTGCTACTCGTTAGCAATAAAACCGATAAAAAACATACAATCGCTGATTAGCTTCCCTCTCATCTTTCCGTAAACAAACTGTCCCGTTAATCTTTATTTTGATAACTCGGATTAATATTATTTTCCGAGCTTCAGCCAGCGACGAACAGACGTGCAGATGGTGCAATGTCAGGAATCTTTAAATGGTATTGGAAGAGTCGCTTATGAGATTAGTCATAATGAAACTGTCCCGGTTTAGCTATGCTCCGCCCATCCTTAGCTAAGCTCCACACACAGCTCGCTCGTGTTGACATCGATCCATCCATGAACTTCCGAACTATCGAATTCCAGACAATTATACGGGTAAGCTACCTATAGCAGCAGAAGCGCCCAGTCAAATTAGTTTCAAAATATTCAACAGCATGTTTATTAAATTGTACAGCTTTATATTTCGTACATCAATTCTTAGACCGTCAATAATTGTGCGCTCGTAACGCACTTATCTACGCCATTCATATTGTCATTGGTTATGACGTCATCTCACACACGCCGTAGTTTATTATGGCGTCATATGATGAATGGATAAACTGGAAACGTCTATTGCTAGTAGGCCTACATTTGTTAAAAAGTGAAATTGAGTGCATTTTGAAGCAAATGAGACAGATAAACGTTTACAGTTATTCATTGTTATGGAGGGATACGATCTGCCACTCAACTAACCTATCTAGCCCCATGATCAAAATACGTCACATGTTATAGCTGCCGGCACGGTCAAATGTGGGTCCGGAGAGAAAGGGACATCAGTCTGGAAATATGAATTAACAATTTAATACAAGCTTTGTTTATGTGAATAGTTTGAATCGTATTTGCGTTCGAGTTGTTGGTGACTTACGCTGACCTTGTAATTGATACTCTGGGAATTCATGTATCAAAGTGGTAAAATGCGCATCCAACGCGGAGGACCGGTTTTCTAGAACAGATTAATTTGATACACATAATTTGAAGACGAATTTGTCGTCGTAACTAGAACTTGATGAGTGTTTAATCCTTTAAAATATGGGTTCTGTATTGGTCTTGAGAAAAGTCCATTTGCAGACCAAGTGAAAACTTAAATTCACCATAAGAATGGTTAACCGAGCCAGCCATTCCAGTGGTAAATTTTCAAGAAAATGGTCATCTCTTGACCAGCATGTAGAGATTCAATAAGCCGATATTTGAATTTTCTTTAATACATCTAGCCGTAGAAGAGTTAAACGAACAGATTATTCGGTCAGACAAAATGAGATAAAAACTCGTCAGACACGAATGTCAAACCTGACAGATAGAAAGAATCCATTCCATTATTCTAATATATAGCTGCTAACAAAACAGTTACGTAACTGAGGCCATAAACGTGATGTTATTATATTATGCCTCATTTGGTGAGCGATATAATTATTGCTGTTACGTAATATACGTATTGAGTGTTAACGAACGCGGAAAGGTATTGACGCTGCCAGTAATGGAGCCTCACACATCCGGGCGTGTTTATCAGAGAGTGGCCGTTATTGATCAGCCAGAATACCTATAATACGGCATATGTGTGTATTCTGTGTGCGCGTGTGTGTGTGCATGCGAGAGCGCCAGCGCGTGTCCGCGTTTACGTGTGCGCTCCCGTACGTACACGCGTATTCAATGTGGGATGTATGTGTGTGTGTTCGTTTGTATGACTACGTATGCGTGCGTGTATAGCGCTTGTGTGCGTGTGCGTGCTGTTGTAACGTACGTATGTGGATCCCTGTGTACATGTGTTCGAGCGTGTATGTATGGATTGAACCGAGGCAAGGATGGGGCCAAAGAACATTTGTGGAGTTGGATGGAAGCGAAAGACAAGCCAAATGCGGGGGGGGGGGGTCCGGGGGGGGAGGGGGGGGCTCCCCCAAAATTTTTTGAAATCTAGATGCTCGCAGATGGCATCTCCTGTATTTCCAGAGGTAAATATGGACCAAAAGAAACGCTCTTTAATAAGAATGCCACTGAAACAATATATACTGGGCATATCAGGCAATACACAACCCCCCCCCCCCCCCGCCACCACCATAACGCCCCAACCACTGTGCCACGCACCACCCACCAACACCCCCAACCCACACCCCAGCCCACCGCTCGCCTTACTACAGTGAGGTACATATGGTTATATGGCCATACTGTCATAAGGTTATATCGTACATATTCCATACAAAGAATGCATTAAAATGAATAGTTTTTCACGTGGGCTTGAGGGACGCTGAATGACCACACAGCACTACAGTTTGCCATCACTCATCATCAGAAAACTCAAACTAAAAAGGAACCCATTACCAAAGAATAATACTGAAACAATATATAATAGACAATAAGACGAACATTGTAAGTCTTTAATGTAATTTCCATTTCATGTCAGTGTTCATAAAAGGCTGAGGCGGATCTAGATATTATTGAAGGGGTGGCTCTTGCGGTAGTTCTGGGCGGGACTCTGGGAGGGGTGGGGTGCTCCCAACACAACTTTTGTGAATTTAAAACTGCTGCTATGAGATATCCAGCCTTCTGAGTAGGAATATTGATTTTTATTTTATGTGTACTTTCGAACATTCTTGGAGCTAATCAAGCAGTCAGATGGAAAATGGGTATCTATGGTGTCATTCTATTCACCTTATGCAGTTTCTCTCTTTACAAACGAAAATAGCTCTCTGGGCATCACGTCCAGGCAGATATTCTCGTTTGCAAGAAGAGAAACTGTATAGAACACATTATTCACTCAAAAAAGATTTTTTAATAGAAGAAAATTGGGGCTGGTCAAGAGCGGAGGCCGGAACCAAATGTCCCCATGACCCTATTATAATCCGGTTCTAGCGCGCGTGCCTGTGTGAGCTTGCCCGTGAGTGAGTGCCTGGGCGCGTGCGATGGTGAGTGAGTACGTGCGGTCGTGCGTGCGTGTGCGCGTATGCATGCGTGTGCGTGTATGCATGTGCTTGAGTACGTACGCGCACGAGTATGCGTGTGCGTGCGTGCGTGTGTGCGCATGCGCGTGCTGTGTGCGTGCCCCAGCGTGCGTATGTGCGCGCATGTGTATCCGTGCCCGCGTGCGTGCGTGCTTACATGCGTACTTACGTATGTGCGTGCATGCATACGCGTGTGCGTGCGTGAGTGCGTGCGTGCGTGTCTTATGTGTATGTTTACCAAGTCACTACAGCTCAGAACAGCTTACCACATATCGGTAAATATCTTGACCGTATTTGTATTGTAATATATTGCCGCCTAAGCTAGAAATGTCTTCCAATCCAATTATGATCAAAATAGTCAACAAAACATCTCTTGAATCGTGTTAAAATTTTAAATAACATATTTCTGTTATTGGTCTGGAACCACGTTAAGTTCTTCTGAGCGGTACTGTATCCCTGATGCTAGCGCTCGCCTAGGCATATGACAGTTGATTCAGCGTTCAGCAAGGAATACGTGGTAGTTCGGTGAAGAATGTTGAGAACATATTAACGCTTTACCCATCGAATTTATTTACAAATGTCCATTTGCAGACCAAGAGAAGACTATTTTTGAGAATTTACCACTGGAATGACTGGCTCGGTTATCGAGCCAGTCATTCCAGTGATACATTGTCAAAAATTGTCTTTTCTTGGTCTGCAAGTGGACATTTTTTCAACACCACAGCAGAAGCCGATTTTGGCTGGTTATGATAACTGTAAGATAAATGATTCCTTCTCTGCCACTTGTCAATATAATCCCGTGCTTTAGTCGTCGTCTACGCGTATACTGACGGCTACATACAAATCACTGCATAGCTCCTCAGCTATAATAGCTTCCATTGATTGATAAGCCAATACACACACTCGAGTGCCATTACCTATTCCTTTGTGACTTAACCAGAATTGATAGAATTGTACTGCTCCTGAAATACTACCGGAACAAACCTAGCTACTATAAGTTTGACTGTGTTTTATTAGGTAACAAACTATCAGGGCTAAGCAAATTATGTACTTTCATACGAAAAATAGTAGGGCATTTTAGGTAAATACAATATGCAGTAACTACTACTACTACTACTACTACTACTACTACTACTACTACTACTACTACTACTACTACTACTACTACTACTACTACTACTACTACTACTACTACTACTACTACTACTACTACTGTTGCTGCTGCTGCTGCTCCTGTTGCCACTATAACAAGAGGCCCAAGGGGCCTGTATCGCTCACCTGGACAATAGGCATTTCAACTAGAATGCTCTTTATCAACAAGATGTCCAGCAAACCATTTATCCGACAGTTTCGAAAATTGAAAATTTGAGATTAGAATACCCAAAAACACATATAAAACTAATTTCGGCCTCAAAATCCATCAAATAAAAAAATCCAATATGGCCACCAAACATGCTATGTTTTGATTGGCCCACGGCGGCCATGATTTTTGATGGATCAACTTCTCTTGAACAAACTTTAATGGCGCTTAGGCCCTAATCATATCTACCAAATTTCGGCCCGATCTCTTCAGCACTTCTGGAGAATAAGTCATGTTCACTACAACTAGGTCAACCAAGATGGCCGCCGAACCATTTGACCAATCAAGTTCCCTTGCCATAAATCATTTTTCATGAGGTTTGCCTCAATCCCCCAAGCCGTTTCGGAGAAGATTTTTAAAGACGTTTCCTAAAATCGGTCTACATGCAAGATGGTCGCCGGAGAAATTAGCCGATCGGGTTCATTTGAACAAACTTAGATCGATATGCCCTATGAATGCTTCCTTCCAAATATAATTGAAATCGGCCAAGTGGTTCTTGAGAAGAAGTCGTTTAAAGAATTCCCCATTGCTTTACTATGGGCCCATTGCTTTACTATGGGAGCCTTTGACGGGAAAACAAACCAAGATGGCAGCCAAAGCGTTTATCCGACAGTCTCGAAAGTGGCATATTTGAACTCGCCATACTGATAAGCAAATAGAAAGCAATTTTCGCCATCAAAATACATCAAATACAAAAAAGCCAATTTGACCTAGAAACGCCGAATTCCGATTGGTTGATGGCGGCCATGCTTTTTAACGAACAAACGTCCCTTGAACAAACTTGAAAGGCGCTTGGTCCCTAAGCATATTTACAAAATTTCAGCTCTATCCCTTCAGCGGCTCGGGGGAAGAAGTTGTTTTCGCGAAAACTAGGTCATCCAAGATGGCTGCCAAGTAAATCGGCCAATCAGGTTGCCTTGAACATACTTCCACAGATGATATGTTATGAGGTTTGAATCAATTCCTCCCGCAGCTTCGGAGAAGAGGATTTTTTTAATTGTTTATAAAAATCAGCCATTTTTGCCGACGGCCATCTTGGATTTTGACCGATCCACTTCGTTTGAACAAATTTAGATCTCTATGCCCTATGAATGCTTCCTCCCAAATATAATTGAAATCGGCCCAGTGGTTCTTGAGACGAAGTCGTTTAAAGAATTCCCCATTGCTTTACTATGAGCCCATTGCTTTACTATGGGAGCCTTTTGCGGTAAAACAAACCAAGATGGCAGCCAATGCCTTAATCCGACAGTCTCGAAAGTGGCATATTTGAACTCGCCATACTGATAAGCATATATAAAGCAATTTTCGCCATCAAAATACATTAAATACAAAAAAGCAAATTTGACCTAGAAACGCTGAATTTTGATTGGTTGATGGCGGCCATGGGTTTTAACGAACAAACTTCCCTTGATCAAACTTGAAATGCGCTTAGTCACTAAGCATATTTACAAAATTTCAGCTCTATTCCTTCTGCGGTTCTGTGGAAGAAGTCGTTTTCGCGAAAACTAGGTCATCCAAGATGGCCGGCAAGCAAAACGGCCAATCAGGTTGCCTTGAACAAACTTTGGTCTACCGTTGCAATAAATGATGTGTTATTAGTTTTGAAACAATTCCTCCAGCGGTTTCGGAGAAGAATTTTTAAAGTGTTTATAAAAATCAGCCATTTTGGCCGACCCGCTTCGTTTGCACAAACTTAGATCTCTATGCCCTATGAATGCTTCCTCCCAAATATAATTGAAATCGGCCCAGTGGTTCTTGAGAAGAAGTCGTTTAAATAATTCCCCATTGCTTTACTATGGGCCCATTGCTTTACTATGGGAGCCTATGGCGGGAAAACAAACCAAGATGGCAGCCAAACCGTTTATCCGATAGTCTCGAACGTGGCATATTTGAACTCGGCACACTGATAAGCACAGACAAAGCAATTTTCGCCATCGAAATACATCAAATACAAAAAAGCCAATATGACCAACAAACGCAAAATTTTGATTGGTTGATGGCGGCCATGTTTTTTAACGTACGAACTTCCCTTGAACAAACTTGAATGGACCTTGGTCCCTAAGCATATTTACCAAATTTCAGACCTATCCCTTCAGCGGTTCGGGAGAGGTCATTTTCGCGAAGACTAGGTCATCCAAGGTGGCCGCCAGGCAAATAGGCCAATCAGGTTTCCTTGACCAACCTTGGGTCTACCGTTGTAATAAATTATGTGTTATGAGTTTTTAAACAATTCCTCCAGCGGTTTCGGAGAAGAATTTTTAAAGTGTTTCTAAAAATCGGCTATTTTGGCCGGCGGCCATCTTTGCTTTTGGCCGATCGGCTTCATTTAAACAAACTTGAATCTCTATGCCCTACGGATGCTTCCTGCCAAATATAATTTAAATTGGCCCAGCGGTTCTTGAGAAGAAGTCGTTTTAAAGGAAAAGTTGACGGACGGACGACGGACGACGGACACACGACGGACGGTCGCCACGACATAAGCTCACTTAGCCTTTCAGGCCAGGTGAGCCAATAATGATAAGAATATTGAAAGCTACCATGTCCTAATGTTGTACACTAATGTCCAAAATATGTTGAAACAACTACATATTAATAAAATAAAAATATTGATTTAGTAAAATAACAACCTATTCGTGCCGTGAGTTTAACTCAGACTGTTGTCGTTAATATCTATAATATTTATAATAATGATGATATATGATAGGCTACTAATAGTTATAATGCTGCGAATAATCTGTATAGATGTGTACTGAGTCCTATACTCAATGCAACTGTATGTAAATGTTCCCCATATGTCACATTGTGACATGGGAGTAATAAAACAAATTTGAAACTTGAAACTTGATTAGCGTAAGCTAAATATATCAAGGCTGTCTGTTTGATAATTGTAAATATTACATGTTACAGTTGGCGTGGTGATACGGGGAACCAACCACTCATAAAATGCAATCGATCAACCAAAACATTATTTAAATTCTGAAATCGTAAGAGTTTCCGTTTGTCTCTATACCTTGCTGCGTGTTGGTAATAAATCCCCGCGCTATAGAGATAAAGAAATATAATTTAAACACGTAATAAGAAAATGGCAACCACATTATTAAGAGAATCTTGGAAATATTAAAGAACAGACATAACAATTCAAATACGCTCAGATGATTTGTTTGTCACAAAGATTTGTTGCGCCGTAAGAGAATGGCGATCTCTTCATCTCTCTCTCTCTCTCTCTCTCTCTCTCTCTCTCCTCCCGTTTCCTCTTTCCCTCAGTCCCGGACTCACTCCACCAACAATCCCCCTCCCCTCCGCCCTCATTCCTCCTCGCTCCCTGCCTCCATCCATCACTCACACCCTTCTTCGCCCCCCCCCCCCCCCCTTCCTCCGCCGTCCCGCCCTCCCCCCTCTCCGTCCTCTCTGTCACTCCCTTTCTCCATCCCTCCCTCCCTGTCTTTCCCTCAGCACACTCAATCCCTCCTCCTCTCCCTCCTCCCCTCCCACCCCATCCATCCACCCCTCTCTCTCTCTCTCTCCTCCATTCACTTTAGCCTTGAGATCTTTCTCATTTCTTAGATTGGTCAATTACCTAACAGATGTATGTGCTCGTAGTAGTATTTATGGCGGATTGTCGCAGCGTTTTCAAATTTCACGCGATCTGTTAAGTACACAAAACCCAAGCCATACAATTCATTCACATTTAAGGATTCGCAGCCTATCATCACGTCATACCGACACATTATCTCCGTTTTCAAAAACACGGTTATTTTGATCATCGAATCGTTTCCCGTTCAAACTGACCTTTACAAAATCCATCACGTTCTGATCCCTAACTGCTAGCAGCTGCAGGGAAAAATGAATCCTGAAAACGAAACATGAATATATTGCTGAAGCGAGCGCATGCATCAGAAAATCTGAAGTCGAATTATCAATTTCCGGGGAGACATTCGCGATACCTTTCAACGACTCTGCCTCTGACAATAGATGATAATATACAGACGCCAGTAAACTATTTGACTTCAAATAATGGATAGAGATATATTATATTACTCACGAAATACTCGTCAATAACTAAGGTCGCGTTCTCACTAAAGAGCTAATCTATCCTCACACGATGCGATTTTTACATCGATTTACTATGATTTCCTATGTTACGCTTAGACACAATGGCCCTCTACAAATAAAACGCGCATAATCTCAGGGAAACGCAGCGTACGGCATCATAAAATGGCACCCCTCGCAGGCTAGGATTTCCTTTGATAGTCCGCAATGGACCTTTACGGGTTTAGCTATGCCCCTCCCATATCTAGTTAAGCCCCACCCACACCTCGCTCGTGTTGGAATCGCTCGATCTCTGAACACCCTGACTATCAATTTCCCAAAACTACACAGGCGAGCTGTTGAATATTTTGAAACCAATTTGACTGGGCGCTGTTGCAAGAAAAATTACAAAGACATACAATTCATAAAACGTGTCGGACAATTTGAGATGTGATGGTCTGTATGGAACCCTTAGTGACGTATTGATTATGACGTCATCAAACACGCTGAGCTGATTATGACGTCATACGAGGTCAGATGATCGACGGATACTCTGGAAAGGTGAATTGTTTACGTTTGATAGTAGTTAATCTTTGCTTACGGGAAAATGTCGCCTGATTCTGGCCGCTGTGTGAATGAAGGGAGTCCTTGCTCTTTCTGCTTTGTTGAACGTTCGAAAAAGAAGGAAGAGAAGAGAGTCACACATCCGTCCATGGATACGCAGGCGTGGATGACCATGGTGCATTAGAAAGGCCATCTTCTACATATAGAGACCAGTGAATTTTTTTTGTCAGAAATCCAACAGTTCTGGCAAGAAAGAGAAACTTACGAGTTATACGTAGAAATTGTAGCCGACCATTTTAGGAGAAATACTTTAATGAATTCATTGAAGTATTTGAAAATTCAAGATGACCGCAAAATACATTGTCTTTTCCAAATTTCCGTTTACAGTCTTGAAGTCTACACAACGAGAATCATTACACCCAAGTTTTGTTGGAACCTTATCATTGATTTAGGCGGAATATCATTTTATTTGAAGTATTTCAGGATCTTTTCGGAAAAACAAAGATGATCGCCAGTAAAATCGAGCAATCTAAATTTTGAAAAGAAGACCTTGTATCTATCACCATAAGATCATCCAAGCGTAATATGATTAACATTCTCCAAGCGTTTTAGGAGATATGTTTTAAAGGATTGCCGGAAAATGTTCGCATCATCCAAGATGGCCGCAAAAATTAGAATAATCAATGTTCGCTGCTGCTATTGTCACCCATTTACACCATAGAGATATTGGCTCTCACAGGACATCTCTATCTGCCTGTCATCGCGCTCCTCGTCCCACTTGAATGTCATTTTGATTGATGAAATTTGTTTCACGCATATGCAGACATTACAATTGGCTAGTCTTCTCCATGATCACTCATCACGTGATACAATTATATACGCTACGACGAGATTCACTCCGCTAAATTCAGGAAATCTTTAAGCAGTTTGAAAAATTCCAGACAACACACGATTTCCGTAAGCTTAGTACACATTCATCCCTTTTTTCGACAACGGCAATGCGGCGACGAAACCGCGAAAACGGCAACGGCAACAATCACTATCTACGGAACTGGTCTAGGGCGTACACATACGCACGACAGTGGCGATGGCATCCGGCAACGTCGCCCTCGCGCTCTTTAACTCAGTTTCTAATCGTCCCAAGAGCAATTTTTGCCGTAGCCGGACAAATACAGGACGATGAAAATCCTGAAAATGACGTAATTTATATGAAAGCACGTGGTGTCTGGGGAAAGTGGTAGCTCATCATCAACCAGACGAGCTACACACATAGCCAAAATGCGAGGTGTTTAGAAGCGTCGCATCAATCCAGCACCGCCGATATAATTAGCAAATACATAGAAATAATAACCAACTCACTGGATTATTAGATTCTAAAGTCCGCCGCACATTTCGCCGACACGACGCAACGGCGATGCGATTTTATCTGTTACCCATCTCCACAGCGTGCTTCCGAACCCGACGGCGATTACAGTTACTCCCCCCGTGGATGCGCTATGAGACTTGGGGTTGGGAGAATAGATGTATCGATCTGGCACTCAAGTATATGATTTCATAATACTGCACTTATTAGCTGACGTCACAATCAAAATAACGTAGGTCCCCGACCAAAACCGCAAGGTCCAGCTATAAAGTGTATCAATTGTGTCTTTTAATGAATTTAAAATGTAATACATATTATGTTGATTATTTTGAAATTAGTTTGATTTTGAGCAATACTGGTATTCAGATTTATTAGTTTAGCAACACCATCGCAATATCGGGAAATCAATCGTTTAACTTATATGAAATCTGAATCGAAAAATAATGACGATCTCTGCGTGTATGTAAGTTCGCATAGCTAAAATAATCACCTTACGTTCGCTTTTACAAGAACCGCGATCTACAATTAATAACGGTGCACGATATTCCTAGACACTATCGCGATAACTAGTGCATACTTATCGGGATATATCGTTTCAAAATATTTCAATATCGGAATAATTCATCGTGTGAAGATGGTATGGGGATCATGCAGACACTGGCAAAAGCGTCAATGCAATTCGCCAATATCGAATTTGATATTTGTTCCCATGTGCAACTGACCAAATTGCATTAAACATCAAGTGTTGTATTGATACATGTAAGAAATAATATCTAATTAAAATAGTTGATTATTGGTCCAGGCACTGTTGACCAATGGGGACGCCGATATCAAATTCAATATTGTCCATGCGAGGCTTACAGGCGGGTTCGTCGATAGCGAATTCTATATTGGTGCCTGCGGTATTTACCGATGGGTGCGTCGATATCGAATTCTATAATGGTGCCTATGCCATTGACACACGGATAGGCCGATAATGACTTCAATATTTGTCCCCGCGCCGTTGGTTAATGGCGCAAATTCGATATTGTGCATTACAGGTATAGGAACTAGCGTCGAACAGTTAAATATTTTCAAATCACTTTTAATCTGTAAGTTGTTGCTGCCATAGGCAGCAGAAGCTTCTAGTAAAAGTAGTTTCCAAAAATAGCGTAGTGAATTGTTCATGACTGATAATTTACCGATGTTTTTTTATCTTAGCATTGAAAAAGATAGTGGAGATAGTGTTGATTGAATCGCGATCTATTAAAATATCGATAAGTTCTTAGATTAGACGAAAGTGGCGTCTAATACAGTCACGAAGTTTGGCTTCAGGTCAGATTCAAGTTCTAGTTGAACAGTTTCTGTTGTTGTTGTTGTTGTTGTTGTTGTTGTTGTTGTTGTTGTTGTTGTTTTGTTACTGCTTCTGTTTTCGATAAATATATCTATAAGTATTCATTCTGGCCACGGGGTTATAAAGCATACACAAAATGGAATATATAGTAATTTCATTTTAAGCAATACGTCTATAAATAACCTAACATTTATGCTATGATCATAAATTATGGAATCCGTAATTGGAATGTTTATCATATGAAATCCATTGTACATGTATTGCATCATATACCTAATGTATGGCGGAACGCTTAGGTAACAGACAGCTTTTCAGATTTCAGGATTGAATACTCTGTAAACAATTTGATTGGGAATTGTGCATATGGGTAGATGGGGATGGCGGTGAGCAGGACACCTTTACTCTCATGATACGTCAGAGTGCATTAAAAGAGGTCGCGTACGTAAAACTAGCCATACTAATATTCACTTATATATATATATATATAAGCTCTCATTTTAATTTTTGCATAATTATGGGACATCCGGACAAGATCGCGGAGTTACTGATAGGTCCTGGTGACGTCTACCGACCAGACCGGCAATGGACCATTCCAGGTTTAACTATGTCCCACCTTTAAACCTTTATGGAAGAGGCAGAACATATCAAGATCAAGGTAACAACCAGCAACTCTGTGATTGACATTGTCAATTATTACTGCGCTAATGACAAGAATCTCTCACTCGACACAATCCAGGTCCCGGACTGCCACTTCCTCATTGCGGGAGACTTTAATAGCCAGTCTCAGAGCTGGGGATACAGAACACGTGATAAACGAGGAGAAGACATTGAAGCATGGCAAGCTGAAAAGCACCTTTTACTTGTCAACGATCCAACAGATCAGCCTACCTTCTACTCGCGCCGGTGGCACTCGACAACAACGCCGGACGTGGTATTTTGTACAGAAGACATTCACAGAAACCTCAGTAGAGTGGTCGGATCGCAGTTAGGAGGAAGCGACCACCGCCCAGTCCTCCTCGCTCTTTCTGGAAGTATTTCAACAAGTTCACCTCAACATCCAAGGTGGAACTACAAAAATGCAAATTGGAGTCGGTTCGGCATTCGTTCCAATGAGCTTACCCAAAATATAGCAGTAGAAGGGAGAAACATCAACAATGCGGTCAAGGAATTTAATTCAAGTATCCTCAAGGCTGCCAACGAAGCAATTCCTCGAGGGTTCAGGAAAAACTACCGCCCCTACTGGACAACAGAACTGCAAGCAGCACATGATACACTAGACAAGGCCAGAGAAGATGCAGAGGGTAATCCCTGTCATGAAAACCACTTCACACTACAACAAACTAAAGCCAGGTATCTAAAGACCAAGCTGGAGGCCAAAAGAATAAGCTGGAGGGAAAAGACGGCAGGGTTTAATTTAGAGAGAGACACAACACAGCTATGGAAACTGACTAAAGCACTGAATGGTGAGGGTGTCGGGGGAGAGAAGATTGCTCTTGAAGAAGATGGACAAACACTGTCAGGAAAGATGGCTGCAGATGCATTTGCGAAGGCATATGCAAAAGAAAGCAACATTTCTATACTACGAATGCGTCCAAAAGATGTTAGAAAAGAGCAAAAGGAAAGAACAGACACCAACACTCACGATGCAATGAAAGTTGACATTAGTTTAGCAGAACTGAAGAAGTCTATCCGCCAATTGAAGAAGAAGAAGTCTCCCGGGCCAGATGGCATTACGAATGAAATGATCCAACACCTTGGTAATGCATCTCTCCGCAAGTTGCTAGATATCTTTAATCTCAGTTGGACCAATGTAGAGGTTCCTCAGTGCTGGGAGGAAGCCAGAATGACTCCTATTCTGAAAAAAGGGAAGAACAAGACGAAAGTGCTGAGCTACCGTCCTATCAGTCTTACAAGCTGCATATGCAAGACCATGGAGCGCATCGTCAACCAGCGGTTGCAGTGGTACCTGGAGTCGGAGAACACTATAGTTTCAGAGCAGGCTGGCTTCAGAAGATACAGGAGCACAGAAGATCAAACAACACATCTTGCACAGGTCATAGAGGACACTTTTCAAGCCAAGAAGGTGATGCTAGCTGCCTTTTTTCATCTGCAGAAGGCATTTGACAAGGTGTGGAAGGATGGCCTCCAAGTGAAGCTCCGGCGCACAGGCATCGGTAGCAACATGTTCCGATGGACCAAGTCATACCTACACAATCGCATAGCTAGGGTGCTGGTGGATGGACAATCTGGACAGAATGTATTGCTGAGACAAGTGGTACCACAAGGTGGAGTATTATCACCAACTCTGTTCATACTCTTCATTAATGATATTGTAGCAGAGCTGCCCAATGAGATCCAAGCAGCCCTCTATGCAGATGACCTAGTACTCTGGTGCACCGAGGAGTACACAACGACTGCCACGTAAAGAATGCAGCTCGCCTTGGACAGAATTACAGCTTGGGCCAATCGCTGGTGTATTACCATCAACAAAGAAAAATCATCAGCCATGCTATTCTCACTGTCCACCAAAACCAAGGTTGGCAATCTGACACTGGGCAGTACTCCACTCGAGTACGAGGACCAGCAGACATACCTGGGAGTCACCTATGACAGAAGATTAACATTGAAGGAGCACATCGAGAACGCAGAGGCAAAGGCCAGAAGAAAGCTAAACATCATGAGGAAGCTGGCAGGAACAAAGTGGGGTGCCAATGAAAGGATCCTCAAGACCATCTACCTAGGTGTCGTACGACCACACCTTGAGTATGGATCCAGCTCATGGATGACAGCAGCTAAATCTCATCAACAGAACCTCGACAGAGTACAAACCCAGGCACTGCGCATCATCACTGGTGGAATGAGATCAACACCAATAGAAAAAATGGAGCAGACAGCAGGCATCCCCCCACTTATCAAAGGAAGGGAATGCAAAGCACTGACCCAAGCTGCAAAGTTCAAATCGTTCAACAACCACCCGATGAAGATCAGGCAAGCACAGCTGTCATCAGGAAGACTTAAAAGATCAAGTTTTGTGAAAGAGACAAAAGCACTTCAAAGGAAACACCAAGAAATGTTGCCAGCACAAATAGAAGACCCAAACCACACCCTTGATCCTCCACCCTGGGAAAACAAACTAGAGAGCATAGCTATTCCCACCACAGTACCTCATCTCACAACCAAAGATGAACACAGTGATGTGAGCAAGACGGCCTTGACCCTAGCCATGCTGGAAGAAATGTACCCTCAGGAGACATGGATAAGGATCTACACAGATGGATCAGCCAAAGATGCAATTAGGAGCGGAGGTGCCGGACTGCACATACAGTATCCAAACGGACAACATGAGTCAGCTGCAATACCAACAGGCAAACACTGCACAAACTACAGAGCTGAAATCGAAGCACTGGTCCATGCAGCTAATACCATCAGCAGAACAGCAGACCCTATTGCACAGATTGTCTTTTTATCTGATGCCCGCTCCGTCCTTGAGGCTATCACCAAAGTACGCTTCCACAACTTGAAGAAGCACTACAAACCATCAAATGCTTTCGGATAGTATTGCAGTGGATCCCCTCACACTGTGGAGTCCAAGGAAATGAGGAAGCAGACAAGATGGCAAAGGTGGGGGCAGAAGAGAATCAGACAGAAAACATGGTCACGCATACAGAGATGAAGACTATCATCAAGTCACTCTATGGAACACCTCAATCAGAAGATGCCTACCATCATCTCTCGAGGCCAGAGCAAGTGACCATTTTTCGTCTCAGAACTGGACATAACAGACTAAACCAACACATGTACAGGCGGTTCCACCTTACGACATCGCCCGCTTGTCCTTGTGGAGAAGCAGAACAGACCACAGAGCAAATACTTCAATGTTGCAGTACGTATCAGCTGCTGAGAGAAGAGATCTGGCCTTTGTCAACCTCTTTTCTTGAAAAGCTGTATGGGCGTGTGGAAGAACTGTAGAAAACCACAGATTTCATCTTGAGAACGGCTCTCCAAGTGTGATACCAGCGATCGAAAAGAAGAAGAAGACTATGTCCCACCCTTATCTAGCTGAGCTCCACCCACACCTCGCTCATGTTGGGATCGATCCTTGAACTCCCTGGCTATCATTTTCCAGAAAAATATACAGGTAAACTGTTGACTATTTTGAAACTAATTTCGGTGCGCCCAGTCAAATTAGTTCCAAAATATCAAACTGCATCTTTATTAAATAGTAACGACATATAATTCGTATATATCAGCGCGTAGTCCGTCACCAATTATGCGTTCCTGACGTACTTATCTTCGCCATTCATGGCGCCATTGATTATGAGGGCATTCCACACGTCACATAGTTGATTATGGCGTCATAAGATGGATGGATAAACTGGAAAGGTCCAATTTGGCTTTTGGTATACGGATTTAGTTAGTATGTTTTTATCATTGAGAGTTTTAAAAACATAAGTGCTTAATCTAATATAAACAGGCCTGAATAATTGTGATTCTCTCTGTAGTCTATGATTTGATGTTCTGAAATAGTATATCGTCATTGTTTCCCTATATGGTAATTGCCATAAGCACTTAAAAAATCATATTTAATAGTTGAAGATTCTATATCAGCTTTCCATGTATTGCCAAATTGCTGTTGCACGTTTTATTTCACATACATTACTATTCGATTTTTATCAACGTGGTCTTCATAAAATAGATTGTCAATCCCTACAATGTGTAAGATACCCTTGATACATTCGATCCATTTTATTTTAATTCTATGTCTGGTTGAAATGGCTAAGGCAATGCAGTGCAACACGGACAAGAGCTTGCCAGCCCACCGTTAATAATGCCACTCCAGACTCTGATCAGGTTGTATTGTATCAAGATGTGCAGTGGATATTCGCCCACCTCCTCATATACATTAGCGGGTGTGTCTTTAACCCTTTGAACCCGAAATCCCAAAAGCAATAAATTCATTTACGATTTAATGAATGTTCGGCTAACCATTGTGAAACTAATTTGACTGAAAGCTATTGCTGCCTATAGCAGCAGCAAGTGTATGCCAAATTCGTTTCAAAATATTCAACAGCTTGCCTGGATAGTGACCTTGAAATTGGGATTCTTTACGGGTTATGTTTGTTGGGCGTGTTTGTGCGACAGGCTCATCCTTTTTGGAAATGCGTACTACTTGCATTTATTAGTCCGCACACCTTATATAGTAGTTTTTTGTTATTGCTAGTGAATAACTGGAGGAATTAAAAATAATTTTGTCTCTTACGGTAGTAATTAGGTGGTGTTTCTAGTCGTAATGTATGAAAAAGGTTGCACACAAAAATGTAATGAAAGCCATCTCCATTTTCGTTTTTTTCACATATACTGCATTTTCTTTCTTCTCTTAGTACTCCTTCCCACCTTCCATTTTCTATTGGTAATGAATAGTTACTGGTCCTATAACTAGTGTACACTATTCTAAAACTATCATTAGGTCTAATGAGGTATGGTTCAGTTTCACAGCTAGTCTTAAAAGAATCATAGATCTCACCCTTCCACGATTCCTGCATTTGGGCGAACCACGTTTGCATAAACTGGTCCTCTAAGTTTCGAGTAATTGCAGCTTGGATGATGTTGGTGCTATGGATCGTATGTGTGTTCCAAATGTGCGTGTGCCCTGCATTATCTAGAATGGTTTTAATGCGTGCTAGCTATTTGTATGGTTTTCGGTTTTCATTAAAATCTTTTAACATGCAATTATGTATTTGTAGTGCTAGTTTATTTTGCTTTCCTGAGATAAGCCTTATCCAGTATATGATCATGCGCTTTTCTATTAATACCTGTATTGGCAGTTCCCCTGGTTCCTCATATGTCATGTATTTAGGTGGGCTTCGCTTAATTTTTAAAAGGTGTCTTAGGAATTCTACATGTGCTTTTTCGATTAAATTAAATTTTTCGATTCCAATAACTTCACAGCCATAAAGGAGGATCGGTTCTATCATTTGCTGGTAGAGTTTTATTTGACCAATAACAATAGGTTATTCGCGTGATGTGTTCTCTGTGTTCGGTTTTTTTTAAACAGGGGGCATAGGGGGAAATATGGGAAAATATAGGGGTGGGGTGGGAATGATGAAAAGTATGCTCCGTAGCGAAATTGAGCTATTTAGGAATTTGAAATTAAAAAAAAAATCTATTTAGTTTTGCTTAAATTAGTAAAAGCATCGTTTGGCATGCGTTGATAATGTTCTATTTCTGTTCCACATTGAACCTAGAAATACATTTCCAGTGATGTATAACGTAAACACTTGCCTCTTCCGGCGATTAACCTTTTAAACCTCAAATTTGTTCAAGAGAATTTCAATTTTCCCATAGAAAATATCCATTTGCAGACTAGGAGAAGACTTTTTGAAAATTTACCACTGGAATGACTGTCCCGGTTATCGAGTCGGTCAATGCAGTTGTACATATTAAAAAATAGTCTTCTCTTGGTCTGCAAAGGGGCATTTCTCAAGACCACTTCAGAAGCACTTTTTTGGCTGATATGAGCGTTAAAGGGGTAAGCGACTAAAATACGACCCTATTCCCATTTGAAGGATCGTCTATAAATCTACTGCAAAAAAACAAGTATTCCACTTGGTATAGCTATTTGGCATCATGTCTGTCCTTTAACCACTTAGTCAGTTCCCGTCTATGACAATGATTTAAGCCCAGGTATCTTTCCAAGAGCCTATACAACCATTCTTTGAAGAGGTCGCTCTGCCTGTTTAAGATTTATTTCCAAACAGCTTGGAATAAGATTCTATTTAACACATTTCACTCAACATACCGTACAATATATCTCCTGAGGATTATTTTTTATGTCATTTGACTGATAGCCGTTGGCGAAAAATGCATCAACTACGTTCAGACAAACCGGTTTCAATGCATCCAAGCCTGATAATGATAATTACGGGACCGCTACTGGGCCAATACCGGGTCGTATTGGCCCAGTACCGGTCCAGTAGCCTGTATTATCAGGGAGCTGGTGTCATAATTAACACCATTACGCCGTGTTCGTGAGAAATGTAGTGCGAAGGTTTAGAATACTTGTCTCAAGAGGACACGCACTCGAAATACTAGGGACTAGAGGTATTCCCCAGACAATGTCTGCCCCGTCAATTCAGCGGGATAATGGTAATACTGGGCGAGCGTTCATACTGTCTATCGGATGCTATTCCTTGAAAAGAATGATTAGCAGCATTTCGCTTAAATTCCTAGAATCGTGAAGATTATCAGCTTCTGCGAGAAATCATGAAGCTGACAATGGTGTGCATGCCCCCTCAGAAATTCGAATGCTATCTGTGAGACTTTCCTGGATTTCGTCCCCCACCCATCCCCCTCCCCCCCCCCCACCATCTCTCCCTCCCTCTCTCTCTCCCTCCCTCCCTCCCTCCCACCATCACTCTCACGCTAACCCTCCCCAAATGTACTGTTTTAGCAAGAGAAAAATATGTAATATATAAAGTTGAGCTCTCGCATAATTTTTCCATTTACACATTGAACCAAAAATACGTAAATAGAAAGTTGTTCGAGTTTCACAAATATTCTGTTAAGTATTTTGAATCTAATTTGACTGGAAGCTGGTAGTGTCTATTACAGGACCAGGTTCCTGCCAAATTAGTTTCAAAATATTAAACAGCTTATCTGTATAGTTGCCTTGAAATTTATGATTCCAGGAATTCAGGCCAACCGCGCTCGCCCGCCGATCCGCCCGACTGACTGACCGACAGACAGATAGACAGACAGACGCACAGACCGACATGCAGATAAATGTTGATTGAGGGGAGTGGGATACGTGGATGGAACCATGCAGCACGGCCGTCAGGCATGAAGGCAGACAATCAGCAGACGGGCGGCCAGGCATGCAGGCGGGTGGACAGCCAGGCAGGCGGGTGGTCGGGATTTGCGGGCAGGCAGACATACCGGTAATCCGGTAAATATAATCCATAATGTAACAAAATCATTCACATGCCACCATATTAAGCGATCAAGCCCGACATTCAGTGACGGACCCACGGGAGTAATGATTGATGAAGTGCTAAAGCCGATTCCAATTATTCACATCCATTCTGGCAGTTAACGTCAACTCTTGGATATTTTCAAATTGATGCTGCCATTAGCTATTGTTGAGAAATCAAATCTGTCAGATAATTTCTGCAGCGCATTTGTTAGTAGCAGTTTTCAAAATGATAAGTGGTACATTTTCGTAACTTTTATAAAAACCGCTTCACATGGGCATTTTAATATTGTATCAAGTTGCGCAACTATGCGGTTGTTATGTCTAAAAGAGCAACTTGTTCATGGAGCGGAGCGGAACCGAGCCGAGCCGAGCCGAGCCGAGCCGAGCCGAGCTGAGCCGAGCCGAGCCGAGCCGAGCCGAGCCGAGCCGAAGCGAACCGAACCGAGCCGAGCCGAGCCGAGCCAGGAGTTATGTAGCATTTAGTTTATTACGAATAAGAACGAAGAGAAAGGGATCCTCTCTATCCACGATATGAACCTTCCGTAAAACATCTCCCAAACCTCACTCGCCATTCACTAACTTCATCCTTGTGGTATACTGTTTCTATTTTACAATGTGACTAATGGAGGAACCCATTTTTAGCTATTCCACGCCCATCTTTATGTAACCTCTACCCACATTTCGTCTGCGTTGAGATCCATTTATTGTTGCACTCCCTGACTATTAATTTCTAGAAAACTATACAGGTAATAAGCGCACAATCAAATTAGTTTCAAAATAGCCAGCAGCATGTTTATTAAATAGTAAAGACATACAATTCGCACATTAACACTTAGTCCTTCATCAATTAATGTGGAAGAAATTGTACCCGATCCCATTGTACATTTACGTGCAATAAAATATGTTTAAATCGAATCGATTAAGTGCTCTTGACGAACTTAGCAACGTCATTAATGCCGTAATTGGTTATGACCTTATGTTACACGTCAGGTAGTTGATTATGACGTCATATGAAGTAGGAGCAAGCTTACTACACGCTAAAGAGAAAATTAGCCCCTCGAAACATGGCGTCGATCGCTCCCAGGGTATTGTGGGAAATTTTCTTGTGATGACATCATCGCGATTCTATGAATACTAAGGTGTCCTTATATCATCGGTTTACGGCTCGTTGTGTCTACTAAGCGCTGTTATTATGCGTCAGTCTAGCCTTCGCTTCTTTCCGTAGGCAAGGACTTCCTAGTATATACATACTAATGACGTCATGAGTGATTCCAAACAGTCCGTCCTTAACGCTTAATAGTCCCACACGCTGTAGCAAGTGTATGTCTTTGCTATTTAATAAACATGGTGTTGAATATTTTGATACTAATTTAACAGGACGCTGAGGCTGCCATAGGCAGCGCCCAGTCAAATTAGTTCCAAAATATGCAATAGCTTATCTGTATAGTTTTCTGGAAATTGATGGTCAGTGAGTTCAGAGATCGATCGACACCAACAGGAGCGAGTTGTGGGTGGAGCTTAGCTAGAGATGAGTGGAGCTAAAACTGGAAAGGTCTATTAACTTATTGGCTTATTATTCTTAGGGATTTGCAATCAAAATACGGTTTCGTGTGCATGGATACCCTGCGTACCCGTAATTGGGAACATCCGATCTGTCACTTAACTATACGACGCCCTAATCAATTCCATCACATGTATGCTGACGTCACAATAAAAACTCATGAAATGAATGACGAATCTAGCCCAGCCGTGAACATTTAAAAGTTAGACAATGTACGAAATATATGTCTTCGATAGATTTACCATTTAATAAACATTATGTTGAATATTTTGAAACTAATTTGGCTGGACGTTGTTACTGTCATGGACAGCAACACACACTCAGGCAACTTAGCCTCAAGATATACAACGGCTGACTTCGTGAAGCGAAAGCTATTGCCAGCGAAAAAACCAAATCCAAAAACCCCTTACCCACCCTCATAGCAAATGGGGTAAAGCACGCCAACGACAAGGAAAAAGCTGAAGCGCTTGCCACAGTCTCATTGCAACCAGTAGCAGTGATAACCATGACCATGACTTTGTAGCTACCAAAACAAAGGTTGATGAGCATATCAATCACCTGTTCAGCTCAGGGAAATGCGAAGATCCTAACAACCGAGACATCAACAAAACCTTCAACAGAATGGAGCTTGAGCAAGCCCTTGGCAGAGGCAAAAGCTCCTCACCAGGTGAGGATGGCCTGAAATACGCCATGCTTCGTAATATGCCAGAGGAGGGTAAACAAATGCTACTCAATCTCTACAACCTTGTATGGAGCTCTGGAAAAATGCCATCAGTATGGAAAACGGGGATCGTGGTTCCTATCCCAAAACAAGGGAAGGACAAAACTGACCCAAGATCATATCGGCCAATCTCCCTGACGAGCTGTCTCTGCAAAGTCATGGAGAGGATGATCAAAAACCGACTAGAACATGAGTTCGAACACAACGGTCTACTCCACCCTTGGCAGAGTGGCTTCAGAAAGGGCAGACGCACTACGGACCACCTAGTCAGACTGACGGAGGCAGCCAAGAAAGCCCTAGATGCCGGAAGAGGAAACACAACAATAGGAGTTTTCCTAGACGTTGAGAAAGCCTTTGATATGATGTGGCGAAACGGAGTCCTAAAAAAACTCTATGACTTTGGCTACCGTGGCCGCATCCTATTCTGGATACGAGATTTTCTCGATAACAGAAGGATTAGCGTCCGCGTTAATGGGCAAATGTCTAGGGAACAAACATTGGAAAACGGCACCCCGCAGGGTGGCGTAATAAGCCCCCTACTGTTCAATATCATGATGAGTGATCTACCCAAAGACATTGAAAAAGACCATGCACTGGGTCCCAACGCAATAGGCGGGTCTATCTTCGCTGATGACACAGCATTGTGGAACAAATATGCGAAGATAGACCGTGCACGTAAGACCATGCAGAAAGTTCTGGACATAGTCTCACGGTGGTGCAAAAAAAATGGCTTCAAACTGTCTGCGGAAAAAACAGTTCAAATCAATTTTACCAATGTTAAATACATAAACCATGATGCAAATCTGTACCTCAATGGTCAGAAAGTCAAGACATGTGCTGAAGCCAAATTCCTGGGACTAACATTTGACAGAAAGCTCACGTGGAACCCCCACATCAAGAGTCTGAGGGAGAGATGCTTCAAGCAATTAAATCTCCTTCGCTCATTAACAAAGCACACCTGGGGTGCAGACCTGCCGAGCATGCTTATGCTATACCGCGGCCTAATCCTGTCAAGGATAGACTATGGATGCGAAGCATACGCCACAGCGAGAAAGTCACTGTTAGAAACCATTGACACTCTCCAAACAAAATGCCTGCGCATTTGCTGTGGTGCCTCACAGAGTAGCCCTCGAGATGCAATCAACGTAGAGTGTGGAGAAATCCCATTAGATCTGCGAAGAGAGGAACGGCTTCTCAAATTCTGGACATACCTACAAAGCTCTGCACCCACCCACCCTACCAGGGAGGTATGTCTTCCATGCAAGGAGCACCTAAGACACAAGGTACTGCCCAAAATGACCAAAAAGACCAAACCACCAGGCCTGTTAATGACAGAGCTCGTCAGTGCCACTGAACTGGTAAACGTCGAAATAGAAAGCTCAAGGCCGGCTCCTGACCCGCCATGGCTACTTCCGCAGATCAAGGCGCATGACAGCCTATCCTCACAGATAAGCAAGAAAGACCCACCAGCGCTAATCAAGAGCTACGCTCTGGAAAACATTGACAACAGATGGAAGGAGCACAGGAAAATCTATACCGACGCCTCCAAAATGCCCTACTCTGGCGAATGCGGAGCAGGAGTAGTCATAGGTGACCAGGAAGAAGTCCTCAAGTACAAGCTTCCGAATCACCTGTCAATATTCACAGCCGAACTGGTGGCAATTAAAAAGGCTCTAGAATGGATTAAAACAGCAAATCCAGGCAAATACGTTATACTCACAGACTCACTAAGCTCAGTGAAGAGCTTCAAATCTAGCAGCAGCAAGAGCAGGGACAACCTAATCAAGGAAATCCGGAAGCTGTATGCAACTGTGGTGACTGACAACAACACCGTGGACATCGACTGGGTCCCAAGCCATGTTGACATTAAAGGCAATGAACAGGCAGACGAGGCAGCCAAGCAAGCGCTCAAAGATGGAACTATGACCAGCATAGGACTCTCAAAGTCCGAAGCGAATGCCCTGGTCAAAAGCCACATCAACAGCAAATGGCAAAGACAATGGGACGAAAGCACAACCGGCAGATCCCTGTACAGAGTCGTCCCTGCAGTCAAACGCAAATACCAAAACCACATCCCAGGACGCCAAGGCGACATTGTATTACGCCACATCAGAATGGGTCGGATCAGCGTTAACCAGACACGAAAAAAACTCAACCTGTCAGACACAGACCAATGTGAGGCCTGCAAGGAGACTGAAACTCTAGACCACTTCTTCCTACGGTGCACTGAATATGCAGACATTAGAAAGGAACTCATCAATACGCTGAGAAAGGGACACTTCAATCTTGACCCTATAGAAGACATTATAGCGATGCGTGACCGACAGATCAACCACGAATTAATCAAGTTCGTGCTTGCATCGGACAAACACATCACATAATCAGAACACATTCTGATTAGCCCAAGACACCGACCGAGACAACCCTCGGGAGGTGTCAGGTCCGAAACGCAAATCACTCCCCTAGGCGCATGAGGTGTCAGGTCCGAGGGGAATCGCATCACACTTTTTCCCCTAGGCGCATGAGGTGTCAGGTCCGAGGGGAAATACGTGTAAGCGAACGATTTGCAGTTTGCATGACCTATACAGCATGTTATCTCTGATGTCAAAAAAGCAAACACGTGAGACGGCGCAAGAAGCACTCTTCTGCGGCCTCTACGACCCCGGCCTGTCCTGCGGCACTTACTGCCTTCCAATCCCCGGCCTCTACTGCGGCATTTAGTGCCTTCCCACCATCGACCTCTACGGCTATTGCGGCATGTACTGCCACCCCACCACCGACCCCTGGTCACTGCAGCATTTACTGCCTCACCACCCTCGTGAGGTGTCAGGTTCGAGGAGAAACGCAAATCACTTCCCCTAGGCGCATGAGGTGTCAGGTCCGAGGGGAATCGCTTCGCACTTTTTCCCCTAGGCGCATGAGGTGTCAGGTCCGAGGGGAAATATGTGTAAGCGAATGATTTGCTGTGTTGCATGGCCTTTAAAGTATGTTATCTGTAATGTCATTCTATGAATGTTACTAAATTCTTGAGAACTTTTTTTTCTTTCTGGCTTGACTATTCCACTTAAGGATCGTGACATTGTCATGAATTGATGACCCAGAGTATGTGAGTACATGCCCCAAAACACCTGTCCACACTGTCTGTTTTCTCCTTCTTTTTCTTTCAGCATTGTTCCCCTCCTTTTCTTTCAGAGCCAGAGCTGGAGCTGGAGCTAAAATGCAGCAACGAAAACAACAATGACAGACGGGCAGAAAGACAGATGGAGGACTGGAATGGACAACAGAACAACAGATGGGCCGGCCTGGCGGCGGACCGCGAGGGATATGGACGTGTGTCCATCTCTTTCGTGGCCCGTAGGCAGGTATGCTTGTCTGTCGAACAGACTGACAAACCAATCAACAAATGGACAGACTGACGGACAACTCTGGGCACAGCAAGCTGCTGGAGTACGCTTAAGCAATGTACTTGGCCCCACTTGCTCAGTCTTCTCGGATGGGACTTTAAACTGAGGTCCCGTCACACAGTGCCCATCACTGTGTGAACGTGAGCTAGGGTTAGGTAGGCAAGAAATTTCGGCATAGTCAAAGTAAACCGGATGCTGAATGGATCCCTCCTCGGATGGAACCACGCAACATACGGATTACAAAACCAAAACCAAATTGCTAGAATTAGAATCTTTCGGAATTTTCGAGGGGACTATGGAGGGATGTAACCCGGATGACTGACCGAGTTCGTCCTCGGACGGACACAGTCACCATACGGGCTACCTAACCAATCACAATCAAACAAGTGCGCGCTGGTGCCTGCTCGGATGATGGCCAGAAGATCAAATGGGTCCCAGGACCCAAAAGACCCCACACCCCAACCTCCCCACTCCCCCCAAAGGGGCCGGGAGGTCTCTGACCTAAAGCCCCCCCTTGGGTGCATCAGGTCATAAGACCGTACGCACCTCCCCCGACCCAACACCTACCCCATCCCTTACCCACCCCTGTTAGGTCCAGGTTAGGCCATCCCCATTACACACGCCCAAGCATGAGGAGCAACAAAAAAATCCATGGAAAAGAACAGCAACATGAGACAAAATCGAGAGACAACGATCAACACACACACACACACAGAGAGAGACACAAGCTAATGCACAAACCGACGTCACAAGAATTCCCAAGAATTCAACAGAAACCATAAAGGCCAGGCGTGAGTCTAGACCCTAGCATTGGGAACTAGCATATAAACGCCTCAAATATTACAACACACACACGTGGAGGTACCTTGAAAATGAGATTCTTGGAAGTAATGGTTCAAAGCAGATACATTCTTTCAAACACGTGCAAACACAGGGCGTTGCTTAGTTGACATGGGCGGGGCATAGTTAGAAATGGAGTCCTCTATTGCGTAACAAGGAGTGTATTACTGCGCATGGTGATGCATCCGTGACAATAATGCACGTCGCTGAGCGGGTACAATGTCAATACCGGTGAAATACGGCCCAGTAACATGCGTTATCAGGGATTGTGTCAGAGTACCACGGTATTAACCATCACATATACACACACACATTTATGAGACGCATTAACCCTTTAATGTAAAGGTGTGGTTAAGAAAATTAAAATTTGCTCATACAAATTTCAATGTGCAGTTCAAATGAAGACTATTTTTGAATATTTCTCACTGTAATGACTGGCTCGGTTATCGTGCCAGTCATTTCAGTGGTCCATTTTCAAAAACTAGCTTTCTCTTGGTCTGCAAATGGGCATGCGACAAGAACGCCGAGGATGCTGAGGTTTTGGAGGGGTTCGTCATGAATGTGATAATTAATCATCCGGCTCTAAAAGAAATGATCCCGATACAATCATTCTGGATGTGTGTTAACTGACAAACGTGTGTGTCGGATTATCCAAGCACCTGCCATCCTTTGATACATACACACCTCATTTATCCACAACAATTCCTCTTGATAGCGCAGGTTACTGGTGAAGTACTTGGCCATTTGCGGGCCGTGTTTCTCCGGTATTGGCCCAGTGCCGGCCCATTAACCTGCCTTACCATGATCTTGCTGGTATTCGCACTATCATGATACAAATGACATTATTTCGCCAAATGCCTTTTAGGACTGAATAGTGGGCGACTCAAATTCGTGTTGTTATATATAGATGTTGTAGTATAGACGAATGGCGGGTAGCTATACTGCTAGAGCGGCTGGAACAACGCGGCTGACCATGTACCTGCCAATCATTAGAATAATGTAATATACTCTTCTATCAGCAAACCATCACAATGGAATCCTTTGCTCGATTGATATCAGGGGAAAGCGGAGTACAGAAATAATAATGAAATAGGTTATCTATTCGGTCTATCTACTTGCCCTGATGCAGAGACTTCGTGGCCCAGTAACTGTTGTGTATTTGGAAACTAAATTCCCTGTAACTTTTTGGTGCATAGTCAAAGAACACTCGAATTTGTTCAGGTAAATGCCATTTTACTCATAAAATCTTGTATTTGCAGACCAAGAAAAGATGTTTCTTAAATTTATCTCTGGAAAGACTGGATATGTTATCGAGATGGGCCTATCCGTGGTAAGTTTTCTAAACGAGTCCTTCTTTGGTCTTGTAAATGCACATTTCTCAAGACTAAGCGTAGGTCGTTTTCGAAAGGGCATCACTATTCTATCCATACATTCGTACATCCTTTTATTGTTTATATATTGCAGTGAGCTTAAATTATTAATAAGAAAGTCAATTGCGGCATTTCACCTGATTCTCAAATCAACGATAGAAGAACCTGTGTGAAACGTCATCGCTTCCTACACATTTAACCCTAGAATCTGTTCAAGAAAATCTCAATTTTACCATTGCACATCAAGAGTAGACTATTTCTGAACATTTACCAGTGGAATGACTGGCTCGGTTATCGAGCCAGTAATTCCAGTGGTAAGTTTTCAAAAATAGTTTTCTCTTAGTCTGCAAATAGTCATTTCTCAAGACAACTGTAGAAGCCGCCTTTGGCTGATATGAGGGTAAACAGTTAACATAACTCGATAGTAAATATCTAAACAACGCCTCTTCCGATAACGAGCTGTGTAGATTGTAGAACTTTACTGAACCAGCCGAGAATGGTTCTTATCTTAATGATTTCTTCATCTCAGTTTACATCTAATATTTCTAACTATGCCCTGCCTATTTCTAGCCATTGCCTGCCCATTTCTAGCTATGGCTGCCCATTTCTAGCTATGGCCTGCCCATTTCTAGCCATGTCCTGGCCATTTCTAGCTATGTCCTTCCTATTTCTAGCCATGCCCTGCCCATTTCTAGCTATGGCCTGCCAATTTCTAGCTATGTGCTGCCCATTTCTAGCCATGTCCTACCCATTTCCAGCTATGCTCTATCCATTTCTATCTATGGCCTTCCGATTTCTAGCTATGCTATGCCCATTTCTATCTCTGCTCTGCTCATTTCTAGCTATGCCCTACCCATTTCTAGCTATGTCCAGTCCATTTCTCCCTGTGCTCTTCCCATTTCTCTCTGTGCTCTGCCCATTTCTCTCTGTGCTCTTTCCATTTCTCTCTGTGCTCTTCCCATTTGTCTATGTGCTCTGCCCATTTCTATCTATGCTCTGCCCATTTCTACCTATGTCATGTCCATTTCTCTCTGTGCTCTTCCCATTTCTCTCTGTGCTCTTCCCATTTCTCTCTGTGCTCTGCCCATTTCTCTCTGTGCTCTTCCCATTTCTCTCTGTGCTCTTCCCATTTCTCGCTGTGCTCTGCCCATTTCTAGCTATGCTCTCATGCCCATTCCTAGCTGTGGGCTGCCCATTTCTAGCTATGCTCTGCCCAGTTATAGCCTACCCAGTACTCACACATTTTACGTACATTTTAGTACCCAGTTTTCCTTTAGACAGAGCTTGCATCCACAATGATTCCAATCTACCCCTCCAATACTTGACATTCCAGTGTGTCAATCTCAAGGTATGTATACAGGATAGCTGGTGAACATAGATGATACATAACTTGGTCGTTTCAGGTCAGGGATGCTTGACGGGGTAATCCAAGCATACCAGGACAAATTTGCAAGGGCATATTATTGCATCATCGAGCAAACACCTGTATCAACAATACCAGGTGACTGGTTGTTTCATATTGAGATGATTCACGCCGTGTCAAAATACGAGGACAAATTAAACTACAGATATATGTGCATGTCGTTAATAGACCTTTCCTGTGTACCCGTCCACCATATGACGTCATAATCAACTAAGTAGCGGGTGGGATGACGTCATAATCAATTACGTCCTGAATGATGGAGATAAGTACGTCACGAAGACATAATTGGTGACAGACTAAGCGTTGTTGTATGAATTGCATGTCTTTACTATATAATAATGACGCGGTTGAATATTTTGAAACTA